>JAHWFO010077011.1:562-22540 GCA_023313115.1 Rhysida immarginata | reverse complement strand
GGTAGAAGCGTCGTGTATGATAGTCGAGGTTTCTTGTTCGAATCCGGCTCGTAGAAATTTTTTTTCCATTTTTCGATCAAAAAATCTTTACGTGTGCTTGGAGAGCATCTCCAGTATATAAACATTATTATATATTTGTGAGTTCAGGAAATTTCTGATGTTTGGAGTAGAGAAATTCTCGATCTGCGGGCCAAGTTCCCGTCTCCTATTAGGCTTTCAACCATGACAACTTGGTTATCTTTAAGACACCTTGAGACAGCTTGGCTGTCCGTGGAGTCAACGATAGCCCAATTGGTAGAGGCGTTGGACATGATAGTGGAGGTTCATGTTTCGAATCCGGTTTAGAAAATTTTTTCGTTCCATTTTTTATTCGAAAAATTATTATCTCTGCTTGGAGAGCATCTCCAGTTTATAAACATTATTATTTGCTTGTGAATTTAACAACTTTCTGATGTTTGGAGTGTAGAAATTCTCTATCTGCGGGCCAGGTTCCCGACTCATATTAGGCATTCAACCATGACAACTTGGTTGTCTTTCAGAAACCTTCAGACAGCTTGACTGTTTGTAGTGTCTGCGATAGCCCAATTTGTAGAGGAGTCAGCCATGATAGTCGAGGTTCCTGGTTCGAACCGTAACGTAGAAAGTTTTCTTCCATTTTTCAATCGAAAAACCATTACCTGTTCTCATGGAGCATCTCCAGTTAAAAATCATTATTGTTTACTTGTGGGTTCATCAACTTTCTTAATGTTTGGACTGCTGAAATGCTCGATCTGTGGGCCCGGTTCTCCTCTCCCATTGGGCTTTCAACCGTGAAAATTTGGTTGTCTTTAAGACACCGATTAGATAGCTTGGCTAACCGTGGTGTCTGCGATAGCCCAATTGGTAGAAGCGTCGGGTATGATAATCGAGATTACTGGTTCGAAACTGTTTCGCAGAATTTTTCCTTCTTTTTTTCAATCGAAATACCATTACCTGTGCTTATGGAGCATCTCCAGTTAATAATTATTATTGCTTACTTGTGGGTTTAACAACTTTCTGATTGTTTGGAGTGGAGAAATTCTCGATCTGCGGGCCAAGTTCCTGTCTCTTATTAGGCTTTCAACCGTGACAACTTGGTTATCTTTAAGACACCTTGAGACAGCTTGGCTGTCCGTGGAGTCAACGGTAGCCCAATTGGTAGAGGCGTTGGACGTGATAGTCGAGGTTCATGTTTCGAATCCGGTTTAGAAAATTTTTTCTTTCCATTTTTTAGTCGAAAAATTATTATCTCTGCTTGGAGAGCATCTCCTGTTTATAAACATTATTATTTGCTTGTGAATTTAACAACTTTCAGAGGTTTGGAGTGAGAAATTCTCTACCTGCGGGCCAGGTTCCCGACTCCCTTTGGGCATTCAACCGTGAAAACTTGGTTGTCTTTCAGAAACCTTCAGACAGCTTGACTGTTCGTAGTGTCTGCGATAGCCCAATTGGTAGAGGTGATAGCTATGATAGTCGAAGGTTCCTGGTTCGAATCCGGATCCCGGCATCTTTTCTTCCATTTTTCAATCGAAAAATTATTACATGCGCTTAGAGAACATGTCAAGTTTAGAATCGTTATTATTTATTTGTGAGTTCTTAAACTTTTTGATTGTTTAGATTGGGGAAATTCTCAATCTGCAGGCCGGGTTCTCGTATGCCATTGGGCTTTCAACCGTGACAACTTGGTTTTCTTTAAGACACCTACGGACAGATTGACTGTCTGTGATGTCTGCGATAGCCCACTTGAAAAAAGCGTCGACCATAATAGTTGAGGTTTCTGGTTCGAATCTGGCTCGCAGGACTTTTCTTTCCACTTTTCGAACAAAGAATTATTATCTGTGCTTGAAGAGCATTTCCAGTTTATTACCATTATTATTTACTGGTGAGATCTTCAACTTTCTGATGGTTTGGAGTTGAGAAATTCTCGATTTGCAGGCCAGGTTCCCGTCTCCCTTTGGGCTTTCACCTGTGGTACCATAATAGTTTTTAAGAGACCTTGAGACAGCTTGGCTGTCTGTGGAGTCTGCGATTGCCCAAATGGTAGAGGCGTCGTGCATGATAGTCGAGGTTTCTGGTTCGAATCCCGGTCGCAGAATTTTAACTTCCATTTTTCAATCCAAAAACCATTACTTGTGGTTGTGGAGCATCTTCAGTTAATAATGATTATTATTTACTTGTGGGTTCATCAACTTACTGATGGATTGTAGAGTAGAAATTTTCGATCAGCAGGCCAAGTTCCAGTTTTCCATTGGGCTTTCAACCATAACAACTTGGTTGTCTCTAAGACTCCTATAGACAGATTGACTGTCCGTGATGTCTGCGATAGCCCACTTGGTAGAGGCGTCGGCCATGATAGTTGAGGTTCCTTGTTCGAATCCGGTTCGCATAATTTTTCTTTCAATTTTTCAATCGAAAAATCATTAGCTGTGCTTAGGGACCATCTTCCGTTTATAAACATTAGTATTTACTTCTAAGTTCATCAACTTTCTGAGGGTTTGGAGTGTAGAAATTCTCTATCTGCGGGCTAGGTTCCCGTCTCCCATTGGGCTTTATACCGTGACCGTGGTCTTTAAGAAACCTTCAGACAGCTTGAATCTGTCTGCGTTAGCCTTATTGGTAGAGGCGAAGCGTTGGGCAAAATAGTCGAGGTTTCTGGTTCAAATCCTGCTCACAGAATTTCTATCTTCCACCTTGCAATTGAAAATACATTATTTGTGCAAGGAGAGCATCTGCAGTTTATAATCATTAATATTTTACTTGTGAGTTCATCAACTTTCTGTTGGTCTGGAGTGGAGAAATTCTCGATCTACGGGACAGGTTCCCGTCTTCCAGTGGGCTTTCAACCGTGACAACTTGATTATCAATAAGATTTCTTGAGACAGCTTGGCTGTTTGTGGTGTTTGCGATAGCCTAATAGGTAGAGACGTCGGCCGTGATATTCTAGGATACTGTTTGGAATCTAGCTCCAGAATTTTTACTTCAATTTTTCAATCGAAAAATCATTATCTGTGCTTAGGTATCATCTCTAGTTTATAATCACTATTATTTACGTCGGATTTCATCAATTCTGTGATGGTTTGGAGGGGAGAAATTATCGTTCTGCGGGCCAGGTTCTTCTCTCCGATTATGCTTTTAACCGTAACAACTTGGTTGTCTTTAAGACACCTTGAGATAGCTTGGCTATCCGTTGTGTCTGCGATAGCCCAATTGGCAGAGGCGTCGGCTATGATAGTCAAGGTTCCTGGTTCGAATCCAGCTCGGAGAATTTTTTCTTCTACATTTCAATCGAAAATCCATTACCTGTTTTTGGAAAGCATCTCCAGTTTTTAATCATTATTATTTTCTTTTGAGTTCTTCAACATTCTGATGGTTTAGGGTGCAGAAATTCTATATCTGTGGGCCAAGTTCCCGTCTCCCATTAGGCATTCAACCGTGACAACTTGGTTGTCTCTAAGACACCTTCAGACAGCTTGGCTATCCGGTGTGGCTGCGATAGCCCAATTGGAAGTGGCGTCGCCCATAATAGTGGAGGTTCCTGGTTCAAATCCTGCTCGCAGAATTTCTATCTTCCACTTTTCAATCGTAAATACATTATTTGTGCAAGGAGAGCATCTCCAGTTTATAATCATTATTATTTACTTGTGAGTTCATCAACTTTCTGATGTTTTAGAGTGGGGAAATTCTCGATCTGCTGGAGAGGTTCCCGTCTCCCAGTGGGCTTTCAACCGTGACAACTTGATTATCTTTAAAATTTTTTGAGACAGCTTGGCTGTCTGTGGTGTTTGCGATAGCCTAATTATTAGAGGGGTCTGCCGTAATAGTCGAGGATCCAGATTCGAATCCCTGTTGCAAAATTTTTCTTTCTATTTTTTAATCGAAAAATCATTACCTGTGCTTGGATAGCATATCCATTTTATAATTCATTAGTATCCAGTCATCTTCCCAAGTGGCGAAGATGAATATCATTTTAATTTGAGGCAAGTCAAAAATAGATAAATAGAGTCCCGGTATATTGCCTAGAATTCTGGTGCTTTGGATTTTTCCGTGGTAGGATAGCTTCTTCTGTTTTGTTTTCATTGGGTTATTATTTAACCAATTTGTAGTTATAATTTTACTTATTGATATTGTTCTCGTTACCAACAAGTATAGTTATCTTGGGCAATGTCGGTTCCTCTGTCTGTCTTACAAGTGAATTCAAATTTTGACGGCTCCCCGGACATTAGTCAATCTAGTAAACACTGCAGGTTGCAAAAGAATTCAAAGTTATGATTGCTGGATCCCTCGAAGAGGCGGGAGTTGAAAGAGTATATTTTTTTGTTTCTGATTAACAAAATTATTGAAAACTCTTCTTATAATTTTCCCCTTTTTTGGACAATACAAAAATAAAAATAGTTTTTAAATCTTTAATAAGTGAAGGACAAAGAGGCTTTGTAAACCAAAATAATAAAACTTTAACAAACGTAGAATAAGCATTTTCCTCAGAAGAGTTTCAAATCAGGTAATTCATATTTATTAACTACTCCTGGAATACGGCGTTGCCTGGGAAAATTATGCGCATACTTAACCAGAACAATCTCAATAATTTCAAATATAAGTCCATAATTGGTTACATAATAATAATCTAATGAATGCAACTTACAATCTACAGAAAATTCCGGTGAGCATCAAGAGAGTTATAATTGAAACTTATAATTGATCTTGACTCAAGTTCTTCTTGATCTTGATGTGGAAACGCTTATCCCTCTTGCTCTATTCGAAACTCTCCTTGTTCAGATGTTTCCAATAACCTTATAGATTTTTCTGTTTTACTTGGAGAGTTTCTCTGACCAATACTCGTTCTTTCTCTTTTTCTTTTCCAGGCACTTAAAATTTTCTCAGTGTTCTGGACGTTTGATAGAGAGCTCAAGGGAGATTCTTTCAACTTCCTTGCCTCCTGAAGAGATGCTGCCTTATTTATGTCCTGACACTGCATCAACATTTTATGCTCAATATTAATAATTCTTGGAAACCAACGTTCAGTCATCGCTTTATCAGTATATCAGTTTCCAAAATATTCATATTCAATCAGAATGTATACAATCTTTGTTAAATGTTTTATATCTGCTATGCTACCAAACAAGCTGTGTGATAAACCAGTAGTGGCTCTGACTCTTTGTTTTTTGATTTAATTTTGAAATATCTCTAAAATAAACACATATAAAACGCCGAGAGTAAATACAGCAAAAATTCTTAACGAAAATTGGAAAAAAATTTTAACTGCTCACACTGGATAGACCTCTCCAAGTATTCCATTGCTATTCTAAATAATTTCTTAGTCACATAATCTTACTTTAGATGTACACTTGATGTTGTTGCAATTCCCACATATATTTTTCGATATCTTGAGACAAAACTTGGCCATTCATCACTTTGTGTATTCATCACTTTGATCATTTTTAAAGATTTTCAAGAAAATGTTAAGTACTAAGATCTCCTAATTCTAAGAAAGGCCTGATTAGCAGGAGTTTTAATGCATTATTACAATTGAAACTTGTATATTGCACAGAATTTGCCTTGCATTGTTGGTCCTGAGATATTTCTCATAAATATGCTTTGCCACGATTCACCAGTTTCTTAGACAAGTCTACAATTTTATTCCGATCTTGATTAAAATTTGCTGACGTGACCTTTAAAACGTGAGAAAGGGGGTGATAGACAGTTTCCCACTGAACTGTTTCCTACCAGACAGATTCCCATCCGGACAATTTCACTCTGCCCAATGCCAGTCAGAACTTCCTCTATGGGCTTAACTCCTCTAAACGTATTGCAAAATGTCTTAAGTAGTTTTCTTAATGAATAATCTATAGTTAAATCTTATATAATTAGATCCCAACAACTAAAGTAAACTTAAAGAAATATTAAAATTATAATCTCCCTACCAGAACCTGTAATGAAAACAACCCACCCAAACATTTAATCCTTCATCTACATTATTTCCAATAATATGGGCATAGATATTATATTCTAAAAAATTACCGGATAATACATTAAAGCAAGATGTTCACAAGAAATCAACTATGAACATTAAAGTTTAATTTTTTCTATGCATGTTTTGTATCACACTATATTTGCTATTGCCATTCTCCTGAAGATGAGTGAAAATGCACTCGAAAACTTTAAAGGAACAAGTAAATTGGGCTAATTTTTATATATCAGGATTTTACTTTTATGGACTAATGAAATTTTATCAAAATCCATCAGTGATAGCCGATGTGTGCTGCTGTTTGGAAATGTTAATATTTATGGTTGAATTCTTGTGAACATGTTGTTTTAAGGTAAAATCCTGTAATTTTTTAGAATATGATATCTATGCCTATATTATTGGAAATAGTGTTAATTAAGGTTTAAATTTTCGGGCGGGTTGTTTACACTACTGGGATGGGGTAAAGAGGTTTTATTGTATTATTTCTTTAAGTTTTTTCTTTAGTTGTTGGGATCGAATTTTATAAGATTCGACTATGGAATATTTATTTAAATAAATTAGATTTTTCCCCAACGTGGCTGGGCGAACTGAAGCTGTATGCTAAGCATTCCATTTTTAAAAAGGTTATAGTGTACCTCTAAATATATTTCAGTCTTGAGTAAGGTCGTATGAAATAATCATATATCCTGCTGCGAAATCGGTTTATGAAATAACAGTGAGAATATCCTGTATGCTGCCACAACCCGAAAGCTTTAAGAGGATGGAAGAATTCTCGGAGGTATGACCCGGACGGAAGTCGGGAGAAAAGAGGTGTTGAGGAGTGGCTAGTGTTTCGAGCAACAGAGAGAATCAAAAAAGGTTAAAGTGTTGAAGATTGTATGGAATCGATTTAAATGAACCGTTTTGTGCTTCACTTTCGACAAATACGAAAATGAGCTTGGAAGGAATCTGACCTGTGACGATTCTGCACCGTGTGGTTTCTCTCATCCATTGGGATGTTCACATTTCTCATTTCCATATGTATGAATGGATAAAATGCGTTAATGCTCTGTTGAGTCTTTACATGTGCAATTAATTATTACACTTGTTCAATTACACTTGTTCAACATTCAAAGTCGCAGGTTCGTTCACTACTCGATATGTTGGATTTTTGGCGTCTGTCATAAGTAATAAAGATGTTTTACTGCGGTACATTCTTAAATGAAGATCCACTAAATTCAGTAAATTCAGATTTTGACGAAAAATGTAGACGTGAAGTGCCCCAAAGAGTTGATAAGTGTTCCCGACCGCCATTTTTTTTCGCTGTTTAAAACCATTGTTCCCGTTGTAAAAGCACTCAAATTTCTTTGCCGTGACTTTAGCGAATCCAGCCGTTGTAAACTGCCTTACCTTGCTTGAGTTCCGTAATTAAAAAGCGTTTCCTAATAACCACGGTAGGGATATAAATTGTTGCTATGACTGATTAACTTGTCGCTCACATAAAATCGGTCTATGGGAAAAGTGAATGTAGGAAGAGATTTACGGGTCCTGTATACCATCGGTGTCCAGCACGAGATCTTTGACCATCTTTAACGATTTTCACTGTCAAACTGAACGTCGTCTGGCTTAAACACAGGTAAACCATGTCCTACTTGATTTAGATAATGCTGTCAATGCGCATCGCTGTAGAGGTGTATAGGAGATACATCTTGAATTAGACGCGAAAAAATACAGCCGAAATACTACTTTACGATGATGCTGATGAATTTGCTGTTGATGGCGGCTATGTAAATCAAGACATCCCTTCACTGCAAAGGTTTTTTTGCGGAAATGCAGTTTCACCACGGTCTTTCCTGAAATGAAGGGCAGTACATCACCGTGGTCTGAATTAACCGTGATTTCAATCGTGTTAATGAGGTTTTTACTTAAGGGAAAATAGTCAGGTGAATGAAAAATTTGGTAAATCACTTCTCGTCTTGCATGCGAAACATGTATAATTCGTAGGAGCGATGCATATGTGTTGCCCTACTACTTAAGGTCGTATAATATCTGTATATAGATAATAATCGCGTATTCTTCTTTTAAGATCGATCAGTGTTGGACCTTCGCCTGTTTCTAATACCGAATAAGCGATACCTGGGTTGAAGCCTAACATGTAACACAAACCCTTGCTAAAACTTAAGTAACGGCCCTCCGAGCATTTGAAATGAAAACACTTGTTGGGTGTGAGATTTGTGTTGTAAAAAGCTTGCTCTGACTGGGAATCGATTTCACGAGCGCCCAACAACATCTCTTCGGTTATCATAATACCCTCCAAGTATTTTCAAGAAGCGTTATTCTGGAGGTTCAGGTGGGTCATATACAATACTTGCAAAGAAACCGTTCCCTGCATCGTTTAAGGGAATTGACACTGGAAATTTATTATTATTATTATTATTATTATTATTATTATTATTATTATTATTATTATTATTATTATTATTAATTAATTAATTCATTAATTAATTGGATCCAATACGTCTATCCAGGGCCTGTATGGCCAGAGGCCGACGAGTTGGGTCCCTGGATGGACCTGGATTCACGAGTGCTGTATGATAGTCACAGCAGCCGGGGGAAGGCAGCAGCCGGGGGAAGGAAGGGGGCTAAAGATTGGCTATCACGGATGGTTATCCATCCAGTGACGAGCCGTGCCTGATGTAGCTTAACTCCACAGAAGTTGTGTTCAGTGAAAGCCCACCAGGCCACGGCCTCCCCCAATTTCAATTTCTTATTCAGAAACTTGTCCGGTTTTATATTAGTGACTGCAGGAAATTAAATGAAGTGATCTGTGGATCCGTCAAACTGAACAATATCGTCGCCCAGCTTTGTCTCATCATCGATGACAATAAAACTGTGTTTTAGAAATTTGAAGGCTTCGACCCTGTTTCGTAATTTGGTCCTCTTAAATTCAACGACCTTATGATATAGCGTGGAAACTTTGGATACCTTAACGTGACGGTAACTTTAGGCACCCACCTAAATGGTGTATTGTAATCTGGAGACAGAGTAAAACGCTCCTTTAAGTATGTATCGGATGAAGCATTAAAGATCTTGCAGAATTCAGGCGAATTAAAACGAATCCCAACAGTCGGTGGTAAACTCATTGCGATGGCTTGCACTGAAAAAGTGTTGTTTTGATAAAAGAATACATCTATCAAATATGCTGGCATAACCAGTTCGACTTCGATAAGAAAGACGAGCGCGTCGGATTTTCCTCGGGTGGTAAAATGTTGAATTTTATTTCCTCCTCGATTTAATCAAGCTTGAAACCGATTATAAAAGTATTGTTTATGGCTGTAGTATTGTTGAAAAGCGCTGGAAAATGCGTTTCTGTTAATCCAACCTCCCAACAATCATGAAAACGTAGCCTACGAGGTAGTCTTGTAATAAAATGAGCGTTCGTGTTGGACATTTTTTTTGTCATGTGTAGCAGTATTCGAAAGTAAAATAATGTAGAAATCCGTGTCTTCAAACATGATGCTGATAATGTCGAATCACGATCGCAACTGATCCGTTACACAGCTTGTTAAAAGTTTAAATGTTCGTCCGCTCGTAAACAACTGTTTATGCTGTCGGGATAACCACGCCATTTCACAAAAGCTTCACGCATACCCCGTCTCGTGCGCCGATGAATAATTCGTACGATGTTATATAATTCAGCTATTTTCGCCTTTTGCAACTTCTGTACGTATAATATCCCAGCGATCTCATCACCGCGATAATCTTTTATTTTATACACAATGGGTTTTCTATAAATGATTTTTCGGACTGCAAACACTTCCTCAGTCCAATTCAATAGATAATTCATCAAATATATTTTCACTTTCGAAATACGTACGTGATCACCTATTTGTAACTGTAATACTGCTGTTGTTTGTGAAGTAGCAGTATAATATCACCGCATTTTCAACCACACTGTCGGTGCATTCATTAACTTCAGATGGTGCGTTACCCAGTAATTTATAGCCCGAGTTAAGATAAGACGTCGATATAGCTACGTGTGTTGGCATACGTAAAATACTTAAACATACAGGTGTTTGAGGTAAACTTAAAGCGTTCGGCTGTTGCTGACTTCACGTCGGATTCGGCTGCAAAAAAATTATTAATGAGTGCTTTAAAATAGTCTAGTACTTGTTTATTTAATAACTCTTTCCCTTTGTCACTGTTTACTTTTAGTGGCACCTGACCATCGGTGAAAATTTTCTCAAATACTTTTTAAAGTGCTTGTCCTGTATTCGTTTTTAGTGGGACAACTCATGCAAATCAAGAGAAAACATCGATGCAGGTGAGGAGAAATTTATAACCATCGTTCTGTTTTGACAGACTCGATAGATCTACTAGATCAACTTAAAATTGGTCGAATGGAGAAAAAAACTCTCATTCGATTGCGTGGAAAACGATTCAGAACAGGTTTATGTAGCGTGTATGCTGGAAAACCACTTAACCATTCACCACTTAACCATTTAATTTGAAACGAATGGGGTGAACACTTATGCAATACATACAAACGAATTTCAAATACCCATTGTTGGAAAACGTAGATTTTAGCTTTAATTATCTTCAATGCCGATCGTAGTTACAGGGCATTGCTGTTAGGCCTCGCTCGAGAATCTCAAAATCAACTGCGTGCAAGTTTGTTAGCATAAGACACTTTAATTATGTAAAAAAAAACAACGAAACAGTTGGACATCCCTAATAGAGTACAGAAATACATATTACATATGCCTTTGGCTGACAGACAGTTTCTTTTAGCAAACACAAACGCATGAACAATGCAACCACGCGCTGAACAACGACGCCCCAGCTTAAGAGGCTTAGCAACCATCAATCGCGCTTGAGCCCACACTTGCTCTGCATCTTACACCTTGCAACACATCATAGAGGACCCTGAAACGAACATACACCCCATAAGAAACCTTTAAAAAGTAAAAAATCAATGTAATTAGACAGAAAAACAAGCCAACAAGGACATGACTTTGAGAAAGCATGCCCGAGAAATGACATAGCCGTGAGCACCCAATTACGATGCTCGCTTACGTGATTTGTAAAGTGATGTGAAACGAAAGTATTGACAAAGTACAACTTTTATTAATTATAAATTATAAAATTCAAGCTGTAAAACAATCCAACAAGTGCGTGACTTTGAGAACTTGTAACGAACGATGATAAGTCAACGCTTGTGAAACCACAGCCTTAGATTGAACACTGGCTTTTGCATTATAAAGAGTACAAAACGTACAAAGCAGATCTCTCTCGTATCCTAATATCATAAGTGAACAGAAAAAGTTGTATACTGTATGAGAGAGAGAGAGAATGAAAACAATTTTAGAATATAATTTTAACCATCTTGTATAGGTTATGTATGAAGCGAGAGAAAAAGAGAGAGAGAGGTGGGCTGCTTAATTTCGCGAGATGGGGAATCAAACAACACGTTTATTAACCTCGGTGTGTCAAGGTTGTTCAAATTGGTTAAAAAAAAGCCAAATATGCCTCACCAGCATTGAGAAATGTTAAATTTGTATTTTTATTTCAACATTTCAATCGAGTTCCACCCCGAGAAAAAACAACAATTCATGCGAACAAAGGCAATCAGTGAGAGGGGCAAAATAATACAAATTTAAAACAGAAAACCTTTAAAATAACCTAAAAAGCTAGAGAATTCGAACATTATGTCAAGATGTGTGAGCTAGCTGTATTTATAAGCATGTATATGTGAATTCACCTGTCAAATACTTCATCAGGTTATGGGAACAAATAAACACCCACTCAAACGAGACAATGCAAGGCAATTTTTAAAAATTAATTGAAAATTGAAAAGCAAGCTGAGCGCCTTGAAAGGGAAGGAAATAATTAGAAGGAATTATTAGCGCCTTGGTGATAATTAGTAATTAGGTAAAAATTTGGGACGCCAGCTTGTTTAGCACACCCTGACTTAGAACCCTTTTGCAGTGAAGCATTAACACCTGTGCATAATCAAGAATTATGAAATTAATATTTATTTTCAGCCACCATTCAACAAAACATTGCTGCAATCACATGATTAATCAAGAAGATGACAAAGCCAGATGTATGAACACACCCAAAACAAGGACCACCACCCATAACAAGGACCACCACCCAAAACAAGGACCACCACCCAAAACAAGGACCACCACCAAAAACAAGGACCATCACCCAAAACAAGGACCACCACCCAAAACAAGGACCAACGCCCAAAAACAAGAACCAAAACCCAATAACAAGGACTAACACCCGAAATAAGAACCAACACCTAAAACAAGGACCATCATCACCACCAAAAACAAAGCCAACACCCGTAAGGGCAACACTCGAAAATTAGAAAAATGGCAGGCAAAAAATTACGATTAAAAAATTTAAATGAAAAATAAAATTAAAAAATATACATATCAGCTGTGACATCACGGGGAAAATCCATCACGTGACCTGAAAATGGCCACCTGTGACATCAGTATGGAGTTAGACGAGGTGTAAGGTCAGGTGACACGAATATTGCACGCTGATTAGTCCATTTTGGATACTCCCACCTCATTAATATTCACCCGTATCAAGGAGTATTTAACTCAGATAGATTTTTTCTGCTGATAGCCAGGGAAAATTACGTGATCAACAGAGAAAAATCAGCGAAAAGTCAGGTGATTCTACGAAATTCTTTGCTAAACACCCTGAGGTTATTTATTATAGGCACTTCATTTTTCGTAGCTTCGGTTAATTGTCTAAAACCATTACAGCACTAATTTACAATTACGGGGTCAGGAATAATGATTTCAGGGCCAGTAAAAATTTAGATTTCGATCGTAAGCTTGAAGCCTGTGGAGTTTCAAATAATGAAAAAAAATTTCATGTATCCTATTTTGCCTAATAATAATTTAATTTTACAGGAACTGTAAATCAACTTACATTTCTATTAAATCAGTCTTTTGATTTTTAGTCGCTGCATTTTGATTGCAAGCTTAGTAAAACGGTCTATTTCTCATAGGAATTCTTTATGGAGCTTCGCTTTAAAGAGCTCTTGTTAAAGTTGCGACATCTAGTAATTGTAGTTTTGCGGACTAACCCCATTCACTCAGTACAAACCAAAAATAGATATCACATGACCAATAATGCAAGGCAATTGACCGAATAAGGTTCAATTTGTAACAATGCATTGAATTACTGTTCTTTGGCTTTTCTTAGAATTGATACTTCACTGATCTTAAGATTATTATGAAAATCTTTAAAAATAAGCACCAACTGGAAATAATGGAGAATTAACAGAATATTGAGAAACTGAGCAAGTGGTGAGTGATCTAGTTCCTAGGCAGCCCTCGATGATGTAAACAAGTCCACAGAAGAAACGGCGACTCCTAAACCGCACAAAAGGAATTAATGGCCGAGTTTTGATTCCAGATATGGAGAGCAGAGGGCGAACTGTAACAACTGATTACAAGTAGTAAATAACGCCTAATTTATTTTAAAAATTTTATTATGAATTTTGACTGTATTATTTCTAAGCGTTTTTGTAGGTTATTTTTACTGCAAAAATGATTCTGAGAAACGCAAAAAATATCTCGTAGATTATTTGGCTGCATAGCAGATCCAAGTATTTTTTAAGAACCCCGATAAATTATGAGTATAATCAATATTGGAAACCAAGATGATGATGATACGGTGATTGAACGTTCGTATAAAAGAAATTTTAAAACAGGCCTAAAATTATGACGCAAAGACAGGACATAGATAAGGCTGTGTTTATTGAGGAGGTTTATGTTACAACAGTTTCATTATCTCTTGAGCTCCCTAACAAACGTCCAGACGACACATAGAAATTTGGGTGTTTGGAAAGAAAAGAGATATACGAAGTATAGATCAGACACCCTCTGGAACTAAAAGTCAAAAAACTATCCGGATGCTGAAAACATCTGAAAAGCGGGAGCTTCTTCTAAAGCGCTTCTACCTCAAGGGGGAAGTAAATTTCGAAAGAATGATGAGTCTAAAGTATGTAGTGATATTTCATGACAGTAAGGATGGATGGCCACGTTATGCTTCAAGACATCGAGAGCAAAATAGAATTGCAACAACAGATTATCAAGTATTTAATAAGTCCAGTATAACAGAACAGTCATGTACATCTATTTCCATTCAAAAGGAGGTTTTACTCGTAGAAAATTTACACCTGAAATAATCATATGAGATCAAAGAATTATCTTTACTACCGCTTTAATTATTGCGCTCCACACAAAGTATATCGTCAACTGAAGAAACGGTGAATGCTAGATTACTCAAAATGATAACTGGCTAGATTTGGCTTCAGGGCATCAAAAAAACGAGTGCAATTGCAATAACAGATTACTAAATAGTGAATAATCCCTCTCAGATTGTTGGCATTGGAGAGCAGCCGACACAAACGACCAGGTACATCCACTGTCACCCAAGGAGCAAGCTCTTTTGTTAATGTTATTTTTGTCTTATATTTCCACATCAAGCACGGGGAAATATTGCTGCAATGAAAACCAATGTGATGATGATGTAACAACTTTTTAAAGTGGTGCAATGCTAGAATGTTCTGTTCCTTGGAACACAGATTTTTACTCCCTAACAATGTTCAGACGATTTGTGTGTTTGCAACCCTTGAGCAAAGTAACCCTTCTCTTTCCTGTAGATTTGGGTAGATAAGAACGCCGGTCGGTCTCGGGCGATACTTTACAACATAACCAATAACAAAGCATATATCAACTCGACTCTTCAAATCCCCAAGAGTTCTGTATTTATGCTCTATTTTAATCGCTCGAAGGATACATGTTAATTCCTATCTATCGAAATGCCACCACGGAAAAGAAATGCGTGTTCGTCACAGAAGACAAAATGCTATCTGGGCCTCAGAAACATTTGACAAAGGCGGATTTTGAGTACAGGCTGTTCTGCTTACATATAACTGTAAGTATCCCGAGCAACACTGGGTGCCTCCGCCAGTTTTATATATGTTACAAGTATCAAGTTCATTTCATTAATTAAGAGTTATAACATATAAATAATTATAGCTTCTTTTTAATCACACAATGTTTTCCAAAAAAAAACAAAATATATTGACCATTTTTTTCATTGATATAAATTCTTTTTAGCAAAATTATATCTGTGCATTATCTCTGACAAAGATAAAGTTTTCTAACTCTAATCCAAGCAGCCTTTCAAAAATTCTAGACAATAAAACTCAAACTAATTAAATACAGTTTAAAATTTCAACGTTGGGATTAGATTAAATATAAATAAATAAAATTTCCTCTAAATTTAAACATAAAAATTCTTTATTAACCCAACATATAAATAACCTAAAAACAAAAATATGTAATAATAAAGGAATCTAACATAAAGGAAATACAGTCCTCCAACCCCCTGACCTAAACATAACCATCCATGAATATTTAATTCCATAGAATTTTAAAATTTCCAACTCATTGTGATTACGCTTTAGCCAGACAGTGTCTTGCTACGGGCCATAAGATAAATTGGAAGGGTGTAAAAGTTTTGGGAAGGAAACAGAATTGGAATAAATGCATAAAAAGGAGGCCCTTTTTATTAAAAATTTCGATTGTACTCTGGCCAAAGAGTCGTACGATATTCACAGTGATAGAGATTTTTATGAGTAATATCATATCCTCTGACTCCAATCTTCTTTTTTATTATTAGCTTTGTTTTTTTTTGTGTGTAGGTATCTCCCTCCTTCATTTATTCTGAAGATAAGCTTCTGGTCTGCTCGAGAACGTTCAAAATTTTTGTGAATTTTAATTGGCCTATTATGTTAAGACATTTTGTCTACTAAACTCTTTTCATCTGGAGGATTTTAATTTCATCATCGTATAAAGAAATCTCCGTCAATGTCAGCAGTTCCGACTATAATTTTTCCGTCTTTTGTTTATGGAGTTTGCATTATGTCTGTGTGATGTCTTCTATGAACGTTTTCAATGCTATCAATCACACCAGTTTGATCTTTTCATCATGGAAACTTGTCATCATGAAGAATTTCATCCCAGCAGACACTATATTTAAAAAACATCACCTGGCTTATTTTATTTGTATGTATTCGTATCTTATTTTGCAATCTTCAGGCCACAGACTTTAGACTTTTCAATGTTTATAACTTTATAATATTGTGTTTCATTGGCATAGTTTCTTGATTTAAATTGTTAGTAGGGGGTTTTTGGAATTTATAAATTTAAAATTTTATAGAATTAGATATTCATTTTTTAGGATGGTTACATTTAGGTCAGGGGTTGGCGGGCTGCTTTCCTTTATGGTAGATTCTTTTATTAATACATATTTTTGTTGTTAGGTTTATTTTTTATGTTGGGTTAATAAACAATTTTCATGTTAATATTTGGAACTTTTATTTATTTATAAATAAATACAGGTTGTATCTAAATTGTCCCCCGTATAATAATATTTATTACTCATAAACTATTACAGATAATAACGTGATCTTTTTATCCACAAAGAAAAACTCAAAACGTTTCTTATAATGCCTTAATAAATTTCAAGGCTCCCCCCCCCCTTTCGATTTATTACCTGAAGGACTTCAAAGCGAAACTGTATTTCCCGCCATGTATGAGCTAGAATCTTGAGGGCGATATCAGCGATTTTATCAAATATTCTGTTCTTTAGAGTTTTATTATCATCAACATTTGTCTTGTACACTCTCTTTTATATATCCCCTGAAGAAAAAATCCAGAGGGTTTGTTTGTTTGTTTGTTTGCATAATCAGTTGTCCGAGGGGGCTAACTGATTAGCCCACCCCTTTTAATCATCGTCCTGGAAATTCGTATCAAGGCACTGCCTGACATGCAGACCACTGTGAGGAGATTCTCAATCTTGTTGGTAGACTAGATTGGGCTCCAGTTCTTTCACCTGTGGAATCAGGTAGTTCTCCAACGTATCTAGGTAGGTTGCAGCGGTAATGGTGTTTTCAGCGAAAAAGAAAGATCCGATTACTCGATCATGCTATTAGGCCTAATCAACTATTAACCTCTGAGCTGTCGAGTATATGCTCTCTTTGAATGTAGGGGTTTTGTGAGCCCCCAAATGCGGCAGTTGTGTTGGTTTACTGCTCCGGTTTGTTGATTTACTGTGTTGGTTTATGGAATGTTATCTCGTCAGAAAAGAAAATGTCCTCAAGGATATAGATTCATTATCAATTTTTGGAGCACATCTTTAGCAAACTTCTTGCGCTTCGGTCGTCATCTGGCTTCAGTTAATGCATCATCTGGACTTTGTAGGGTGTAAGACGAGAGAACTCCTTCACTATTTTATGTACGGAAGTCATTGGCATATTCAGTTGATGAGCCGCACGGAGAAGTGATTTATAGGGACTACGATCGAACGCCTACCCGACCTTTTCAACTCTCTTTTGTGTTGCCGGAGGTCTATACGCACCCTTTTCGTGGAACAGGCTGCTGTATTTAACAAAATAAAAACCAATTTACCTTAACTGTGGATAAGTAACATCAATGGTAACACAAAGAGCCAAAACCGCTTTTCTACAACAAAATATTTACTACGCTTGGATACGTATCCAGGCGTAGTAAATATTTTGTTGTGGAAAAGCGGTTTTGGCTCTTTGTGTTACCATTGAGGCTGCCTGTGTTTAAAAATTTTATACAAGAGCTTAGATGGCTTATGATTTCGAGGGTCCTTTTTAAACATTGTCTGAACTGTAATGATTGACTTAAATTCCACAAAAAATGAACTTTTTCTTGAATACTTGCTATTTTTATTAAACAATAAAAGCCAGAAAACGTTGACACCAGTGCACTAATTAAAGGAACACTGAAAACACTAATCCACATGAGAACTTTTATTGAGTCGGATATGCATTTCGAAAACCAAATTTCTTTCATCAGTGATTTATTATCAACAGCAATCGACAGTCATACAGCGCAGGGAAAATGAAACTAGTGGTTCGAAAGCATAGTTTTCACTGCCAGACTCATCCAGAAAGTAACAAGGACATGACGAGGTCTGCGACGCCTGAGGAAACTTCTAAACGTAAGTGGATGCTTTAGAATATATGCAATCAGAGGATTGGGATGGTCCTTAATCTTTGGAAGCAAATACTTTAGCGACTCCTGGGAATAGTTATCAATTGGATGTATATGGAAATCTTCAACATGAGAATTTTTTGTTGTTGCGACTCTACTGTCAAGTTGGACGATAGTCCTCAGGACAAAGTTTTTGACGGTGTGGAGATTCTTCCATCTGAATTTGCATATTGTAGCCCAAGCAAGAATACCATGAAGATTATTATCAACAACATAGACGACGAATATATAAGACTAGCTGATATACCCGGCGTTGATCGGGCTCTCTAGAATGTGTTGCAGCGCGATCTAGTCGGGAGTTAAAATGGATAGCGTAAAAACATTCTCCAATGTTGCAAAGGGGATGTGAAGCTAGATTTAAATTCAATGTCAGCTTGAGAGCCGAATGCGCCGTGCATCCTTCATCGAGTAGGGTGCAATCCCCGATGATGCCAAAACCAGAGCAATCTCGTGTTTTATTCATATTCCAGTTGAATTGTTTTTCCGGTGCTTCCTGGTACATCAAGAAAAAGAAGTCCACCATTTCCGGCCCGTATATGCTCCATAACTGAGACGTACGCGAATCATTGGTCGATTGTCAAGAGCCTTTTCTGAGTCTCAACAAAATTTTTAGCGCATCGACGTCGTATTGTTTTTCTCCCAACACGTCTTTATCGACAACATAGTTTCTGTTACGTTCTGGTGATAAAAGTCCCGGCTGATGGAGATTTTTTTTGGTTAATCAACAAACATATCTTCAAGTGATATGAGTGCTTCATTGAAAATGTCTTCAGAATACTGTAAATCCAGGCTAGGGTTGTCTCTGCGTCCTCGAAAAAGGATGTCTTTGCTCATACACTGTGTTTTTCCCATAAAAGTGGCAGATCAAAAGCCGCATAGGTTGTCAAATTATAGCGAACAGAGATCGTATTTGGTGAGCATGACGTGTTTCAGATGCTTTAACATATGCGTTGTCCCAATGTTTATTATTTTCAAGCAAACCAAGTTTAAAACATGCATCTCATGGTATAATTATAGTATCATTATGGTTCATTGGTATCATTATGGTTCATTGGAAGTTTCAATGCTAAGATAGGATATGTTATATATCAAACAACTTGGAATGGCATTTCATAAATGAATACAACGTAAAATAATTGATAGTTGAAATTGTTTTTAAGGCAGCACCTCGTTCAGTGGAACTATTATGGTTCATTGGACATTCAATGCTGAGATATGGCAAGTTATATATGAAACAACTTGGACTTGTGTGTAATAAATGACTACAACGTAAAATTAATGTTAGTCGAATTGGTTCGAAGGCGCCTGCTTTAAGGGTACCATTATGGTTCTTTGGAACTTTAAATGCTGAGATATGGCATGTTTTATATCAAACAACTTGGAATGATCTGTCATGAATGAATATAAATTCGAATTATTGATAGTCGATATAGGATCAAAGGTGCCTGGTTTAGTGGAAACATTATGGTTTAATGGAACTCTCAATTCTAAGATATGGCATGTAATATATCAAAAATGTTGGATTGACGTGTAATGATGAATAGAACGTAAAATTAAAGATAGTCGAATTTGGTTCGAAGGCACCTGGTTTAGTAGAACCATTGTGGTTCATTAGAACTTTCAATGCTAATATGGTTTGCAATATATCAAACAACTTAGAATGATGTGTAACAATGAATACAACATAAAAGTAATGATAGTTCAAATTTGTTGAAAGGTACGTGGTTTAATGTTATCAGTATGGCCCATTAGAAACTTTCAATGTTAACATAGGGCAGTTGAAAAGTATGGTTTCGAGAAAGGTTTAGTTTAGCCCTTTCGGTACTTGATTACGTCATTTCTAAATGGTTTATTAATTCTAAACGTTTTTCCTGTGCTCATGTTGGCTGTGTATTAACTTTCAGATGAATCAAAATTTCTTCGAATTTGAGCTCGAGCAACGAAAAAAGCTTTCAATTTGAAAAGAAAATTTCATGTTGAAAATTTAAAAATATTTCTTTTAAAAAGATCCCAATGCATAGCGTCTCCAAATATGGCACTTTAGTAAAACCTAAAACATGTATTTTTTCTATATAAATTCTGAGCTTTTTACATGTGTTCTTTTTCTGAATATTCGCACACTAAAATTGCAACATTTCATAAAAAACAGCCCGAGCAACGCCGGGTAAACAGCTAGTCTTTATATATAAAAATTCAAGCTCAGGGTGCGTCTGTAAATGTTCTAAAAACTTTTGAACCACTTATCCGGCTGAGCTAATATTTGCAACATATATTCCTTAGGTCAAGAGTAAGGTTTATATGTCCCTAAAGTAGGGGAGAAAGGGGTAAAAATCATATATCTTGGTTTATGTTTGCTTGTTTACTCAAGAGATGGCGCCAAAGTTTGTTTATCTTTTCCTTGAAACCGAAACTGGACTAACTGCGCAGAAGCAGGACAGCAAAAAAACTTCCGTTTTCCTCCGGATGTGTAGTATTGTTTGCACATTTCAAGGTAGGAAACGCAAGTATTTTGCTGTCCTGCTTCTGCGCAGTTACTCCAGTTTCGGTTTCAATGGAAAGGTCAATATAAAAATTCAGGGTACGTCTGTAAATGTTCTCAAAACTTTTAACCACTTATCCTTTTGAGCTCATACTTGCACCAGATATTCGTTAGGTTCAGGGTAAGGATTACATGTGCTGAATGTCAGGTTGGCCCAAAGGGTAAAGGGTAAAAATAATATTTTGCTTGATCTGTCTGTCTGACACGAGCCTACGATATGCGCAGACCAACAATAGGCGAGGTCAAAAATGCTAACACCGAGTTGAGTTAGTTAAGAAAGCCATTGTTGCTACGACAGTCAAGAATACGTTAACAATCGAGCAATAATCATTGCTTCACCAACCCAACTCGGTATTTGCATTTTTGACCTCGCCCAATGTATGCCATGTCCTTCTGTCCAGATAGTGTTGCTTTGATGCCCGTAAATGTGGCTTCGATCCCGGCCGAGGACGACGAGGATTTTTGCAGGGGCAAAATACTATTATATAAAAGAAAGAGCGAAAAATGTGTACACTCACTCATTCATTCATTCATTACGAAATCTCTAGAACTATGACGCTTACAAACTTGAAATTCGGCAGGTATATTTCTTTCGGCTTCTAGGTGATAGTGGGATAAATCTAAGCATCATTTACTTCTTTCATTTTTTTATCTGGGCCAATGTTTTTGAAATAAAAAATGTTGAAATCCTACCTGCAGGAAACAGTTGTTTGGAATCTGCGGAGACACTTAAAGACATTGGTATACGAGACACAAGTGTGATCCGATGAAGAGCTGGTAGCCGGAATCGCCATAGCTACGGACCAGATTCGAGAAGAACCAGGAACTTTTGAAGTTTTTACGTCAGTCCATGCGGCGACGTTGTAAAGCATGCATTCATGCCAGAGAGAGTGAATTAGAACACTTATTATTGATTTAACACTCTTTCTTTAATTACCAAAAAGTTATTGATTTTTGGTCCGAACTTTCCTACTGCGTATAATCGTTCTGCGTATTAGGAATTTTAAAGTTTTGAGCCCAATTTTATCAATGAAGACAAGGAGATAGAGAGTAGGTCTTGAAGACATTCCTGTTCTTCTTTTTGAAGGTCTTTAAGAATCCGAAATCAAATTTCAGAAATTCAAAATTTTTAGTGCACAAGCAAAGTCTTGGAGGCAGCAGTCCTATGGAGGCAGAGTATGTAATTATTTAATAACTAGTCACAAAGCCTGTCCCTGCCAGGCAAAAAATATGTTTTAAAAAGTTTATACATTACATTACATATAGAGAAATGTAATCTTCAGATATCAGACGACTTCAGAAAGCTCTGGAAAGAGAATAGGACAAAATTACAAAGCCACGCCAACCGCCCA
>JAHWFO010077010.1:141905-152458 GCA_023313115.1 Rhysida immarginata | reverse complement strand
TTCCCCTCTTTTTCACCAGGATCGCTGGCATACCAGGCGCAACCGCTCACATCCTCTAATGTCGGTAATCTGTCTACTCGGTAATCTGTGATGAGACTGTGATTAACAACTGTGCAACGAAATATCCACAAACGAACAGCACAGGAAAAATACAATGAGTGGTCCGAAAGCGATACTTTCACTGCCATACTCGTCCAGGAAGTAACAAGAGGAAGTACACTGAAAAGCTAAGAAGCCATATGAGACCTACAAGTAAGTCATTCAGAGGTTAAAAAGGAACCCTTTCCTTATCAGAAATATATCGACAATCGCGCAGTGCAGTGAAACAGCATTCTTAACTACCACAAATATAGAAATGCATATATTTATATAAACACTGAGAACAAATCAGAATTCTCGGCTATCGAATAACACGTGCTTCGTGTTATGCAATGGAACCAATCAGAATTCGCATGCTTCGTTATGTTTTTTTTTAAAAAAATTTTCATCATCTCATAAGTTAAATAAATATCTGTAATAATTTAACTTTCTTGGGACGAATTTCTTAATTTTGCATCATATTATCCAAGGTGGTGAGAAAAAGTTGTATTTAAATAGCTTTTATGGGGGTGGGGCCAGGAAAAAATCTATAAAGCTGTGTATCTTATTAAACGAGATCGTAATAATGGGTTTCGACTATATTTCTAGTTATAGGGTATAAAAATGCTAAAAAGTAAACGGTCTTACCTGCCATATGAGCTTTCAAGGCTGGTTCGCACATTCTTGCTATATTTATTTCTTTTTTGCATGTTCTGCAGTAGGCCATATGCTTATCCTGAACTCCTTCCAACCATTCTTTATAATTACAGTCTGTAAGCCACTTTTCATTAAAAACACATTTACCAGGCATGATTTACCTGGTAAAGAAATGATTGGGAGCAAAAGTAACGTTGAAAGTATGCTGAACCTAGATGAAACCACGTTGAAATGCTAACTTGCAATATTTCGCAATAAATCATAATGCTGATCATAATCCTTTGCGACCTGCACACACGTGCGAACTCTCGTGCAAACGCGATTCCGAACGTGATTCTTTGCTTACTCAGCAAGTCTCCCCCCTCCCTCACGGATTAAAAACACACCCTTTTTTAATCTGTCTCCCCCTTCTATAATTATGCTTGAAGCAGATAATTTGTTTAATTTGCTACTTAGCCCCACCCACTGAAATGTCAATCAGCTCACATGACGTAACAAATCAGCTAGCACGATCACTGCAGCTATCACAGCCTTGTCGCTGCATTGGCTTACTCGACGCTTGCTAATGTTTTATCTCATAATCCACATAAAAAATGGATAGTGTCAAACAAGAGTCATACAAGTTTATCGTTAAGCAGGACAGTCATGGCATTTAACATCCACTACTTTCTCGTCCTTTTCATCAATTGTCATTGAAGCTGTGTAACTTTTTGATCTAGTTTTGTGCTCTGGACAAATTCTACCCTTAACAATACATTTTGTAGCTTCTTGTTTTAATTGAACATATCCTACAGAAGCATCTCCATGTTTCACGTCCAGGTATGATAAATCAAATTGATAAATAAGTTTATGACAGTGGAAAAATCAGCTTACTACGAAAATGGCTATAATAATAAAAAGTTACAAAAAATTTAATAATCTTATTAAAAATCCTTTTAATTCAATTTCAGAATTTTACTTCTGTCAATTTAATAAAATTTAATTTATTAAAATATTATAAATCATTAATAATTATTTTATAATATTAACAAACAAATTTAATATCAAACATCACGTGAAAATCGAGAAGAGAGAGTGAGAGAGAGGTTCTTCTACTTTTCCACAACGTAATGTGTTAAACCATAAACGTACATTTCGATTGCTATGAAATCAACGTTCAGTATGAGGATGGATGAAGAAATTTCTTCATTCATAGTATGAGGCAGAGAAAAAGAGCAGAATCATTGTTTCGCCTCATCCGTAATAATACTCTCTCTTCTTGACTGTAAATATCCAGTTTTATTGCTATATATATTTAAATCACATGAGAAATTTAACGAGTTAGCTAGGCTCTTTAAATCCACAACTTTCAGTTACTGTAAAACATTCGATGCTTGAAAAAAAAACTCTGCCATTACCAACGAATCTACTTTTAGCAAGGTTTTTTGATCTTGCCTCAATGAAACCTTCATCTGGTTTGATCATTTTCGTCTGTAAATGCACTGTTATTAGTAGCACGAAAAACTTAAATGCGCGCAAATATGCAGCTGCAAGCTCATTAAAGGCCGAGCTTGGCATTGGTTGCTGATTAGTGACGTCACAACCAATCAGATGCGTTCTTGGCCAAATGATAAAACTGAGCTATTAAAAAACGTTTTTTCATTTATAAAACCAACTTAACAAAATTTTTACATTCCAATAAGTGATTATTGAAAATATTTCTTTCACTTTTTATGAATTTTAAGCAAATTTTAAATTCATGCATAGACCCCATTGATTGACGGACAGTAGTGATAGGAAGAGTTTAGTTACACTTGCAGCTCTCAGGGACAGAGATTGTTTTTTCCTGAAGTCTGATAAGGGGAGCTCAATTGTGGTTCTACGGAAGAATGACTATTTCACCAGCGTTTCGAAACTTCTGGAGGAAGGCCCATACATCAAAGTGGAATCAGATCCTTTACCCAAATTGGTGAGGACAGTTAAAACAGCTTTGACCAACTGCAAAAACTTCGTAACGCCCGCTGTAGCTCAACGACTAAAGGTTTCCAACTCAACAGTACCGAAACTATATGCACTCCCGAAAATCCATAAGCCGGGGAACCAATTCCGACCTATTATTTCTAACATCTCGGCTCCAACATACGAACTAGGAAAGTATTTAGCTAACTACTTGGCCAAACTAGACATCGACCAACTGGATTTGTCAGTCAAGAATAGTACACAGCTACTTGGCATATTGAAGGATGTCACACTATCGGATAGCTGTATTCTGGTCTCCTTCGACGTAACTTCTTCGTTTCCCAATCTACCTATACAGGAGACCTTGGACTTCCTCCACACAGTATTGCTGGACAATAAGGTAGGGCACGATTTGGTTACCGACGTTGTTACCCTTTGCAAACTTTGTATAAATGACAATTTTCTGCAGTTTAATGGTGAATTTTATCAGATGTCTTCTGGAACCCCCATGGGGAGTTGCCTGAGCCTCATACTTGCAGAGATCTTCATGAGGAAGTTTGAAGCAAAACTCGCTTCCTCTTGCAAATAATTTCCGGAAGTATTATTATTATAAATTTAGCATTCCGCTGGAGTAAATTTTTAAAGGAAACAGGTTGACCAAAACCACTAAAAAATTTGTACCGAACAAGGAACCATAATATGAAAGATTACTTTGACTCTATCAGATATCTCTTAATTCTCAGTTTAAAGTGGACACACGAGCGTTCACATACACTTTTAGTGCAACTAAACACTGTGGAACATATAGCATAAGGTAGCTCGTTCCACAGAGCTATCGCATTATGTGGAAAACGTTTTCTTTTAAAAGCTGAAGTCATATCGGGAACTACAAATAAAAATCTCCTAGTTAACCTTACGTTTACCTCCCAGTTAAGCCAATACTTTATAAATGCTGCTGGATGTCTTTCGTTCCAAACAGCATCAGCCACTTCAGAAATGAGGGCGACTTTACCAATAGTCACAATAGTCTGCAGTTTAGTTTTAGAACAGATTTCAGTGACGGAATCTACTTTATTTAATTTAAACGCTTTACGAGTTGTTTTGTTATATGCAGTCTTCAACCTTTTTTGGTTAGCGTTCAAGGTCGATGTCCAGAAAACTGCCGCATAGGCAATTCTGGGTACTACTACTGCCGATATGATGTATGGTATCGATACTTTGATGATGTGTTTGCCATCACTGATACCAGTAAGATGAGCATCGAAGTGTTTCTCGAATATATCAATGGCTTTTATAACTCGATACAATTCACAGTTGAATATAAGGAGAAGAATTCAATAACTTTCTTGGATTTGAAGATAATTCGGAATAACAACAGATTAGAGTTCGACATCCATAGAAAACCCACCCACACAGATGTATACATCCATTAAGAATCCAATCACTGTTGGAGTCAAACTGTCGGCCTTCATTTTCATGGTGGACAGAGCCTTGAATATTCCTCTGTCAAAGGCCAGGTTTTCCAATGAGATTAGGCGCATACAGGACATAGCGAGGTGCAATGGCTATGATCCTGGGTTAATCTGCGATTTAGTATGAAGGAGAAGATTCGCCAAACTGGTCAGGAATTTCACTACCGTGGCCTACGTAATATAACAGAGGCCTAGTCATCAGTCAGCACTGCAATGCATTAGAGCCAATAGCTGCATTTTCAAATTTTTATCACCTGACGTCGCAGTTTGGGAGTAAAAATGCATTATGAACAGTAAGCATTAAGTAAGAAATTGGCTATTTAACAATAAAATGTACTTCCTAATTTACTAAATTTAGCATTATACACTCGAATTTCAACATAAATTTATCCAAAAGCAACAAAACTTACCTAAGCGAAGACTGAAGATCTAAAACGGGTTTGTTTTATTGAAATTGAAAGAGTTTGTTTTATTGAGTAAAGTCAGGGATAGATGAAATTTTTCTGGACATAGGTTTACATCGGAGATGGAGTGATATCATTTTCACATTTCTATCTGATATTCTAGCTGCCACTTTACATATGTATAGTCTAAAAAATTTTTTAACACCGTTTTCTTTTTGTTCAATACTGGAATTGTTTTTGCATTTTTGACACTGGAGTAATGAGCTACTGCATGCGTAGGGAACAATGACTTTCAATAGCAGGACCGTGGCCAGAATTTTTTTTGGGGGGGGGAGGGGCTACCCCAATCCTGCTTGTAGGGGGGAGGGGGAGTCCCCCATATAACATATTTAGTTGATATTAGTTAGTGATATGGTGGCCAATTTCGGGGAGGGGGACTGCAGCTTTGACCAATATGCTGTCCAATGCCATAAGAAAACTCAAAAACGTAAGTTTTGGATGCCTAAAAATAAATCTAGATGGCTTAATTTAACGATAAAATTTCTGTAATGAAATTTTGCCTTAATTCTCCTCTATCCACTGCTTTTATAATACTGGAAGTTGGTGACTGTGATTCTGGACTACGCAGCAAATTAAGGCCATCTTGGCAAACAATAGTTTTTTGTGAAATTCATACCAAATATCCTGCAATTACAGCTATTGCTGCAGTTTTAACTGTGTTTGCAGGAGCTGCAGTAAACACAACATTTATAAAATAAAAATTAGGAAATGTTATATTGTTTACATTTTTAAACAGTGATGTTTTTTTAATTTTTTCAGAAAAAATCCGCACATTTGGGTGACTTTCGGTGAAAATCGTGAAGATTTCACTAAAAGTGTGCACGAAACATTAAATCCACACATTTGGGTGACTTTCCGTGAAAATCCTTAAGATTTCACCAAAAGCACTCTCTAATTGAGGTACCTTTTAAAATACTTTTTCTGCTAATCACTTTCAACCAAGCTTTCTTTAATTCTGGGTCTGAAAGAAATTGGTGAAACGACTTATTTTTTCTCGAATGTGATTTACAATGTGGAACAGAACAATACTTTATCTCTTTTAAAAAAATGCACCCTTTCTTAATATGAATATAAATCAGGGTTCTCCCCAGGCCCTTTTGAACGGGCGCGCCGCCCGGCTAATTTTGGCGACCGCCCGGCTGAATACACGAAAAACTGCACACAACTGCATAATATTTTATTTGTTTTAAATTTTTGTCCGCCCGGCTATTTTATCTTCCCACCCATCTGATAAAATTTTCTGGGGAGAACACTGTAAATACCATTACAAAGTTTTACACCCAAATCGCGACTCTAATGATGAAAAATTGAAATTGAAGCTAGTGAAGGTTTTGAAGCCGATGACTAGGCCTCTATTATATTACGTAGGCCACGCCACTACCCTCAACGACAAAAGAACTCCAACGCTAAGGATTCCCATCTCGTATAACAAAGCACTGTCTGCCAGGCTGCACACTATTTTCAAGGAGGCAAATTTGACTTTAGCATACAAAAACCCTAATGTCTTGAGGAACCTCTTGGGGAACCCCAAGGGGACAAGACTCCACTGCTATCCCAGTCTGGGATATACGAGATCGCTTGTGGCAAATGTCCGAAAGTTTACCGTGGAGCCACGTGCAGGAATGTGACAACGAGGTTTAAGGAACATACGGCCCACGCTAGGTTTCGACGCCCATATAGGTCAGCGGTCGCTAGACACATGTCAGAGACGGGACACGACATTCTGTTAAAAGATTGTAAACTGTTAATAACAGGAATGCACTGGACGCTTATGAAACACTGGAAATTGCAAAGAAGGACCCGAACACACTGTTGAATGGAGACGCAGGCCCGATCGGAGACTCTACGTTAATACAACTGATTAAAACGTCACGATAATTTTCCTTTTCTTTCTTGTGTGCTTGAGATCATAAATGGGTTCATAAAAATAACCTTTTTTGGAACCAAATGGCCCTTCTCCTTCATTCAAGCACCTTCAGTTGCCAAACATATTGGGTGTGAGTAGATCAGATGTCCTTAACCGCCCTCGCCACGTGGGCCGAATAAGCGTCAACTCAACTCAATCACACCATGTGGGGAGGAGTGGCAGGGTTGTGGAACTTGGGTAGGAATCAAAGCAGACTGCTACTGGGAGGCATGTGTTTAATCAAAATTAATTTCAATTCAGTAAATAAATTGCCAAAATATACATACTGTGCGCACAGGGCCCTAGTGATTAGTGAGCCTCAACTAAATGGCTTATACAAATACAGTTAACAAATAGGTGGTACAATACAGTAAGTACCATGTGACTAACTGCCACATGACACAAGCAAGGTTCTCCCCAGGCCCTTTTTAACGGGTGCACCGCCCGGCTGAAGAATACATGAAAAGCTGCACGACACTGCATAATAGTTTATTTGTTTTTGTTTTTAATTTTTGTCCATCCGGTTATTTTAGCTTACCGCCCACCTGATTAAATTTTCTGGGGAGAACACTGACAAGGGTAGCTGGGCAATCCTTACTCACTCCCTTGGGACCACATCCAGTCCTGGAGTCCAGGTGCAACTGACTTGGGTACCACTCTAGGTTCTGGGTGCTTCTGCATTTCTGAAGGGTGTTACCAGACTCTCAGAAGGAGTCATGTGATTCTTTTATGGTGGTAACGTCAAGGAGGGTCACTGCAACCTCCTTGGTCCCGACCATTGGGCATCAGCCACAAATGCAGCAGCGGTGGGCCGTACCATTTGGTCAATTATCATTAGACCAGTACTAACTTCTGACAAAGATTACCCTTGGCACTGAGTATAGCCCAGCTGAATGCGTCCGCCACAGACAGACAGCACCTGGTTTCCACGGTAGGATTGCGACGCTTTACACGTACACTCTAAATGGCTGTAAACAATGTAGCCTCCCTGAGAGGGAACTCACACTAAATTTCTCTTATAAGTACGTTTACAATATGTTCAACAGCTCTGACATCAAAGCCAGTTCAACTTAATCCGCTGAACGTTTAAAATGTCTGTCTCACGACGGGACATTCCCACGCTGACTTGTTTTATTACGCTAACTCACGCAGCGGTCACCCTGGGATGAAGCAAAATAATTTAAAGGTCACTCACCAACTAGCTTCCAACTGTCTGAGAAAACCTGCTTGATTTTCTGAACGAGTCTGCCCACACAACAAGGGCACTGGAAAACTTTCTCAATTTGGTCGCTTGCACACTGACAATATATATTCATGTTTGACCGTTCCATCCACCAGCAAAGAGTAATACCTCGAGCCCAAATTGTTTTCTGACAGCAGTAAACAAATATTTCAAATTGGTGCACAGAAAACGCGACGAAGCGAATGCGCTTTCAATCGAACCTAAAACTGCTCACTGCGTAGAATCAAGTCCAATCCCTGTGTCAGCATCAGCCAGAGGAGCGAAGAACAAACACGCTGGCATGGCGCGTCTACTTCGAATACAAAAAACTTAAAATTTTATATTTTTTAACAACAACAACAGTTTATAAAATGACAACAATGGCTTAAAAAGGGAACGATTGTCACAACAAAGCCATGCAGCCGCCTGTAGTGATTCCAGGAAGGCATGCGTAATTCTACCAGAGAAACAACACCCACTGCTAACAATCGACACTTAACGCACAATAAAAAAACAATAAGCGTTGCCTACTTTATATGCAGGAAACAGACAGTAAGATAACACAATGATATTTAACGGCAACGAAATAAATCAGAAACACGCCTTGGTGCAAAACAAACATAGTAGAACCTTGTTTTTATGAAATTCCTGATTTTATGAAGTAATTCTGAATTCCTGACTCCCTCCTGCTAATTTCCATTTAAGAAACTAAGTTTTACAAACTGTTTTTATGACAAAATTCGGATTTTACAAAGCTAGAATTCTTAATTGGTAGTATAAAAATTTACTAAAAAAGTGAAAATTGTTTGCATGAGTGACCTTTTGGCATTTTTTTGTCTGGTTGCATTTTGTCCTTCAAAAGTGGCCATTTGGCTACGTTATCGCTGTCGTGATCGATGATCAGCTGGAGTAGTTTCTGCCTTCGCCAACAGAGGGCGCCATCGTCGCTCTCGGTCTGTCCAATCAGTATACTCAACGATAGTTTGTGCAGCATTGCAGTGGCAGGGGTCAGTTTTGCTTGGCACTCAATGTGGTTTCAATTTCATCAGGACTCTTGATTCTCGATTTAATCAGGGCACTCTACTCCATGATTGCCGACCAAGAACCTAGGACAAGATCATGATGATAGCGAATGTTTGAGGGATTTGAAGAGTGGGAAATCTTGAAAAATAAGCTTAAGTTTCAATATAAATTCTCTGAGTTTGTAAATATTGATCCGGACGTTTTAACTTCTCCGACATTAAACGATGACAAAATTTGCGATCTTGTCAACATCCTTACAAATTAAAAACTTCTTAGAAGTACTAAAAAAACATTTATATGCAACTGAAAATGTACCTGACAATATTTTTGATATATCATTTTTTAAATAGTTTGAAAAATCAAAAAAACTAAGTTCAAATTTGCATCAGACAACAATTCTAAAATATCTTCAAAACTCGAATAACTAAAGTATAAGCCTATGTATGTTAAAAATACTGCCTCAGTGCGTATTTATTTATTTATTTATTTATTTATTTATTTTTATTTGGTTTGTATTTTACGAAGATCGGATTTTACGAATAAACGTTACTGGTCCCGAGATTCGTAAAAACGAGGTTCTACTGTACTTGGGATGGGCGCGCGTTAGGCCTAGCAGTGCGAGGACAACAAAACTCACACTTACACAGGATGTCACATGCTAACTAAAGTTGATCCCATAACATAAAATGGAAGAGTTTATAAACTTACAACTAATGAAATGGAAAAAGCCAGCTAAATTCTTGCTCAAAGAAGAAATCAAAACTAATTCAACAGTTTTAATACCATAGCCACTTTAAAAAGAGGTAAGTCATGTATGTTTACATTAGTTTATATAATACATTTGGTTTAATTAAACAAAACTAGTTATTTCTACCTAAATGCTATTTAGTCACGAAAGGTACAGTTAGGTATTTTACATACACTGTCATATCAGTGAATTATGACCAGCACCCCCTAAAGACACATGCATGGTTCGCCCCAACAACGATTACACAATGCAAAATTTGCATAACAGGCTGAGAAAGCTTTAAAGCTGGTGCATCAAACGGCAGGTGCACGAGCCTCAAGATGGGTAAACGTCCAAAAAGGATTTAAAGATGGTTAAATGGATTTAACGGACATGCAAAAAGGGATGATAATAGGCTATCGCAGCAAGGGTGGCATCATCTCCGAAACGGTGTGATTTGTGAACTCTTCACGATCCGCTGTAGTGAAGGTGTACCAAGTGTGGACAGCAGGGACAGAAATCGTGTTCCAACGCCATCACTGTAAAGGGTCACGAGCCACCGACCAATGGGGTGAGCGGCGCCTACGACAACTCGTAAAAGGTGAGAGGAGAGCCACAGTCCATCAACTGACCACCAGATTCAACAGCGGTGCCAAAAGACGTGTATCCGACATTACCGTTGAACGCACCCTGCTACGAATGGACCTGAACAGTCGACGCATGGTTGCTGCACCAACAGGGATCGGCACAGGGTAGGGCATCAAAAAAGGAGACTTTGTAGATTGAAATATTAAAAAAGAGACTTTGTAAACTAAAATATTTAAAAAGGAGACTTTGTAGACTAAAAAATTAAAAAAAAAAAAAAGGGACTTCGTAGACTTAAATATAAAACGTTTTAGGCTAAACAGCCTAAAATAACAATACATTACAGTAATTACATTTTTATTTTTTTCTATTTATTTAGGAAAAAGTTTGTAATCAAATAATTTTTCATTTTTCAAACAATTATTCACAACTTTTCAACTTTCTTATAACCTTTTACTTTTGCAGTCCGATGTTTCGTGTT
>JAHWFO010077010.1:53190-126905 GCA_023313115.1 Rhysida immarginata | reverse complement strand
GAGGAAGGCAGCTTGGCTGCCGAAATGCGCATACGTTGCAATAAACCTCTGATGTGGAATAGTGGTTTCTTGTTGTTCTTGTTAATAATACTTATTTAAAGAAATGAACGAAAAGATAAATTCTATTAAATATTTGCAAAATATAAAAGTCACTATTTAACATAAGCTAACTTATTATTATTATTGTTTGGGGAAGCCAAACTCGAATTAAGTCCGGAAGCCAATCCCAGAGGCAGACCCAAAAGAGGGCCAAGCCCAAGAGACTCAAATGCAAGGGAGGGAAAGTTACGCACTTGTGGGAGTATTGATGTTTGGGTGTAAGAATTTCCTTACTATATGACAGGTGTTTAGAAACGTGGCTTTCAGTAAGGTTTTGTATAAGTGTGGGTTTAAATTTAGTGTTGACAGGCTTTTGTGTAGCGAGTGTGGAATAACCCTAGTGGCAGAAAGAACGATAGGAACAATGTGTACTCTGTTAACTCCCCAAACGTATTTTATTTCGTGTGCAAGATCCGTATATTTAGTGGTTTTTTCAGTGTATGTCTTTCGTAAATTGTGTGTGTTGTGGATGGAGATATCAATTATATAAGTCACTTTGTTGTGCTTATCTACTAGTGTAATGTCTGGTCTGTTATGAGGGATAGTTTTGTCAGTGATTATAGCTCTGTCAAAATATAGTTTGTGTGGCGTGCTCTAAGACAGTGTCGGGGATATATTTATAGTGGAGTGTGAATGTCCCTTAGCTTGTGTATCTTAGCTAGATGTTGATGTATGACGTTGGCTACCTGGTTATATCTGTGTAAATAATATGTCTGCATGTGTATTTTGCAACTGGATATGACGTGTCGGATGGTTTCCTCTGGGATACGGCATTTCCTACAAGATCCATCAGTCGAATCTTTGATATGTTTTCTGTAGCTTTTAGTGTTAATAACCTGGTCTTGTATGGCAATCATGCTTCCTTCAGTTTCCCCAAAGAGACTCCCTTCACTCCACCAAAAGTTCAACGCTTTTTTGTCGACGTCTGGTTGCTTTCCGAGCCATGATTGAAGTTTAGTGCATGTAGTAGGAATGTTATGGGTGTTCTGTAAGCTGTTCATATTCAAAGGTGTGTATTTTGTATCAGCCATGCAGACTGTTTTGTGTAATTGTGATGTGTGTTGTTTAGAGTAAAAGAATTCTCTGAGTGACTGAGTCTGTTTCTGGTGTAGATCTATTATGTCAATAAGACCTCTGCCTCCCTCTGAACGAGGCAGAGTGAGTCTTTCAATAACTGCGTGTGGATGGTGCTTTCTGTGCTTTGTAAGCAGTTTACGTTGTTTCCTTTCAAGTCCCTCAAGATCTGTGTGTGTCCACTGTATGACTCCAAAGGAGAGTATTGGCGTGGCATAAGTATTGATGGCCTTGATTAAATTTCTGGAATTTAAATGTTTTGTAAGTATTATTGTCTCTAGCCTATGAAGATATTGTTTAGTGAGTGTATTCTTTGTGATTGTGCTCCAGAAGCTTGGCTTGCTTAAATCCTAGATATTTGTAAAATTTGTCATTTTCCATAGCACCAATGTGATCTGGTTCATCTAATGTGAAGCCCCCTTCCCTGATTACTCCATTTTCAATGTGAATGGTTTTGCATTTGTCCAACCCAAATTGCATTTGTATGTCTTTTGAAAAGGTATGTGTAATGTCAAGTAATTGGTGCAATTGTGTTTGTGTGGAGGCGTAGAGTTTCATGTCGTCCATGTAGAGTAAGTGTGAAAGCATGTAGTAGCAGCTTTTATTGTGTTTAATTGTGTAGCCGTAAATTGTGCTGTTCAGTCTGTTTGAAAGTGCATTTAGTGCAAGACAAAATCAGAGTGGGCTCAGTGAGTCACCCTGGAAGATGCCCCGTTTTATCTGTATTTTGTCAGTCGTGATGGTTTCACTGTTAAGTGTGAGGTGTAGTGTAGTTCTCCAATGTAGCATTGTACTATCTAAAAATGTGATAAGTGTAGGGTTTATTTTATATAATCGTAGTGTATATAAAAGCCATGAGTGTGGGACACTATCAAAGGCCTTTTTGTAATCAATATAGGCTGCTTGGAGGTGTCTATGTTTATGGTGAGCTTGTCGTAGGACCACACTGTCTATCAGGACTTGCTTCTTACAACCCATGTGATTTCTACGGCATCCCTTTTGTTGCTCACTGATAATTTTGTTTGTGTCTATGTGTGTATAAATTTTGTTTGCGATACAGGAAGTTAGTATTTTGTAAAGTCTAGGCAGGCATGTGATAGGTCTACATTGTGTGGGATCTGTAGTGTTGTGCGACTTTGGTACCATGTATGTTATTCCTTGTGTGAGGAAATGTGGCAATGTCTGTAGTGTTTGCAAGGTGTTGGAGATCTGTTTTGCAAGGATCAGATGCAAACAGGTGAAGCGCTTAGACCAGAAGTTCTGAATCCTATCTACACCTGGAGCCTTCCAATTGTGAGTACGTTTAATGACTTGTGAGAGTTCATCTGCTGTTATATCAGTATAAGGCATGTATGGTAGTGTGGATGCTAATTGCTCCTCTTCCCTGATCCAGCTAGCTTCCCTATTATGTTCAACTAAGACAGACCAAAGAGACTACTAATAATGTTGGAGTGCTGATTGCGTTGGCAGACCAGTGTTTTATGTGTGTGTATAATCTTTGTTTAACTGCTTATAGAATGTCTTCTCATTGTTTGCGAATAACTTGTTCTGCTGTTTGCGCTGAGTGCATGTTTTGTATCTCTTCAGGCGTTGTGTTTTTGCAGCTAACTTTTGTTTTAATGTGTCCTTATATTCTGTAATGTGTTGATTGTGCTGCTCATGTCTGGTGTGTGTTTTGATTTTCTTAAATAACTGTCTGAGGCGTTTGTTCTGCTTTGATGAAGTGTTGCTTTTAGTGTATTGTGTAAGTCTACCTAACTGCTTGCGGATTTCGTCAATCTCAGACTCAATCTGCTTTTGCCATTTAGGTTTCGTTTGGGTGTATAATTTTTGTGTGTGTTTATGGATTGGTTTCCTACCCTGTGTGGATATAACTGTAAGAGCCCCACTGTAAATAAGTAGGTGTATGTATTCTAAAGATAGATTTTCTTCAATGTACTGTGGTAAAATATATGCGTTCTTGTAAAATAAAATTTCCCCTGTTTTGCTATTAGTTTATTTTAGGTATACCTGGTCTTTGTGTGGGATCTGTTCCCGTGTAAACTGTAAGGTATCTTTGTAGGGTGTCATTTAATGTTTCAATAAGTTTGGTATTCATGTTGTGTTGTGGATGAATATCATGTTTCATTGTTGAGTGAGTGTTCTACATGTTCACTTGTGATGTGAATGTTAGTGTTTGAATCTGTGTGTTGAGTGTCGGTTTGTGTAGATGGCTCACGTTCTTGTAGCTGTTGTGCAACTTCTTGCTTTATTTTCTGTAGCGTGGGTAAGGGTGTTAAATTGTTCATAACAATTGTGCGACGCTGATCTGCAATGCATTGTTCAGTGACTGTGATGTGAGGATATGTCTCTTTTGAAAGTGTTATATAGGTGTTGTGTGTAAGCTGTAGTGTCAGTTTCCAATTTAGTGACTGCGTAGTAGGCTCGCATGATAAAATGGTTTATGTCAGTGGTCCATTTCATGCGTTGGTGTGGCTTGCCTGCCTTAGTGGTCGAGGGCAAAGAAACTCTTGAAACACTAGGGACAGGTTGTGGCATTGCAGTAGCTGAACAGGGGTTGGTGCTGCTTTCAGCCCCCCAGTCTTTAAAAAAAAAAAAATAAAATACAAGAGTGCCAGTGTAATCTAGTTGGACTAGTAAACAAGTTGGACTCCTGGAGGGCGTAAGGTTATGTTTATTGTCACTAGAGAGCGAATGATGGTCTGCACCTTGTGCGTTTCGAATATACGCGTCCTGTTAGCCATCTCCATCATCAGCAGGCCCTTGGTCGATGTAATCAGCTCATCAGCCCTACTGGGTCATTTGGACCTTCAAGATTAATCTAATGGTAGAGTAGATCAGACCTGTTAACCAGGGCCATCTCCCTAAGATGTTGCCCCCCCTCGCACGACGCGGACGTAGGACCACATGAGGATTATTATTATTATTATTATTATTATTATTATTATTATTATTACTGTATTATTATCACATGAATTGTTGATGTAATTGTTTGTATTTTTTGTATTTTGAAAAAATTTTAAATAAATAAAAAAATTAAAAAAATTATAAGGGTTCCGAAATGGATTCTAGTGTTGAGCTCTTAAATTTGTAAACTCAGCATATTTTAGATGGCAAGAATATTGTTAATTACACTGAGTTAGCAAAACTAATGGCATAGCAAGCACATTGATTAATGGGCATGGCTCACGAATTCACAGGTGTAACGGATTCTGGGAATGGACCATTAGACGTTGTGGGAAGAGCTTGGATAAGTGATTAATCAGAAATGGCACGTCGTCGCGAGTTGACGTCTTTTGTACGGGGTATGATAGTAGGTGCCCGACGCATGGGATGTTCCATTTCGGCAGTGGTGCAGGAATTTGGCTTTCCCCGCTCAACTGTCTCCAGGGTGTATCGGGAATTGCTGGATGAAGGCATCACAGTCCACAACAGGCACCATACAGGCCGTGCAGCTGCCCTGAATGATCGTGACCGGCGACACCTGGGACGAATGATTCAGAGAGACAGGAGCGCAACAGTGCAGCAAATCACAGACCAGTTCAATACTGGCCGCACTAGAAACGTTTCTCTGTGGACAATCCGTCGGAATCTGCATACCCTCGGGTTTGGCAGCCGTCGCCCTACACGGGTGCCAGTGCTTACCCAGCGTCATCGGACACGCCGGCGTGCATTTGCCACCAACCATCTTGGCTGGACTCTGCAACAGTGGCGTAACGTCATATGGTCAGATGAGTCACGATATCAACTGTACCACGCTGATGGGAGGCACCGTGTGTGGCACAGACCTCACGAAACGATGGATCCCGCATGCCAACAGGTGGTGGTGCAGGGTGGTGGGGCATCAGTGATGGTCTGGGGTGCATTTTCCTGGTTTGGAATGGGCCCTCTGGTTATCCTGGACCAAACGTTGAATGGTCCACGGTATCGTCAACTCATCGGAGACCATCTGCACCCGTTTTTGACATTTCTACACCCTGACGACGTAGTAGTCTTTCAAGATGACAGTGCTCCCCCCCATCGCTCCAATGTCGTCCGCGAATGGTTCGAGGAGCATGCAGGAGAGGTCCAACGACTGAGCTGGCCAGCCTGGAGCCCTGACATGAATCCCATCGACCATATCTGGGATGCTGTTGAAGTCAGGCTCCGGGCACTGGATCATCCGCCCACGAACGGGCAGCAACTATCTTCGGCTCTGCAGACTATCTGATGTCAACTGCCTCCAGAAGTGTACCAGGGACTTGCAGACTCACTACCACGCCGTATTGCTGTACTCCACAGGGCCAGAGGTGGCCCGACCAGATATTAAGTAACTATCCCATGAGTTTTGCTAACTCAGTGTATATTGATAGTGTATTTGTTGCTGGTCAACTCATGTTATCAATGATGTTTGTAAAATAATAATAATAAAAAATAATAATGTAACAACAACAGCTGCAGCGGGGAATGAACCCACCGAGAAGCCGAAGGGTCATACCCGCGTGTTGTCCCCGAACGGGCCAAAGCCCAAGAACGGGGTTAATGAAAACTTACAGACATATAACAAAAGAACATATAAATAACAAACTAAAAGAAAAAAAGATGATGATTAATTGAAAAAATAAAAAAATAAAAAATTAATAAAAAATTGATCTATAGGAATCAGTATAGATGTTAACGTTATTAGTTAAAAGAATAACTTTAAAATTGTTAACGAGTTTAAAAACAGGATCGACCTTTATAATTTCAGTCCTCCATTTATGTTTAAGACTGAAGACATTATTTGATCTGGTATTCATAGGGGGTCTAACATCGATCGCAGAAACAATGTCAGGTGCCCAGATACCGTATCTCCATTTAAAATATCCCTTGTAGTTTGGAGAAAGTTTTTAGTAGTTACATGTGTTCGTTGTACATGTAATTTATCTTATTCTCCCATACAAATCATTTATGAGGCTTCGGGATAATTCGTTGTAATGTATATGTTTTAGTTCTTTTAATAAAAAAAATAATAATAATTATTGAAATTATTATTATTATTAACAAAAAAAAACTATAGTATAAACCAAAAACTATTTATTAATATAATAATAATTAATAATATTTTTATATACATGTATATTATGAAATTAATTTATTGTTATTATTAATTATTATTACATTGACATATAATTTTTAATTTATACTATAGTTAATAATAATAATAATAATAATAATAATAATAATAAGGTTTGGCTATTTTATATAGAATAATACAGCCCCTCCATTACTAATTCTTACTAGCCGCCACTGGCCCACTTGTATTACAGAAGAAAGGGTCTAGTTCTATTACTGTCTGCAGAATGCCAGATTCTTAACAAACTTTATTCTTTGGTGTTTTACAAGAATTTGTTACTTATCATCCACTATGTCATCAATTTTCATGCTGCTTTATTGGTTCGGGTACTAAGAAATTACCAGAACATGGGATTAAAATTATTTCCGGGAAACATTCTTTATCCATGTATACTAAACAGAAAGTTCTAAATCAAACACAATAAGGACAATACATGGGATTAATGATCCCCTGATTCTCAAATTAATAGAACTGATTAGTTCAGAAGGATAGTTTTCTATCCCCCCCCGCTGGGTGTGTTTTTCCGGGTTCTGGTGGGCAACAAATTCTTCTCAAATGGGAACATCTTAAAAATTCCTCCCCCCCCCCCCCCTTTTAGAAACAGTCGTTAACATAGACTCTAGTAACAAGAGGGAGAGGTGATCAAAAGGGATCTTTTGGGGAGGACTGAAAGGAAGAGGGTGCCATTAGTAGGAGGTAGGGTTTTTCCCACCCATTACCTGCAAGGTTATTTGAGTTTTAAACCCAGTGTAGCTTGTAGGCTCATTCGGAAACAGGCACAGGATCAGAAACGAATAACATCAAGGGATTTGTGGGGTCTCGTCGGTCCACAGAAACGACTCCATTTGGAAGCGGCTTCAAGCTTTTTATATCTTGGACTGCTTTTGTGCGTCGACCATCAACGAGTGGTTCGAGAGGTCCTCATGCTCTCGTCACATTAAGTGGAGGGAAGTATGGTGAGCCACGTTGGTTCGTCTTAGCGCAACGGATAATAGTCTATCTTACTAGGTTTGTAGCTGTGGGGAAACTCATTTGACCAACATAACTCATCGGCTGCCGAGCTTGTGAAATATTTTTTGTAAGTTGATTGCGATCGAATGTGAAACTGGGCTACAGTTTGTCGAATTGCACTCACTGGAAACTGATAAGCTGGTTTTCAGAAAACTCGTATGCACTTGTATCGTCGATACAGTGAATATCGTTCCTCGAACACGTTAGCAGAAAATTTGGTAGCAAATCTCTGCTCACTAACTAGGGTTTGTTTTCGTTGTGAAATAATTCCAAATAGTAAACAACTAAGATGCATAAATCAGTCTTCTGTTCACAAACTAATTCTTTATATACGACAGTCATAAGGAATTTTTCATTTTTTGTTTAAAGAGCAAAAGAGGCTTTTTTTTGTTTCCGTTAATATTTCCTCAAAGCCAACAATACAGTTCAAAAAAAACTTCAAATCCTTTACAACTCTCTGGAATTCAAAAAACATTGCAACTCATTGCTACAAACTGTCATTGTTAAAAAACGCTTTTGCAACAAAGGGTGTTTGATTGACTCAAACACTGGCAGTCAATGAAACGAATCAAATAATGAAGGAGAAGTAGCAATCAAAATAATATTAATGTTGATCTTTTTCCACATCTTTTCTAAATTCATCGATTAAAACTGTTAGGATTGGTCGAAAGAAAAAGGTTAAAGTAACAAAAGTAGCAAAATTAAAGTTACAAGATAAAGTACAAAAAGTTCAATAGTCAGGATAATATTTTTCTGTGATGCTAAACACAGAGCTGGCACATAAATGAAAAGTTTTGGGGCAGTATAGTTCTTAATTGCGAGACATCTGTATCGGGTGAGTTTTTGTATTTGCTGCTTAGAAAGTTCACAAAGGAAGAATGGAAAACATTGGCGCAATTACCATTACATTTTATTTTGGCAATTACCATTACGTTTTATTTGTACTGTTTGCCGTAAATGTAAAAATCACAGATACCACCTAATCCGGAGGCTCCATTTTTTTTTTTATGTGCGTGTTGGCCAGAAGTTGGAGAGAGCATCATGGAGACAATCTGCCTCCCGGCCACCACATAATTTGCACATTTCTTTTATAGATTTACAAAAGTTCATTAAAATATAAAAATAAAGAATTCGGTTATATTGTGAAATCTTAGAGATTGGATTAAGATTTGAATTAAAATAAAGATAGAACTTACTATCTTATAAATCTTCCCTCTGTCATTCTTCCGTTATTGTATCAGAAGTAATTAGTAACTCGTACAGCAAGTAAATTCCCAATACACATCGAATCTCTTTTATAAGACAAAGATGAAGAATTCACCCCTTTCAAACTCCTGGTAAATTACTAATTCAAATGAAACAACTGTTTATTTATCCTATACAACCAATACACTGATATCTTGACAGGTTCACACCAATTGAAAGTCTTCAATATTATTCTTTTACACAGAATTAAATAGAGCTCCTTTGAACAACAACTAGTCGCTTTAATTAATCTTCTTCAACCATCCTCATTGGAAGGAAAATAAAATAAAATCATTTCCTCAAAGTTTATAATCTCTACAAGTCCTCAGCATCCCACCAGAACAGGCAAACCAGAAGTAAATCGAAAGAAAAAAAGTCTAAAACTCTCGTTCTCCCTATTGGCAAGTCCAGTTAAAGTGGGTGACATCCGGCGGCAACAACACAAAATGCACAATGGCAGCCGAGAAGGGTATAAATAATGCTTGTGTGGACGAAGGCTGTGCCAGGATGACAGGTGTTAAGTATTTAAGGGCGAATAATAAATATCGCTATGTAGTTGGATGTCAATCAGGTGGCCGAGAGGGCTAGGACGTAGGCTTTCTAGTTCTCGAGTTTGCCTGGCTGTGGGTTCGAATCCCGCCGTGGGCATGGATGTTTGTTTGTCCTGGGCTGCGTACAGATATAACTTGTGTAAAAGGCGCAAAATGACCTTAGTAGTCGACGCCTAAATTTCTAGAGCGCCCCCCCCCCAAAGAATGTATCTTTAAGATAAGAATGGGAAGTAAGGCTGAAGCTCGGAAAATTTGTATCGAAAACTATTTCATTCATATTTACAGCTAGCATTTCCAAGATTAAAATTATTATTTTCCATCCAAATTTTGCCAGTTTGGTTTTGAGTCGGTCACGCTAGCATCTCAACCCACATGTATGGTATGATGGTAGAAATTTTGCCATTTAGGAGTTAAGTTTGTTGGATAATCTTTTGATGTTATTTATTACAGCATTATTATCACACAGCTTGAAACAGCAATTTGACATTTTCATGGATATGAATTTCTTCGGCATTCGAGTGATATGATACATCCAAAGTGGGGCGGCTGGCCAATACTGAAAATTCGGGGAAATTTTTTTACTAAAACATCTCACCCTGGCATTTGAGAAACTTCAGAACTCGTATGAGATTCCACATGAAATGCATTTTGTACTGCAGTTGGTTTATAAAATCTGCTTGTTTTCTTAATTTCATTCCAAATCTACTGAAGGTCTTTGCAACTCAGGTCATTTATTTACCGTTCATTCTTGTCGCAATTTCGAAATTTTCCCCCCCCCCCCCCCTCTTCCTCCTCAAGCGAAAGAACTTTGTAAAGAATCCCTTAAATTATATTCTCTTGTAACTAAAATTCTCTTAAATTAACTCTAAATATTATCAATATTATTAAAAGGTAACATCAATATTGCTTAGACTCCAAAGATTTTTTCTTTTCTTATGGTGATAATTTTCACTTCAAATGGTCTTTCTACGCTTTCTATCGAAGCACTTCTTATTCTTCTCCTTTCATTTTTCAATGCTATCTTCTACGTCTCTTTCTTGATTTTTGTTTAAGTGGGATGTGCGTTTAAATTAATTTTGTTATTAACTCATTTCACTTTTTCCTTGATAGGGGGTTCAAAACCAAGCAACCGATACTGACCATAATATCGAGTACTCGCAATACTGGCTCTGTTAACTATTATTCGATATTGCCGATACCGATACCACCAAAATATCCAATACAATATTGGGCATTTACCCAACACTGCCCTACAGTATTAAGAATGTATTAAAATTTATCAGTTTGCTGGTTTGAATGCAGAACCCAACTATTTTGCAGTAATGTGTTTTCGTTTGACGTTTTCACAAAATATTCGGTGTTTTCTATAAAAAATTGCTCCTCCTTCTATCAAATAACATTTTGTTTCAACTTGTTCATTTTCTAATCTAAGTAATTATTTTGGCTAAAGATGCCTTTATAATCACTTTATTTGCAATCTAGTGCAAGTGAAGAAGCTAGCGTTGTGTTTATATCCTACAACTCCTCCATGTTAGATGACTGTGGTGCCACCTGCATATCTCTGGACTTGCCAATAAGAGACACTCAAAAAAAAATTTAGTTTCCTAAAACGTTGTCTGCTCAAAATCTTGTTTCCTACAAGACTTCTTTGCAGTTTCTGTTTCCCTTACTGTAATGCAAACTAATAAACATAAAGTTAAACAAAAACACATAATTCACAATATTAATAATAAAATTACTGTCGAAATTACTGTTTAAGATACTATGGAATACTAAAACAAAAGTAGTTCAATCTTTTTTTTTAGAGTAAAGTTTGCGGCCTTTAAATGTTTTTTTTTTTTTCGTTCGACTATCAATTTTGCAGCTGCGGCCTAAAGTGAATGCAGCCAATATTTGAAAAAATATGATATTGTGATCTGATGAAACTAAAATTGAGTTATTTGGTTACAATTCTATGAGGAATGTTAGGCGGTAAAAGAATGAAGCTCATCTAGGGGGAAAAAAACCCACTTTACTAAATGTGAATAATTGTAGTGGCTTCATTCTTTTATGGGTCTGTTTTGTTGCTATGGGATCTGGAGACTAAAAAAATTGATGGCATCATGAAATAACAAAAGTACTAGGACATTTTGAAGAAACTTACTAGACCCTCTTCAAAAAAAGCTACGTTTTGGTTGTTGTTGGAACTTTCAACATGACAGATATCCAATCCATACATCCAATTCAACATCATTATGGCTACAGAAAAACAAAATTAAGGGTTCAACTGGCCATAGGAGTCGCCGGACTTTAAACTCTATAAAAAATCTGTCGAACGAGTTGAAGAATAAAGTGGGGAAAATGACACAGCAGGAATATCCAAGAGTTAGAAGCCATCGGCAAAGAATCGTGGCCAGAACTTTCATTAGAAATATATGCAAACCTGATTAAAAGTTATCCTAAATGTTTACAAGCAGTAATACAGACGAAAACTGATCCAACCAAATGTTAATTGTCAATTATGCGAAGGGTTTGAATAATATTGATTCTTCGTGTTTAATCAAAAATATACCGTAATTTTCTTGCACCCATGTAAAATACGCATCCCTGTATTATACGTAGTTTATATACCTAAGATATGTAATTCAGCAACAGGGAATGCTCCACCATATTTGTTCAAATGCGCAGTACCTTATGGTCGTCTGGTTTTTAAAAGCTTTAGACTTTTTATATTTCCATAAAAAGAAGAAATGAGAAGTATTCAAAATTAATTATCATAAAACAACATTTATTCATTACATTTAAAATTACATTATATATCAGAAATAAATTTATTTAAAATCCTTCAAAATCAGAAACGTCTGTGTCTGAGCAAAATAATTTCATCATTTCAGTAAGCAGTTCATTGTTAGGCCTAATTACAGTTTATTCCTCGACATTGATTCTCCTGATTGAATGATCTACAGAAGGGGTAATTCCTGCTCGCACAAAAACATTGCAAGTTGTATTTTTTTGAATTGCCTGCCATGCTAAATATATCCGTTTTATAATCTTAATCTCAGAGTTGGAAAAAAATTTGGTCTCCCCACCCCTTCCTCCCGATAGAAGAGTGGCTGTTAAAAACCTGTCTGTTTTAAGCCTAAAAACGAGATCAGCAATATTCCATAATAAACATGTAAAAATGATCACATCCTTTATTTTTAAACGAATCTTTTGAATATTATAGTTCAGAATTGTTTATTAACGTAAGAAATTATGCAGAAATTAACTTTAAGAACTTCCGCTGCCATTGCTATCCCAGAAGCCATTACCAACTATGGCCTCAGGCCCTGAATAACCATGTGATTGGATGAAAATGTGAAGAGATCATTTGAATTTCACACTGTGAAACTCTTTACAAAAGCGGCAGATACGGATAATTTGCTTTTATAAGTCAAGCAATTTATAGTGATAATTTTTTGACTCAATAAACGTTAGAAATTTTAATAGGCGATGTCAGAAAATCGAAATGAAACCTCGATGGTGCAAAACATCGAAAATTCAATGGTCGAAACATTGATACTTTCGGCTACTCCATTTTAGCTATGCATTAATAATTCTGATCGAGGTGTGCAAACAAAACATTTTCCTAAGAAATTGAGATCACGCACTTCCTTCGGAAGGGAAGTAAAGCCGTTGGTCCCGTGTAGTCGTTTGCCGGCTGCACGTTAAAGAACCCTTGCGAGGCAAAATTTGCGGCCCCTATAACGCCGTCCTGAAATGACCATGGCAGTTGAAAAGGACGTTAATACCAAACAAACCAAACCAAACCTAAGAAATTGAGCATGCAAACGTGCGACTTTTTAGTGCATTTTCTTAAAGGATGTGTGCGCATACCAAGTTGAATGAATTAAGATCGTTTTTCTTATCCCAAGATGATGCTCCAGATGAATTGCTGAATTACTTTTATAAATAAGGGTTCAGTTTAGGCGGGGTTTACAGGGCGCGCCACCCCGTTTGCCCTTTTGATGAAACATTTCCACCCCACTGCCCTTTGATCCTGATCACGCGCCCTGATACCTGAAAATGCATCTGCAAAGAAAATTCTGTGAAGGGTTAAGGAACTTCAAAAAGAACTGTCCATTTTTAATAGAAAAAAATTATCTTTTGAAAATTAATTGCCCTCTTTGGGGGGCAAAGTGCCCTTTTTTGATAACGTCGTACCCTGTTTAGCCCTTAGCACCCTGTCCTTTTTAAGTCTAGAATGAACCCTGATAAATGGAACTATTATGTAAGCAAAAAATTAACTGTTAAGAGTAAACAAACCATGATAACGGATTATTTTGTCCAGAACACAGAATAACAATTAAAGATAAATTGTATTTCTTACATTTTTTTTTTCTTTCTCTAATATTACAAAAAGATTTTTTGTTTCTTAGGATTTCGTATTAAACAGGTTATGGTGTATTATGAAAGATGGCAGCCACGCAGCGCGTTTAGCTGTTTTTCCCGCTATGATAGTTCTTATCCTGTTTGAGAAAAAGATACCAAGTCTTTCTATCTAGATCTTCTATTGCTAGGAAAGCATCGCTAGTTTTGAATAAAAAAGAAAAGAAATTTCATTAGCTTACCTTTTCTTCTCGTTCCTGTCGTCCTCTTTTTTTTTTTTCTGCTGTTCGATCGTGAACTGACGTCGAGTCTTCTAGAGCAGCCGGGATGGGGGACTCCCCACGATCTCTCTCCGTGGGAAGGGCGGAGAAGAATGGAACGCTGAAGGGTGACCTTTCCCCGCCAGGGAAGCGGGCCAAAAATGTGAATAGGCCCTCTCGAATCACTATAGCACGGCAATTACCTTCTCTAATGCTAGCAGATAATACTGGTTGTTGATTGGTTGGTTTAAGATAATGTGAGTATTATTCAGCCATTTTTGGCCCAGAGATCTATTCATTTTAAATTTTATTGATTGTCAGTTACTTTTCCAGATGATAATAATGTAAAAATTTTGAAAATAAAATTCATTTCAGCCAAATTTTAGAGCTGGCACAATAACTTGATTGAGCCAATTGGGCCAAAAATAGCAGATTGCCGTACTTCAGTAATCCAGAGCTATAGTGGCCTCTCCAACCGGAACTTGGATGTATCGTTAAAATCAGTCTTGCTAGCTTCGCCCATGAGACCCTGCCAAAAACATGACGCGATCAGGCTTCTCATGTGCTTTTTGGGCGGTTCTGGTGTACTCGAGAAAATTTTAGGCCCCCCTGTCCTCTCGATAGTCTTTTATTTCTAAATAATCTACCCGATCCATGATTTACACCAGCTAGCCTCTGCTTCTTTAGGAGGTGCAGGCAAAAAAGAAAAGGAAGAAGTGATTATTATTTTGCTTGAAATCTGTAATAATAAAGTTCAAAAAGTAAGGCAATTTTGTTCTGGTTTATCAGATTATTATATGCAATTTTAGGAAATTGAGAAAAAAAATGAAAAAATTTTCTGTAATGTATATTTAATATTAGATAAAACTTTGTTTGAAATGCCTCCCCCCCCCTCCCCCCTATCGTATTTTCCCTGGTTTATTAGAAAAAAACTATATATTATACGCAATTTTTTATAATAACGTAGTAATGATTTTTTTTAACTTTTATTTTACATAATACGCATATAATATACTGAAAATTACGGTAATTCTTTTATTTATAATTTTCACAATATAATGATTGTGCATGGAATATATTTATCTTTATAGCTGTTTTAATTATTGTATTGGTAAGTTAAAATATACAGGTTTTCTTAAACAAATATTCACTTTTCTGTTAATTTGGTTAAGGCAGGGTATGAATAATTTTGAAGGCAACTCTAAGGTATGCATGTAGTGGCAACAGATCCATCTTGGTTTGAATCCAGCTGTTATGTGTCAATGTTCTCCTGGACTATGTCACTACAGCTCCAAGAATCAAATCATCATGTACTTTGGTGAGCACTGGGCTGTAATCTTTTGTGTATTTGTCTTAAATTATTGTAAGACACCTCGGCTGCCCATGATAATGGGTATAGATTTTATAATTGAACTCTTGGTGAATTTTCTAATGGTCACTGGATTCTGTATGAGGCTCTGCAAACAATTCTTTAATTAGTACTCCCTCTGTCCCATAATAATAGTAGCATGTGAATATTTTAACGGGAATTAGTGGCGAATGCAATTGTAAGTTATGGTGTAGCGCATACTTGCGACGCTTTGAATCAAACTCCATGTCCCATGACATGTCATTTGTTTTGACACATCTGCCAATTGTAGTTGACTGAGAATTATTACGAATTACCACAACTTTTCGAATTTCACCTGCTGATCGAAATCCATTACTTTATTTCAGGTGACTATTAACCCAAGTGTAAAGGAAGATGACGGAAAGAGTTTTCAAGCAAAGATTGAGTTGCTATTATCCAGTTCTTGATGCAGCAAAAGAAAAACGAAAAGTTGCGGAAAGGGCAGTTACATTAGCTACAGAACAATATAAGCGCAACAGAATGACCATAGCAAGAATTTGAAAATGTGCTTCCAAAGGTAATTGTCAAGGTGAATCGTATGCTAATAAATGAATAAAAACGCTTCAGGAATAGCAACATGGTAGCGTTTATTACAAGTTCAACGTGTTTTGAGAGACCCTCATCATCAGAACTATGAAAAACTACAAGTTGGCAAAGGCTACAGTGCCTGGTTATATAGGTGGTTCCCACCAATCAACAAGAGAACACCCAACGATGTTTGGTGGGCTTACAATTGGGCTTGGATATTTAATGATTGGTTTATGTACATTGATAAAAATGGTATTATACAAATCTAAAAAGTTTTTCAACTAATATGATATAAATCAAAAATAAATTAGAAAATTAAGGAATTTTGTAGAAGTTTATGTATTGTCAATTAGATTCATGTTGAAGGTAGCTCATATTCTGGGTGGGGGGGTACAGGATGTTGACCTGATTATTTTTTTTTCAAAATTGACCTGATTGTTCAGGACCTTCTCCTTGTCATGTTTTATATGCATTCTTATAATTATGGCTTCATAAGTCAAAATTTTCTTGGGGTCTTTTATGAATTTTTCCACGGACATAATGTCCTGCATGGGTCCAAAATTGTGTTTTTTGGTTAGAACATGGTCTGCAAATGCCGACTTCCGATCACCATTGATCCAAGATCTCTTGTGTTCCTTAAATCGTTCCTGGATGCTTAGTAGATCCAAAATAGTAGCATACACAGTTTGGGCAAGTGAGTCTATATACTCCGCAAGCAGAGTATGTCGTCTTGGGTGGTTTTTGTTCTAGGGTTGACGGATGTGTTTGCGCTTGTTAGCTGTCCTGTAAGCAATCTTTAAGCCCCGGTCTCTGAAGATATTGGTAATCCTAGTGATTTCAGGTCGAGTATAGGTAAAAGAAGTGTATTTCGGATGTTCGATACTGGAGTCCACTCTATTGTGTCCTAGTCTTATGCTACCCAAGACTCACCTGCCCAACCTGTGGATGCTACTATTTGGGATCCACTAAGAGGGCCTTCCGGGAACGATTTAAGGAACACGAGATCTTGGGTCAGTGGTGATCAGAAATCAGCGATTGCAGACCATGTTCTAACCAAAAAAAAACAACCTTGGACCCATGCAGGGCATTTTATCCATGGGAAAACTCATATAAGCCCCCAAGAAAATTTTGACTTATGAAGCCATGATTATAAGAACACATAAAACATGACAAGAAGGTCCTGAATAATCAGGTCAGTTTCGAAAAAAACTCTATTCTAGACGTCGTCAACAACATCCTGTACCCCCCAACCAGAATACGAGCTACCTTGAACGTGGATCTAATCGATAATACGTAAACTTCTACAATAGTCCTTATTGTTTTAGTTGACCTGATTATTTTCTAATTTATTTTCAATTTATGTAATATTAGTTGAAAAACTTTTAGATTTGTATAATACCATTTTTCATTTGTTTTATTACTGTTTTTATCAATGTACATAAATCAATCATTAAATTTGCACCCAATTGTAAGCCCACCAATCATCGTTGGCTGTTCTCTCATTGATTGGTGGGCAACACCCATATAACCAGGCGCTGTAGCTATTGCCAATTTGTAGTCGTTCATAGTTCCTGATGATGAGGTGCTCTCGAAACGTGTTGATCTCGTAATAAACGCTACCATATTGCTATTCCTGGACCGTTTTTATTCATCTATTGTTCAGCAATATAGACCAGAATGCAGCCTTCGTATGCTAATATTGATTCTTTGAAAAACTGAAACTGGACTTAAATCCAAAGATTATGGACACAAACTTGAAAAGCTTTGACATATTCCGCTTAGCAGAAGAGGCACCATGAGATCAGCAACTCATGCCATTGAAGTTTCTAATGCTACATTCTTCCGAATTTTGAAACAAGAAAAGTCCATAAAACGAGTTTCAAGCACGTTCAAACCATTTCTTTTAGACAAGAATAAGAAAGAAAGCATAGAATTTTATCTGTCAAAAGTACTCCCGGATGGAAATTTTATGGACTTTAAGGATTTTATTCACATGGATGAAAGTAGTACTACTTGACAAAAGTCAACGGATTGTATTATGTGCTTGTAGACGAAGAAACTCCACATAGAATGTGCAAAGTAAGAGATTTATGTTTACAGCAGTAGCAGCTCGCTTTAGATGGGATCCACACAAAAAATGCCTCTGTTGATTAAAAAATTGGCATGTGGCCATTTGTTATGCAAAAGCCAGCCAAATGAAACAACTGACTAAAAGAATGGGAAATCTTAAAAAGTAGGTTGAATTTCAATAATAAATTATCTGTGCTGAACGACGATGCAATCTGTGATTTAATCAAAGATGGCAGCTTCGAAGACGAGATCGATGATGATGACGACAACGAAGCCCAAGAGGAACCCAAAGCAACATTAAAAACTCTTTAAATACACTGCGAAAACATTTATACTCTATGAAAAATGTCCCAGATAAAATTTTTTCAATTTTTTTAGAATTATCAAATCATTTTGAGAAGAAATTAAATTCGGGTGCAAATTTGCAACAAACAACAATTTTAGGCTTTTTTCAAAAATTAAAATGACTTTTATTTGACTTTTAAAATTGTTATTACTTTTATCTAAAATATGTAAAAAATTATCATTTATTGTGCAATTAAATCATTATTGTCACAAATTTTCTGGTCTGGTTTTTATGAAGTTCGGATTTTACGAATATATATTATTGGTCCCCTGAGATTCGTAATATCGAGGTTCTACTGTATTTTATTTTTAGTATATGAATGGAAAAATTTTTAATGTTGTTTTTAATATTGGCATGACACAAGCAAAAATAAAATATCAAAATTTCCAATAAAAATTTAAAGGCCAACTCCACACAAAAAATCAATATCATTATTTGAAACAAATAAAATACAACTGCAGCAATAGAAATTTTAAAACCATTATTTCATTATGAAAATAGTGTTTAAAGTGTGAAAAATGCTACTTCTGGTGCTCCATTTTGTATCAGCTGACATTTAAGATCGATGTCACGGAGGGACTAGATTAGGTTCCAGTCCCATAAATATTAGAGAGAAGCTCTTCCATAGCGATCCCTAATTCAATTAAATCATGCCTACCCTCGTAAAAAAAGCATAAGCCATCGTAAAAACGCACTTTTATAGAAATAAATGCATGGTGTTCACTCAATCCTATAATGACGTCACTTTCTCTTGTGTAATGGGGACGTCACTTCCTCTTGACCTTCATGATTTTCATTCGTTTTATATATTTCGCATGCGATTTGAAATTTTTCATTTATGCCATGTTATTATTTATAACTCGAACTTTCATTTTATATAAAGTTGTATATTAGGGTGGAGTTGTCCTTTAATAAAATATCAAACCTTAAATAGGTAAAACAAAAAGCCAGAAACTGTGGATGCACTAACACCAAACATGAATAAATAATGCATATAACACCAAATAGTAACACTATACTAATAATAATTTCTCTATTTACTGTACTAATAGTTTCAAAAAGTTCCTGGAATCGTGATATGCCGTGAAATTGAGGTAGTGTGTTTGAGCGAGCGAGGCTTCCTCTCATTGTTTACCATTCGCAGATCACGCTGTTTGATATTCGAACGTGTTTTGACGTGACTTAAACAAATGCTGCGGTGCATGGGCAGTCTGTTAACTGGTAGTGTAGAGTAAGCATCGCATTCTGATTTCGCTATGTAAAATGTCAGTTATGGAGCAACGTTTGAATATCAAAGATGACCATCGGAATGGCCATCCATCAACTACAATCAATCCATCCACAAGTAATCTTGTGAGCAACATCATGTGAGAAGACAGACGCCAAAGAGTAGAGACAAAAGGTGCTGCGATATCCGCACTTCGCACCGTTCCACAAACTGGCTTCGCAGAGTGTTTCCAAGCATTATACAGACGTTGACAGATGTGTGTTACTGCCCAAGGACCTTATTTTGAAGGAAATGTGGTTTAAATGTTTGTATTTTTTCTGTGTGCAGAAATAAAATTAATTCCAGGAACTTTTTGAAACTACTAGTATACAAATCAACATGATATAAAAATACCGAATTTGCCCGAAAATAGGCCACACTTTTTTTCCAAATTTTATGCCTCCAAAATTGAAGTGCAGCCTATAATCGGAACCTAAGAAATTTGCATCCAGTTATAGGCCCTATTGAGTACAACTAATTACTGGTATATAAACTACGAAGTGGTATATAAAATCCAGTTAATTCGATTTTTAAAAGCCCGATATAAACTACGAAGTGGCAGCCATTTTTTCCCGTGAGTCTTTGAGATGTGAAACCAATGGTAGAGCAGAGGCGGGTTCTTTATCTTAGCGGCTTCGTTAGCTGGCTGACATTGACACCGTGTGATGACGTCATATCATTGTTTCAGCCTAGCGTTCTTCTGATTTTCAATCTGATGACGTCATCATTGGGTGCCTATACCAGCCGGCTAACAAATCCGGCTAAGATAAAGAACCTGCCTCGGGTTACATTTTTCTTTGGGCTATTCGGATATGAAACAAGTGCAAGGGCATAAAAGCTAATATACTGTTGGTGGAATAAGTTTTTGCGGGTGTTGCTTATTTGATGTAATTTTTCCCCGCCCCTTTACTACATGTGCATTTATTTGGTAAACAGAGTTGCCGGCATTTGAACTTGTTTTTACGGTAATATCACGCAAAAAAATTTACATTATAGGAGATCATGTGGAAATAAAAGCGTCTGCATTCAATAAAGGAATGAGACGAAATTACACTGCAAATGCCAAACAGACATTTATTAATTATGCAGAAGAAACGATCAATAGAGAGGCTGCTAGGAAGTACGGAATTGATGAAAAAATGTACGTCGATGGAGATCAATGAAAACAAAACTACAATATGTATCTTCCTTATGAAAATCTTTCAGAGGGCCTAAACATGATCGATATCCTGAGCTTGAAAATTTGGTTTTTAATTTTGTCCAGGAACAACGAAAAAATGGAGTTCCAATCAGTCGAGAAATTATTCAGTTAAAAGCATTAGAAATTGCTTTGCATCTCCAAATTTCAAGGAGAGAATTTCATGCAAGCATTGGCTGGTCTCGGAAGATTTATGCGTAGACATAATCTTTCACTTAGACGCAGAACAACACTAGCCCAAATATTACCGTCAGATTTTGAGGGGGAACTTATTGCTTATCAAAGATTTGTTATTGATCTCAGAAGAACTCATAATTATTTATTAAGTCAAATCGGAAATGCATATGAAACCCCTGTTTTCTTTGATATGGCTAGCAAAAGGGTGAAAAATCGGTTATTGTTAAAACGACTGGAAATGAAAAACTTAGAATAACAGCAATGTTAGCTGTAACAGCTGATGGCAGGAAATTGCCTCCGTATATTATTCTAAAACGAAAGACAATGCCTAAGGATCCGGTTCCAAAAGGAATAATTTTAAGATGCCAAGCAATGGGATGGATGACGAATGAATTAATGCTGGACTGGTTGTCAATTTGGAATAAAAGGCCTGGTGCTCTTCACAGAAAACGAGCATTACTAACATTGGATGCCTTTAAAGGCCATCTGACCCCAGAAGTTAAAGACAAAATTACATCACTAAATTCAGATCTTATAGTAATTCCTGGGGGTAGGACATCTCAACTGCAAGTGCTCGATGTTTCAGTTAATAAACCTTTCAAAGACCATTTGAGAAAGCAGTATTCAGATTGGCTATTGGCTGGAGATTATGCCCTCACACCAGGAGGAAAAATTAAGAAGCCATCTGTAACCCAGCTATGTCAATGGATTCTTGCAGCCTGGGGTAATATAAAACCAGAATCAATTGTCAAAGGTTTTAAAAAATATTGTTTGTCAAACATGATGGATGGGAGAGATGATGACATATTAAGGGAAGACCGAGAAGAAAGGATCAATGAAGAAATTGAAAGTGATGAAGAAAGTAGCAAAACCACATCTAAAGGACGATGATCCATATTATTAGAGGAGGGGGTTTCATGATGGATGGAAAATCCAAATGACATGTCGGCCACCAAATAGCCCAGATTTTAATTTCTTAGACTTGGGATTAAAGAATTGATAGTCTCTACAACATCAAGCTTCTCTCAGTCCTACTGATGAATTGATAGAGCCATACACACAGCCTTTAATAATATTGCTCCCAAAATACTGGATAATACATTTGTCACTTCAACACGCAATGCTGGAAGCAATGAAGAATGATGGCTCCAATAATTTTAAGCTCTTGCGTATCAAGAAAACAAAGCTTTGCAACCAAGGGATCCTACCTGCAAGTTCAACATGCAGTAACTGCATTATTGAACAATCCAGAAACTATCTGAACACTCAGAATCATCATTAGGAGTACTAATGATAATTATTTGTTTCAATTAATCTACATGGTGATTCAGTCAATTACATAAGAATCTAATGGTTTATTACTCAGGAAGTAATAAACATAGGAATGTCGTATAGATCTTACAATACACATTACAAATTGGAATTTCACTGAACAGGTGGCTACACTGCGTATGAATAAGTCATTCCAAGATGGCACCTATCCTGAGCATTGATCAGAAAACATGCTTAGTGGAATGGTTTTTTTGAGCTGAAATCAGTTGTGAAAGTGAAGCGAATGTTTCAAAAAATGTTTAAAACGAAGAAAGCACCATCCACCAGTCCGATAAGAACATCTGTGAAGCAATTTCAATCCACTGGACAATTTAAGGTAAGAAGAAAGGAGGGAGCAGGCTTCGTGCGAGCACACCGCAGAACATGTAGCAGGTTCGTGCGAGCATAGTCGAGTCATCAACGAGAAAATCGGTCCACAGACTGTCTGTGGAGACTAACGTACCCTAAACAACAGTTTAGAGAATTCTGCACAAAGATCTGTAGATGTTTTCCTATAAAATGCATGTTATGCAGCAATTGACCCATCAATTCAACAACAAGGTCATCTCCAACAGTTTCCCAAATCTCTTCAACAATGGATTCAGGTGGCCACTGACCAGTCCTGACCTTAGCCTTGTGACTTCTCTCTGTGGGGGTTCCTTAAGGAGATGTTTAGCACATGCCCCCACTCCATGGAAGAGGTCCGTCAGGCAATCACCGAATCTTGTGCACTGGTTTACAATGAGATTCAAGGTGCAGTGCTGTAAAACTTCACCCTCAAGCTTCATTGTATTGTACAGATGAAAGGAACACACATCGAGCATACTGTTCATGAGGTGTGAAATTCCAATGTGTATTGTAAGATCTATGTGACATTCCTATGTTTATTAGTTCCTGAGTAATAAACCATTAGAATCATACATAATTGACTGAATCACCCTGTACTTTTTTGATAATGAATATTGCATTCTCTATGTATTTTTGTGTTTTACTATTATGGGACAGAAGGAGAAATTCTTTAAATGTTCAACCTTTTCTACTTTTAAATTTGTATTTTATTTTGTGTTATTAAAATGTTCTTACTCTTGTTGACTCTTGTTTTGTTCCACTTGCCTACGTTCTCAACACCATTTAACCATTTTGTCACAATGGTGCCTGGACAGGGGCAAATGGGACAAGATGCAGCAGTGCAACATTAGGGGTCAGGTGAAGAGTGTAATGTCCCCATCCTCTCGGGTTATTCATACCTCATTCCTGCATCCTCTGGGGAGGACTCGTCATCATCAAGAGTGTTTTGTTCTTCAACAAGTCCAGACTTTAAATCTCTACCCATCTCTATCCTGTCTTCAAGTTCACATACAGATCGCCTAACTTCAAGCAATCCAACAGTTCGATTCTTCTTCTTCCTCTGGAGAGTTTCCCTATAATTGTACAGTCAAGCACTGCCTTTAAAACTCTACCACCTCGAAAGATGTGGCTACTCCAGGTGCTTTGTCTTTTCTTAATTCCCAGCAACAGTTGTCTGTCGTCTTGTGTTTCCCAAAACATCCACATTTTTAACTTTGTCCATGCCATTCTTCTCCAGATCCACATTTCATATGCTTCCAGCTTCTTTTTGTTAGTCTGCCTGTGTCTCCACATTTCTATAGCACTCAATGCTACACTCCATACAAAACACTTCATCAGTCTTTTTTTGGAGTTCCAAATTTAAAAGACTGCATAGCTGTCTCCGATGCTTCTGGAATGCCACTTCAGCCATCACAATTCTGCCCTTAAGCTCCTCGTCGCATTTACAATCTTCATTGAGATACTTCCTAGGTATCTGAAGGTGCAAACTTGTTCTATTGGCCTATTGAAGCTTAAAGGGCAACTGATGTCAAAATTTTCGATACTATAAGATTAAGTAAATAATTAAAGAAAATTGTATAATTGCATAATCTATAATTTAATTTCAAGAACTTTCTTATTTAATAAATTCAACAAATATTCGCTTTATACTGAACACCGCAAAAAAAATAATCATTTGACACGTTTGAACTATAGAGGGAGTCGATGACGCCATATGATCGAAACTAGTTTCCAGTCTTGCAGTTATTACTGCTAAAGCCTAATCCATTCAACCGAGGTCAATCTGAAGTCAACTCAAAAGCCTTGCAATCTTCTGTCTTATCATTATGATCCTTTGGCAGTTGATAATGAATTTGAAAAAAATTTCTAATTCACCTTCAGAAACAGAGTGATAATGGCGAATCATCCTATGTAGAAAACTGAGTGAACCGTTTCATCATTTCGTAAAAATTTGTAGGAACGGCACCTGTTTTCAGTTGTCTAACTGGAGAGAAACCAATTGACTCGAAAATGATGGGATCTTTTAAAAAACAGTCGTTTGTAAAATGCTTATGACACACTTTTGAGTGCCACGTGGGAACAAACCCAACGCAATTTCTTTCACAACCGCTGTTTTTTCAAAAGTTCATCATTTTGAAAACTGAAAAGACTAATTTTCTCTCCTCTAGAAGATGAACTTGCGGAGGATACACAACAGTATCCCATTTTTTAAGAATGCTGATATGTGGGTTCAAACTGGAACAAACTTTAGTTTTATTTTTAACACGCATTTCTTTATTTGAAATATACAAGGAATGAGCAATTTTTACATGAAGGGTCGGCTTAGCCTCTGTGATTTCTCCTGTTTCGTGGAGGTGCTAATTGCGCCCATTTGGGCACCCGTTCATCCGCAGTAGTCCTGTGAGAAATTGACACGGGTGGAGAGTGAAATCATCACAACTAAGTAAATACAATGGCATTCGAAAAGTTCGGTGAATGGTTCCATGAAATAAAGGAAACAAGAGATACATACAAAATACTTTTACTGACATTCAAAGTAATCACCATTAGCTACAACACACTTTTGACATCGGTTGTACAGCTGCTGGAAACTGTCAGCAAATGCTTCTTTTGGTGTCTTTCGAAGCACCGTTGTCACATGTTGTTGGATCTCCATGCTTACACTCTCTAGGCTTGTCTTCAATTCTTCTATCATTCTCAAAGACAGCTGCAGATTATCCGCAAGCAACTGTCGCACTCGTTGGATGTTGTCTGGGGTTGTGCTTGTTGACGGTCAACCTGATAATGGCTCATCGTCGACATCTTCCTTTCCATCTCTAAAGCGTTTAAACCACTCCAAAACACACTTTTTACTCACTGCTTCCACACTGTACACTTTCACTAACATTTCATGTGTCTCAGTCGCAGTTTTGCTTAATTTGAAGCAAAACTTGTTGTTGACGTTTTGCTCCATTTTGCAGTGACAAGCCTTCTTACACTGACTACATTAAATTGGTTGTAGTACGCATTTCTGCTTAACTGTCATGATTTGCATGCTAGGGAGTACTAGTTGCCATGTCTCTCACTGCATCTTTGTGAGCGCAACATCCTAACCAGCGCGGTTGTTCAATTATGGGACCATTCACCGAATTTTTCAAACGCAGTTTGTACATAAGAGAATGTTATAAATACCTTATTAATAAATAAACGATGAGTCTTAATTGTCAATCAATCAATAATAAGGGATGTTAACAATCAATAGACAGTTGATTAAATATGTAAATGTGAATTGATTTAATGATATACAGGGTGATTGACATCGAATGTAAAATACTTAAAGGGGGTATTATAGAGGTTAAGATAAACACAAAATGTCCTATGAACATGGGTTCAAATATGAACGATAACTGAGATATGAACAGAAATAAAAATGCCTCAACCAAGATCAACAAGTTAATAACTCAGATTCTGTAAAGCCTAGATTAATGAAATTTGGAGGAATAACAGAGTACATAAGACTGTGTATACCTTTAAAATTTGATCTAATTCTAACAAGAAGTTTCCAAGTTACTCATTCAACATCATAATACGTACGTGTTCACTTGTGAGTACTAACTAGCACTTGTCACAATTTTGACTGTGTAACTCGGAAACTTCTCGTTGGAATTCAATCAAATTTTAACGGTATACACAGTCTTATGTACCTTGTTATTCCCCCAAATTGCATTAATCTAGGCTTTACAGAACCTGAGTTATTAACTTGTTGATCTTGGTGGCGGCATTTTTATTTCTGTTCATATCTCAGTTATCGTTCATATTTGAACCCATGTTCATAGGATGTTTTGTGTTTATCTTAACCTCTATAATACCCCCTTTAAGTATTTTACATTCAATGTAAATCACCCTGTATATGTGTCCTTTACATTTATATAACTGTCACACATTGGAAAAAATATAAATTATAAAATATAAAGAAAAGTATAAGATGAGAGGCCACCCTTCATATATAAATTGCTCACATTTTAAAATCTTATAACTTTTACTCGAACATGGTTTAAAACCAAAATGACGAGCAGTAGCGACTAAGGCAATGTTTGCAGAAAAGGAAATTCCTGTTGAAAGCATCGTAAAGTTGGTACCAACAAAAGAGTAAAAAGATGACTGGACAAAGTGGATATCATTCTGGGACAAAGATTTACCCTTGATGACTTAGAATGTGTTTGATTTTTGGCATATACAGTTGAGGACCTCAAATCCAGAAACTGCAAATCCAGATGTCAATAATTACTTTAACTGTATAACTGTGAAAACTTTTATTTTAAGAGAAATTTTTAATAATCGTCATCAAAAACTATGTAATTAAATATATGAACATGAGCTAAATAAATCTAGAAAACCACAAATCCTGAAGGTTTCTGGTCCTGAGCATTCCGGATTTGCAGCCCTCAACTGTATTAATCAAATAATGAAAAATAAAATTCAAGTTTGTTGCAAATTTGAACCTGGATATCGATAGTGCAACAAGGAACATTTCAATTTAAGTGGATCCCATTTTTTTTATTTTTTTTATTTGGGTTTTCTAAAAATGAGAGAGATAATGGTTGAAAAAGAGCAATGACGATTTATTGTGTTTAAGATAGTCAAGAGGTTTAACCAGTGTGATGTCGTGCGTGCGTGAATCCTAGCGGTGAATTGAGGCAAAGCTCAAATCGAGTTGAGCTTTGATAACTGCTGTTTGAAAACCTATATTTAAAACACTACTTAAGCTATAAAAAAGTTGTATGTCGAATTAGAGTTATTTGCATGTGTTAATGTTATAAAGTAATTAAATTTGACTTTTTTGATTGGTGATTTTGGGTGTCAGACCAACATAGACTTTGATTTTTATTATTCTGCATTTTAACAATATCAGAATTGTGATGAAAAGATGGGATGAAACACCATTTTTCTTCAGAGTATTAATTCATAGCCATGATTGTATAACACACGATTCCAGCAGGATAGCACCTACCATTAAACTCAAGTATATAATCAACATCCAGGCAGTTTTCCCATATTTAATGAATCTACCTTGTAGAAAAAAAATGATTATACTCTCCAATCTCTTTATAACAAACACATATATAGGAATATTTCCCTATAAAGAAAACTAAATATTTCTCTTGATTTACTTTGGGTCCAGTCAAGAAAAAAATTGAAGATTTAATCTTAATATTAGTGATGTCAAGATCCGGATAATTCAATATCCGGATATCTGGATCTTTTTTTCGGACCTAGGTCCGAGATCTCTGATCCGGATCTTGGATGCGAGATCTGAGATCCGGATCTTGGATCCGAGATCCGAAAATCGGATCCTAGACAGGAAATTTTGTATATGCAAACTTTTTCTGAAAGCAGTTTATAAAAGCTTTTATTAAGTGATAGCCTAGTCCTCTTAAGTCCTAATTAGTCTTAATACGCATCCAGCGAAAGGATCCGAAATCTGGATCCGATATCAGAGATCCGAAATCCGGATCCGATATCCGAGATCCGGATACGGACCCGGATCCGGATATTATCAGATCCGAATCAGAGATCCAGATCCAACTGACATCACTACTTAATATGTTACAATCAAAGAAAAAAATATTATATTTTCTTTCTCACAAAAGGGAAATTGCAATTAAAGCTGTTTTCACTTTGTTCAAGGTACAGTCGTCCCTCCACAAGTCGGCAACCTCTGTTCCAGGGCCTTGCCGTCTTATGGATTTTCCCGACTTAAAGAATTCCAAGATGGCGGACCATCTTCATTGCACAGTTTTATTTGTAAAGCGTATTCTTCAGTAAATTGCCACCTTTTGAAGAAGAAAATTGCAAGGAAAAATTAAACAAGATTAAAGTCAGCATTTTAATTTTTTAAGGGATAACGTAGTCGCTTATGCGTGGAGAGGGGATGAGGTGCATCTGTAATTGGTTGCCATTTTGAATTTCGTGGAAAATTAACTGCTCGAAGAACGCCAGCTTATATTAATTCTTGTATTAAGTTCCATAATTAAACTTTCATAGCCCCCCAAAACGGGAAGTATGCATAAGGGGAACAATAAAATTGGTTAATTTTGAATGTTTTAATTGTAATAATCCTCAGTGCTTAAGTTTTTTATTGGCAAAAATCCCCAACTGGAAGTCATTGTCTGCCATCTTGACTTTCAGGAAAAAATTGCCGATTTGTGGAATTTTCCGACTTGTGGAATCCCGGCTTGCGGAGGGACAACTGTAATGTCTCAATCGTGCTAAAGTTTCATTGTGTTAATTAAACATCCTCAACAAGCTATCAATCGCTCAATCTGACATTACAGTGTAATGCCACGCTTATTACTAAGATGAAATTTCAAAGAGAAGATAATAATATACTGAAGATATAGTTCAAAGAAATCGTGAAGACAAAGAGAAAAGGGAAAGAAAAATTCCGCAACCTGGACTCAAACTAGGAACCTTGCCTATCGCTGACAACACTCTAACCAATTGAGCTGTCACGGACAACGAACTGCCAGGCTGATACAATGTGTCCAAATGTACTTCCTTGAAGTCACAAATTAGCGCAATTGGCAGATCACCCCCGACTTGAAGATCAGGAATTCTCCTTACCCTTAAACCATCAAATAAATTGATGAAAATTAATTTCAAAGAGAAAATAATAAATTGAAGATATGCTTCAAACAAATCATGAATACAAACAGATAAAACTTTTCTCTTTGTATTCAAGACAAAATTTGGTTATTTTATTTTTATTGTATCTTTTGTCATTTTCATTAAAAAATTAATTTGTGTGTGGCTACACCTTTTAAATCTGGATCTGGTAATCTCTCTGCCTGGGCAGTCTGCCATGGCAACGGCCATTTATTTATAGAAGTCATTGTTGAAAAGCCAAACAGTGGGGTGTTTCCATGGAAAGAAGCGATCCAAAGGATGTTGCAGAGGGGAGGGGAGCCCTGGATTGGCTGTTAATCTTGGGCGGGAAAGAAAACTAAAAAGAAGCCAGAGAGATTTCGAGGGTGATAGACGTGGGATAAGTGCAGTCAGTGAACAATAAAAGACTTCAAGTGATTGTGAGCGCATATAATTGCACAAGAAAAAATGAAAGCATATGATGGTTCATTAGTTAATCAACTGATGAAAACATTGTGAGTGTTACATTCTCATCGTCTGTTATCAAGAGATGAAAATTACACAGATCTCAACGACGGATAGGATGCAGAAAGTTGTCAGCTATTAAAGTTGAAGAAGACTTCGTTGGGGAAGAGCAGGGTTGAGTCTGTAAAGAGGGCTAAAGCCAACAACGGGTGGGAGCAGTCCTGGCTTTATCCTTACAGATCAACAGTGGAGCTGTTACACACCTGAAGTCGGCGTGAGTAATTGTCTTGGATGTCCCAAGATCGTCGAGCAGAAACCCTCTACGAGTTAGCACAAGTGACAGGAAGTCACATCGATTAAGATCGTGTATAATTCAAGGCCAGAGCGCAAGTGCATCGTCAGCAACATAGAAAGAGCAGCCCTGTTTCATCCAGCTTTGTGTGCTTTTAAAGAATCCTGAGAGACGACATACAGCGTTATACAGGATGGATAAAAAAATGAGCCCTCCCCCCCCCTTTTATTTTTGTACGTATTTCAATCTCTTTGAGGTCATTATTCAGTGCAATAATGCATATTATAATTATGTTTGCTTTGAATAATGATCTCAAAGAGATCGAAATACGTATACGCTTGATTTATTTTGTGGACAAGAGGTTTTGTACTGTTTATTAAGATGTCGTTATCCTATTGCTCATTTAAAGGCATCGTTGATGGCAAGAGTATCTTACGATAACATAAGGGCAGGTTAAGTTTTAGTGCATAAATTATTAGGTTAAAATTTAATTACTTTAGAGTTAGTAAGGCAAATATTCTCGTCTTTAAGTCTTGGCAGGCGATAATTTTCTTCGTTGACTAAATCTTTTTGCTAGAGCAGTGAGCGTTCACTGTGTATCCATTTAAAATGAAGGAGGCACAGGAAATTGAAGTTGAATGCAGGGAGATACAAGGTATTACTGAATTTGCTGAAATCATTCCATGCTATTCAGTGGAGGAAGAAGGCATTGATATCAATGACTTCCTTAGCATTGCAGTGGCAGTGAAGAGTGTGGCTCTGTGGCATGGTGAGCTTCGTTGCATTATAATTCGATCTCGCATTGCCATGGTGGCACCAAAGCAGATACATGAATTTGATGTACACTCCATCAACATTGTGCCTGAGCTGTCAGAACCCCTGATGAGCCTCTTTCACAAATCGGGTAGAGATAAGAACTTTGATGCCAGAAGCTATTTTAACGCAAAGCAAGGACCACAGGAAACAATCACAGAGTTTGGTGACCGCATGCAATTGCTATACATATGTGCATCTGGTGGGCTCCAAACTCTCGGTATGTTACATTCAAATTTGTTATTAGATCGTTTCCAAAGTTTCAAGTCCCCATTCTTTGCATTAGACCTCAGTCACTTGAGGAGGCAATTATTCACTTCAAGAAAGTAGAACAGGTGGAGGACAGAAAAGAGGAGGGTAAATGCATCATTCATAAGGCACAGGACGAGATCTTAAAGTTGCAAAAGAGACTGGAGGCTCTGGACCAACAAATCATGGAACGTAAATCAAAAATAGGTTCAGGACGCTCAAAGGAGCCTTACAGACATATTAGTGCATTTGACGATGATGACCTTCATATAGTAGAACCATGTTTTGCAGAGTTGTGACCGGTTATGCCTGTGGAGCCATATGAAACTCATCTAAACGAAATTCTAGATGGATTTCAAGATTGCTTTGCTGAGGACGTATCTTAACTCAGAGGGGTTAAGGATTTGCTGCTAAGTATAAGATTGACTCGAGCAGACCGGTGTTAACGAGACAGTATCCCATACCACATACAGTGCTCCCTCTATATAACGACACTCTATACAACGGCAAGTTTTTTTCCACATGAATGAGTCTACAGTTTTTATTTTTCGGGAAAAAACTTATTTTTATGGACATGATGTTTTATAAATTTGTTAGGCATTATGTAGAGTGCCGTTATATAGAGGGAGCACTGTATATCCACGTTATAATATCATGAAGTAATTAAAGCTTACCAAAAGGCAGGGATTATTGAGCCTTCAAGAGGCCAGTGGAATTCGCTGGTTCATATTGTCAGAAATTTGGACAGAAATGTGTGATTCACATTAGATTTATGCAAGGTGAATTCTGTAACGGGGAATAAATTTCCCTACGCCATTAATACCAGGTATTTTACAGTGCTTGAATGGAAGCCAGATGTTTTTGGTACTCGATTTAAACTCTGGATACTTCCAGATTCCACTGGACCGGAGCATTCATAAATGTTATGCCTTCCAAACACTTTGGGGCAAATTCCAACTCACTCGAATGCCCCAAGGTGGTCGCAACTCAGCACAGTTGCTCCAAGAATTCATCATTTTTGTGCTTCGTGAGAAGATTGGACGTGGAATCTTCATATTCGAAGACGATATCCTCATATTCTCTGAGAGCGAAAATGAACACTTTAAGATTACTTAATTGGACATTGGAACGTTTACGAGCATGTTAACACCAAATTGCATGGGGCACAATGCAATTACAGTATGATTGAAAAAGAGGTACTGGCAATATTCAAAACTCTCAGGCACTTCAGGCACATTGTGTTGGGGTATGCAACTCTCATTTTATCAAATCATAAGCCTCTCTCATTCCTAAAGTGTATGAAGGGAGTTAATCCACGAGTTTTAAGATGGGCCCTTGAACTTGAAGAGTATGATCTCTCGATCACTCATATCCCTGATGCACAGAACCAAGTAGCTGATCTCTTATCAAGCCCATATGAAGCACATGTGGCTACCATAGAAAGGATTGATGACCAAGAAAGGTCCAATGAGTTATTGTCTTCACAGATGTCAGATGACTGGTGTATATCTACAAGGCAGAAGGTGGAGGATCAAGATGGGGAATCACTACAGGTTGGAAGTAGGAAATTCTCAATGAGATGAGGACTTTAGAGTAAAGTGTTGCCAGAAACTGTTGACAAGGAATGACACTAATGAACAGAAACCACTATTCCACAAAAAAATTTTAATAGCACTGATGCACATTTTGGCAGCCAAGCTATCCTCTTCAGCGTGATACAAGAAATGATCAAAATAGCATAAACTGTTAAGATAAAGAATTAGGATACAATACCAGTATTTTTTTTATAGTACAATTTTGTAGACTAATAACCAATTGTAAAAAAAGTCACAAAAGGGGCGACCAATCAAATGCCGTTGTTGACCGTGGTTGGGTCTAGTCGATTTCTAGCCAATCTGAAGGGCTGGGAGTGCTCAGCTACTCCCATCTAATCTGCAATATTTAAAGGGCCCGCGTCACTGTTAAGTAGTCTGGTTGTTTCTTCTTTAGCTATTTCATATGATTCCAAGAAGTTCAACAACCAAAGGTCATTTGTGCTGTACAGCACTTCAAACTTTCCGGGGTCAAAATCATGCTTCTGATCGAAGATGTGGTCCGCAAATCTAGATACAGCTAACTTCCCATTTTTAACGCACGCTAAGTGTTTTCTTATCCTTGTATTGACATCTCTCCGGGTCAGTCTGTAGTAAACCAAGTCACACATTGCGCAAGGCAGCTTATAGATTCCAGGTTTGTCTTCTTTCGTAATCCTGTCCTTAGGGCCTCCTATAAGTCTTCGGATGGTTTTCGAGTATGCTACCGTGAGTCCAAATTATTTGGCTATTTTCTTCACGCCTCTGTTCAGTTCCATGTTGTAAGGTAACACTAAATAACTTCCAGTTTTCTTTTCTTTACCTAGTGTGGTGGTGTTGTCTACGTTTAATCGTTGTTTCACTTTCTTGGAGATGGTGTCATTAATACTCTTCTGAAATCCATTAATGTGGGCATAGTCTTTAATTCTTTGAACTTCATTCTTTTTGTTTTCTTCACCTAAAGGAATAACATGGACGCTGTGCACTAAGTGCTGAAACAATGCGCGGTCAACAATGCCATTTAATTGGTCGCCCCTTTTGTGACTTTTTTCTATGATTGGTTATTAGTCTACAAAATTGTACTATAAACACTGGTATTGTATCCTAATTCTTTATCTTAACAGTTTATGCTGTTCTGATCATTTCTTGTATCACATTGAAGAGGGCAGCTTGGCTGCCGAAATGTGCATCCGTGCTATTAAAATTTTTTTGTGGAATAGTGGTTTCTATTCATTAGTGTGAGACGAGGACTTCTAAAAGATATTGGGGAAAATAGACAGGGACACCCAAATTATAGGACGTGTGTGGGAAAGTCCACGCGAGAGATGATAATGCAGGAGGCAGTAGATTATCGGGACATCGGGGATTAGCCAAGACATTATATAATTTGTGGCATACGTATATTACTGGCCTTGAATGGCAAGGGAACTAAAACGCCACCTTTAAAGTTGTATGCCAGAGAGCTAAACTTGAGAAGGGAAAAGCACCAGTTCAGGAGGGCATCAGGGCATCTCATCCATTCCAAAAATTGCATTGGATATCATTGGTCCAATGGAGACATCACTTCAGGGGCACCGTATCCTGGTAATGGTGGATATTTTTACTCACTTCCCTGAAGTGATCCCCCTTCGTAGTCAGTCTGCACAGGCATTTGCAACAGCATTCGTTCGCTCTATAGTTTGTCGGTATAGACTCCCATCTGAGATAATAACAGATTATGGTCAAAAGTTTGTCAGACATCATGAGACACGTCTGCCTCGATCTGGGCATTACTCATAGACCTACAACTGCATATAGACCAATATCTAATGGTCTGTGCGAAAGAACAAACAAGGCTAATCGACACACATAAAGTGACATGCCAGAATAACAGTAGAAATTGGCATGAACCGATTTATTTTGCACTATTTTCCACGCGGTCATCAGTACACGAGACAACAGAAGAAACTCTTCATATCTTGTGTACGGGTTTGACCTGTGGACACCAGGTGAACCCCATAATGAGGCAGATGATGAACCATTTTCTGTGGTGGAATATCTATGAGGGTTGATAAAGTGACTCATGGCAGTCAGAAATAATGCAAAAAGGGTTGGTAATGGGAAGCGTAACATGAAGCTTAAATTTGTTAATGCCTCAAAGAAACTGCCTGAGGAGTTCTATGTAGGTTATTTAGTGTGGCTGTTGAGAAAAGGGGGAAGGAAGAGAAAACTCCAGTACAAATACTTAGGGCCATATCGGATTATAAGGAGAATCAATGATGTTAATTACGAAATTGAAGAAGTTAAAACAAAGCATTTACATACGGTTCATGTGGACAGAATGAAGGTATATAATGGTATGCCATCAATAATAAAGAGAAGCTCTCCACGATCTAAAGAAATAAGGGAGAAGAATCAAAACGTTGATATAGAGGAGTCAGATGACAACTCAGAGGATGAAATGATGGAAAGGCAAAACACTTATCGAAGAAGGGGGATTATGCTGAAACCAACTAATGGTCAGCGATACAACATGTGTCCACGGCAAGTGACATCTCAAAGGATTATCCACCTAGGAGACCATATGAGGGAATTATAGAAAGTGACATCATCGAATGTATAGACTTACCTATACATGGAAAAAGTCAAAGAGAGGAAACTGACTTGTTAAATTTTGAATATCATCAGCCCATATCCTTCTCACCACATTGTAACCTCACTTCATTTTGTCACATACGGTCTTGTTTAAATTTCCAATTAACTATAGCAGCAACTAACAAGATTGTGGTTGCATGTAAGAATTTAAAATTTCACTTGCATCTTCAGAAATTTGACTCGCAGTTTTCAGGCTTGGGAGTCAAATTGACTCCTAGATTTTTTGTCCTAGGCGAACCCTGGATATGTATTTAAAATCTTGTAGTAATTTAAAACACCCATGTGATATAGGAGGTACAGTGACTTCCAAAACTGTCCCAATGTCAGAGAGCGAGATGTTCATCCATCCATTGTTAATATTGTATACATACAATAGAGTCACCATTGCTTTCATTTAAGAACTCAATATCTGAGCAAGAAATAAGTGCAATACAAAATTTTTTCAAAGATCATTTTTTTATGTAATTAATAAAAACCTACAATTTGTCTTTGGGACAGTTTTGCTGCCGTGTTATGAATTGAACTCATTTGCATGAACAATATTTATTTAATATTTTATGTAGCCTCCTTTGGCTTTCAACAATGCAGGAATACGTCTAGGCATGCTGTCAATTAAATTAATACATGTTTCGGCAGAAATATTTTCCCATTCTTTCTTTGTTCTTTCCCACAATTCTTGCATTCCTTTTGGCTCAGTCTGATATTTGGCCATTTGTTTTTAAGGTGTTCCCACAAATGTTCTACTGGATTGAGATCTGGAGAATGTGCAGGCCACTCCAGAACTTCAATTTCGTTATCTTGGAACCACTGTGTGGCAAGGCATGCTCGATGTTTGGGATTGTTGTCTTGCTGGAATATAATCTCTTGTTTGTCTTGTCTATGAAAATCCAGAATAGGGATGAAATAGTTATCCAGATTGTCACAGTACATGGCAGCGGTCATCCAGCCATCAGTTCGACACATCAAACCAGTTCCTATAAATGTCATGCAACCCCAAATCATCAGGTTACCACCACCAAATTTAACAGTTCCGTTCACTTCCCATTCTGTTAACCCTGATATTGGACGTTTCCACACCCGCGATCGACCATCTGATCCTAATTGGTTTATTTTTGTTTCGTCGGACCATATAACTCTTTTTCCAGTCATCCTGGGTCCAATGTCGATGCCGTATCGTGAACTGGAGACGACTTTCTTTGTGTTTCATTGACAGCTTAGGCCTTTTCTTTTTCACTGCAGATTTTAATCCTGCTGCTTTGAAATGTCGACGAACAGTAGAGCAACTGACACTTGTTCCAGATTTAGCAATAAATCGCTGGGTCACTTTGACAGCATCTGCAGTATCCGTACTGGTTATCATCTGAACCAATTTTCTTTTATCATTTGCAGTTAATTTTTGTGGATGACCTCCTTTCATCTTCTATGCATTTGGCCTGCAAGATGTACGAACTCTGCTTACAGTGCGTCCAATTCCTAATCGTGACTGAATATCTCTTGTAGAAAGCCCTTCATCAATAAGGGCAACAATGTTATTGTGTGTGTCTTTGGAAATGGGCTTCATTGTTGACAGTTATGCAGAACTTAGCATATTAAACTGTTGGATTAAGAAATTGTAAGAATACGTGGTTCTGATGTTTTAATGGAACAATCCAGGCTGATTACATTCATTTGAAGAGGGAGTGCAAAACTGTCTCAATGACAAATTGTCGGTTTTTCTTTAATTACATAAAAAAAATAATCTTTGAAAAAATTTTGTATTGCACTTATTTCATGCTCAGATATTGAGTTCTTAAATGAAAGCAATGGTGACTTTATTGTATGTATATAATATCAATAATGGATGGATGAACATCTCTCTCTCTCTAACATTGGGACAGTTTTGGAAGTCACTGTATGTGAGATTACAGTGTAATGCCATGCAAATTTCTAAGACGAAATTTGAAATTTTATTTTTATTGTGTCTTTTGTCATTTTCATTAAAAAAATTATTTTTCAATTTTTTTTTTTTGTGTATGCCTAAACCTTCTCAATCTGGATCTGGTAATCTCTCCTCTTGGCCCGTCTCCCATGGCAATCACCATTTATTTATAGATCTCACTGTTGAAAGCTAAACAATGGGGGGGACGGGGCTTTCCATGGAAACAAGCGATCCAAAGGATGTTGCAGAGGGGAGGGCAGTTAGAGAAAGGAATGGCTGTTAATCTTGGGTGGGAAAGAAAACTAAAAAGAAGCCAGAGAGATTTTGAGGTTGATAGATGTGAGTTAAGTTGCTCAGTGAACGATTAAAGACATCAGTGAGTGTGAGCAAATATAATTCATGGGTTTTCCTTTAATTTTCTGTGCATGCGCGATACCCGTAGGCCATGTGTAGGCGTTAAATAATGTATAAAAGTGGGTGGGAAATTCAATCTACAGTGCATGATCTCAGTATCAACATGCAAGTGTATTGAAACAGCATCACAAACGATGGGGCAAATCTCTGTCAAGTTTTCCAGTAATAAGACATTTTACCAAACACGCCTCTGCAAAAAAGTATAAATATGCTTTGGCTGAATATGTTAAAGGAATTTTGATTGCTGAAAATTTACCAAGTAAACAAGCAGGACGTTTTGGCATAGTGAAAGCTTCACAGAGGCCTGGATGGTATTCAGTCTGCATAAATTTTGGAAAAGATAAAATTACTGATGCATACTGTGGTTGTCCAGCTGGGTAAGACAATTTATATTAAACTCAAAATACTTAATATTTATTTAAATACAATTTAAAAAGCATGTCATGTATAAGATTATATTTAATGTGAAATTTATTAATTTTACTGTTTACTGACTGAAACTGAAATATGATTTATTTTTTTCTTTATTATATTTCAACAAGAATTTATTTAAATATTAGCTTATGAAAAACATGTCATCATGTTGGTGCTGACTTGTAAACCATCTTGTATTTTCACTCGCTTGGCTTGAAATAAATTACTTTCTTTTCTTTGTCTCATACTGCATGCACTGATTAACTTTGCAAGTGGACCAAGCCTTCAGCGTATGGGACAAGATAATCAAATAATAAAGAATTCCAACCATATTGGTCTTCACACAAAAGTAAATTCTATTTTTATTACAGCTGTAAAGAAACATTTTTGATAAATTTTAGTTTAAAAATAAGTTTTTAGGGGAACCCCCATAGCATACGTAACAAAGAAAACAACTTCGTGCACTGGCTACTAGGAGGAAGCAACCCACAGTTCTGTTATGACTTCAGCTCACTAGAGGGGGTTGAGGTATCGGAAAACCTGTGAATTGCACTAGAAAAAATGAAAGTACATGATGATTCATTAGTTAATCAACTGATGAAAACATTGTGAGTGTTACATTCTCATAATTTGTTGCCAAGAGATGAAAATTATATAGATCTCTGCAACGGATAGGATGCCGAAAGTTGTCAGCTATTAAAGTTAAAGAAGACTTTGTCAGGGAAGAGCGGGATTGAGTCTGTAGGGAGGGCTAAAGCCAGGAATGGGCGGGAGCAGCCCGGGCTTTACCCTTACAGATCACAGAGGAGCTGTTACACACCTGAAGTGAGCGTGAGTAATTGTCACGGATGTGCAAAGATCGTTGAGTATCTCTAATGTGCACATAGAGCTTCGGGTACCATCTTCGAGTAGCTGCATGGGAAATCAAACAAATGGTCCTGAAATCTTTGAATCTCTTCGCATTTGCTTTTTTCTCCAGTGACATCATAATTGTGTTCAGGAAATCTTTCGGCCATTGTCCAATTTCGTAGATTTCATTATACGAGGGTAGCTCAGAAAGTAATGCACCACAATTTTTTCTCCGTCCCCAACAATGGTACGAATGCAAAACTTGAGGTATGCATTCTTTGAAGTTTTCGGAGTGCGTGCACAGAGTTTCCATTACTTCCAACAGATAGCGTACGTGCGACAATGGAACAACATGGCGTCTGTAAGTGAGTGTACGTTACAAGCAGCGTGTCATCATTGAATTTCTCACTATGGAGCAAGAAACTGTTGGAAACATTCACAAACGTTTATGAGCAGTTTATGGAGCATCAGCGGTCGACAGAAGTATGGTTAGTCGCTGGACACAGAGGGTGAGGCCATCAGAAAGTGGTTCGGCGGAGCTCCAAGATTTGCTGCAGTCGGGGCGGCCATCCTTGGCTGTCACACCTGACAAGATGCAGCGTGCTGATACACTCATTCGTCAGGACCAACGCAGAACGACTCTGCAGTTGGCACTGGAGCTGTTAATCAGCAAAGGAAGTGTGTGTGCAATCATCCGTGCTCTTGATTACACAAAAAAATATTCACAATGATGGGTTCCGTGCTGTCTTATGGAGAACACAGAGCTCTGAGAAAAAAACATTTCTTCTGAGTTGCTGCAACGTTTTGAAGCTCAGGGGGAAGCCTTCTTGTCCCGGAATGTGACTGTTGATGAAACCTGGGTGCACCATCTTGAGCCCGAAACAAAAAGATAATCGATGGAATGGCATCATCCGCACTCTCCACAAAAATTCAAATCAACTGCTTCTGCTGGTAAGGTCATGATCACTGTGTTTTCGGACTGTGATGGTGTCATACTCATTAGTATGATGCCAAGAGGCAGCACCATTAATTCAGAGGCATATGTGAACATATTAACCAAACACAAGAAGCACTTCCAGCGACTTGGACGCCATAACAATCCAGCTGATTGTTTTCTTCAACACGATAACGCTCGCTCTTACACCAGTTTGAGGACGTCAGAACACATCACGAAACATATTACCCTATTCACCCTACAGCCCTGACCTAGCGCCCTCAGACTTTCACTTGTTTAGGCCATTGAAGGATGTCATTCGTGGAAGACATTTTGAGAATGACGAAGAGGTGATTCGCACAGTAAAGACATGGCTGCGTTAACAGAACAAGGACTGGTACCGACAGGGCATACACGCCCTTGTGTCTCACTGGAGGAAGGCCATAGAACGGGACGGAGATTATGTGGAAAAATAGGGAGTGTAGAAGAAACATTATTTATTGAACAAAGTTTCATTGTGTTCGATAAATAATTGTTGAAGAAAAAAATTGTGGTGCATTACTTTCTGGGCTACCCTCATACATTATCTACCAAAAAGTAATTGGACACTTTTAGATGTTTTATCAAATATCTAGAAAAATACCTGATGAATTATCCTGAAGCTTCAGGGGTATAAAGAGCATGTTACATCTCCTATATTTCAGCAAAAGTTTTGTCCCGAAGGCAAATAGGCATCCAGCGACAAATTGAACCAAAAAATAATTCTGGGATCACCCTGTTAAAAATAATGCTTGGATGCATTATAGCTGCAGCATATGACATGAGGTCTCTTTTACTTACCTGTGTTTATTTGTATGACAATAGCATGCATATTTATGGAGATATAAAGTTTTCTTTAAAAAAATCGAAAAGTTTTCTTAATTTTTATGTTTTTGACATGCAGGGTTTTCACCCCAATGCTATGCCATTTTCAGAAAACTTGAAAAATTACAGTAGAGAAAATGCCCTGCAATCAGAATATAAAAATATTAAATATTTAATGAAATATTACCATTTTTACTAAATACTATTTAACTGTGCATGTGCAAGCATTACCAAATTGTCAATGTTATAGAGCCACTTATAAAATGCCCAAGCAAATAGCGTGAAAATTCAGAAAGATATCGCCGATAGAATGAATTGAATTTCAGTCCTCAGATCCAGTTTTCTGGCTGATAGTCCAGTCTTTAAACATTTTAACAGTAGCTGCTCTTGAACATTTAATGAATACAGCTGGTTTGCTGATACTTGCTCCCAGGCTCAGAGCATCAACAATCATCCCACATTCAAAGGCTGTTAAAATCAGGTTGTTTACCAATATCTTCAGAAATAATTCAGATCTACTGTCATAGTAAACAACCTGCTTCCCTATTTAAAATGTTCTAGTCCTCTGGCAATGCGAAATCATAGCTAATTTACCTACAAACATCAGGTGGTCATAATCTGGCCACTCAGTGTATAGGGGTTGTGCAAAATATGAACACCTTTGGTTTTAGACATCGAATATCTAGAAAAATACTTGACGAAACTTCGGGGGTATAAAGAGCATGTTACGCCTCATATATTTCAGTGAAGTTTTGTCCTAAGGTACATAGGGGACCAGCAACAAATTTAACAACAACAAAAAATAATAATAATAATGCTTGAAATCCATTGTAGCTGCAGCATTTGATTATGAGGCTGTGTTCATTTATATATGAGAATAGCATTTATAATCAAGGAGATATAATACTTTCTTTATATAGAAAAAATTTCGTTTTTTTTTAAGTTTTTTGTTTTTGACATGTACATTTTCAGGAAACTTGACAAACTACAGTGGAGACAACACCCAGCAATCAGAATATAAAAATATTAAATATTTGATGAAATATGAGCATTTTTACTAAATAATGTTTAACTGTGCATGCACAAGCATCACCAGAATGTCTTTTGCATAATTTATTAGCCAAATGTATACAGCTGCCCTTATAAAAAGCCCAAGCAGATATCGTGAAAATTCAGCATCAAAATAGGTCTTCATATCAGCGTAAAAAGAAGAAGTTAATAAAGGTGTCCGGTCCAAAAATAAAATTTTGGAGAAAACCCCTTATCACTTTGTTTATTTTTGAGGCAACTGAAATTCAATTCATTTGGGCGATATCTTTCTGAATTTTCACGATATTTGCTTCGGCTTTTTATAAGAGTAGCTCTGTAACATTTGGCTAATAAATTATGCAAAAGACATTCCGGTAATTCTTGTGCATGCGCAATTAAACAGTATTTAGTAAGAATGCTCATATTTTATGAAATATTTAAGATTTTTATTTTCTGATTGCAGGCTGTTGTCTCTTGTGTAGTTTGTCAAGCTTCCTGAAAATAGCATTGCATTGGGTTGAAAACCATGCATGTTATAAACAAAAAACTTAGAATTCAAAATCGAAAATATAACAAATGAATACCGCACACCGAGCGTGGTAAACCGAACAGGGTCCCGCTGAAGCTACCGGCTGCAAGCAATATGACGCAGGTCTGACAAGGCTTGATGATTCTCTCCAGGTTTTTTTTATTTAGATAACAAAAGCTTTATATCTCCATGAATATACGTGCTATTCTCTTACAAATGAACACAGATAAGTAACAAAAAAAAGTGTCATAATTATATGCTATAGCTACAGTGCGTTTCAAGCATTATTTTTTACAGGGTGGTCTCAAACATTATTCTTTTTGTTCAATTTGTTGCTGGTCCCCAATTTGACTTTGGGACAAAACCTTTGCCAAAATATATGAGGTGTAACATGCTCTTTACACCCCTGAAGTTTCAAGATAATTTATCAAGTATTTTTCTAGATATTCGACAAACATCTAAAGTCGAAAGTGTCAAGTTACTTTTTGGTAGATAGTGTATAATCTAGTCAGTTCTTTTATTCCAGTGTCACAAATGGCATAAAAAAAAAAACTCTAAAGGTATGTCGTCTACACCTGTTGATTTGTTCTTCTTCGCCTTTTCAACTTCTATAGGAAGGATGTCCATACTACATGAATCTTCACCCACAGTGTCTCCATTTCTTCAAGTACGATGTTTGCAGGTCTTCCTTGCTTGTCATGAAGAGTTTGTAAATATTGTTCCCACGTGCGAATAATATCCTGTTCCTCCACTATCCTCTCGCCATTCATCCTTTCAAGGTCAGTTAAATGATTCTTGTCCTTTCTGTTACTGGCTATAGTCATGCTGTTTATTCTGCGGTCTTCTACATCACATCTTCCTTCTCTGTTGAGTTGTTCAACTTCAGCACCTTATTTCTTCAGCCACTCTTCTCTCGTTTTATCAATTTCTCTTCAGAATTCGTGGTTAAGCTGTCTATACATGACAGAGTTGCTTTGCATAATGTGGAAGAATGATTGATCTGATTATGCAATATCTATGTTTATTATGGTGCTACTGAATTTTCAATAATGTTACCTCTGATGATGGTGCTTACCTTTTCACCATCATCAGAGGTAAATTGTACAAGGAACAAGGAAACTATACACTCACTCACCAAAAGTCATGGCGCACCTGCATAATAAGGTGTTGGGCCCCCTCTGGCCTGGATAACGGCAGCGACCTGTCATGGAAAAGAGTCTACCAGTCCCCGGAACACATGCTCAGGTACACTGCAAGTCATGCCACGTCCACTGCACTCCATAAAGATGCTGCATTTACCAGTTGTGTTGGTGATGACCTGACAGATCGTACGATTATGTTCCACAAATGTTCAATGGGATTGCAATCTGGGGAACGTGGAGGCGAAATCATTGTCGTGAAGTCGGTAGCATGTTCCTCCAGCCAGCCACTGCCACTGCTGTGTCACAAGATCTGTTTGTTGAGGCGCATTATCTTACTGGAAGATGCAGTCGCCCGCGGGGTAAAAACAGTTCGTGAAGGGGTGCAGGTGGTCCCGAAGCAGATCGACGTAGGAAGTAGCATGCAGAGTGGATGTCAAATGCACCAATGGACCCATTGCATGCCATGAGAAATCGCCCAGACTAGTATGGAGCTTCCACCTGCTCGAGTGGTCTCCACCTGACAAGCACGGTCCATGAAACGACCATCGGCCCGATACAGCTGAAACTGTGACTCATCGGACCAGGCAACCCTTTGCCAGTCCTCAGCGGTCCAATGTCGATGTTGGTTGGCCCAGGCTGGGCGTTGCCGACGATGTGCAGCTGTCAAGAGTGGCACCCGTTGTGTCCTCCTGCTCCCAAAGCCTGCAACTGCCAAGGTTCGCCGAATTGTCATCACGGACACAGTTGTGGGACATCCCTGGTTGTACCGCATGGTGATTTGGCCCGCTGTTGCCCTTCGATCAGCAGTTGCAAGCCTGGCGACTCGGCGAACACCTCTGTCATCAATGAAGTGTGGGCAGCCGGTCCGCTGTCCGACGTGGTTTGCAACCCCTTGTTGGGTGTACTCTCGATAGACCCTTGCAACGGTTGTGCGGGAAAAATGCAGGGTGTTGGCTACATTTGCAGAGCTGCCAACTCTCCCGATAATGGCGGGAGACTCACGATATATCTACCATTTCCCACCTCCCGATACGAAAATGTCAATTATTAATAAATATCCCGAAAGTTAATTGAAGTTGTAAAATTAAAAATTTGATTTTAAGATTCTCTTTTAGAACTTTAAAGTTTAGTTGAAAAATATCCGCCATTTATCTTTGCCATGATTCGCTATATTGAAATTACATCACAACAGCGCTACTATCTTTTCTGGATCGTCACAAGGGCGCTACCGTCTTAACTGGATCGTCTTTTCATTGAACACGAAAATTTATTTCTACACTACGATGCAAATAAAAAAAATACACAATCAATAATATGAGTTATATCATTACTGTTAAAATTCTTCTATTAATAAAATTAGAATTTAATGAGGTTGTCTCCCAGTTTATTTATACTGATATTAAATAAATACTATATAATAAAAATATAGGTTAAATTTATTTAAGCATTTTAATTCACTACAGATTTAATTAATATTATTCTTCTGTAATAATTCTATGTAGATAATTTGATACTATCCAAATTTTAATATCAAGTGTGATTTGCATAACTCCTTTTGGAAAATCGAATCTCCCGCCAGTGACTTCCTTGAGGTTGGCAGCTCTGCATTTGATATTGAGGCACCCAACCGTTTGCACTAACAATCATCCCCGTTCAAATGCGTATAGCTCTTGGCGTGCTGCCATTTTTGAAGCTAGTTTTTTTTATGGTTGTGTTATATCAAAGAGTCCTGTGCACCTGCATTCCGAGAATGGAAGCAGCGGGATCTGCCTCATTACGGACAGGGAACCTGATTGACGGGTGAGCCATGATTTTTGGTGAGTGAGTGTATGTATATTCCTTTAATTAATCTGGCACCTATGGGACCAGATTGCTTCCAGATCATAGAAAGTGCCCAATTGTCGAACTTAAATTCCCCCACCTCTTTCCTTACTCTCTGTGCAAAATAGTATAAATATTTTTCGGGACAATAGTGATTAAAGAAGAATAGATCTGGACATTTTGATGAGAAAAAATTGCAAAACAAATAAGAATATATTTTTAAAAAATATTTATTTTTTATTAATATTTTTAATTAATTATGCATTGTTTTCATTAACGTAATTTTACTGCTTTTTAACTTTCCATTTCATATACCGTAAATCCTCTACTATAATGCGAATAAGTTGGCCTAAAAAAGCACCTAAATTTGTGGGATTGTATTATGCAAAAGGATAATATTAGCCCTGCAACGACTGATGGCAGCCGAGGAGGGGGGGGGGGGGGCAGTTGCATTTTGTCTTGATGAAATTCAGACGAAATTACCGTGTAATGTAGGTTAATTATACAGCATGTGCAGTGTCCAGTTCATTATACAATACATTAATTCACTTTTTATTTGAATTTTTTGTCGCCAAAAGCTAATATGAAAATAATATCTCCCCAAGACGGCAACTTCCAAACTGCCTCGAACTAACGAAGCTGCTTTCTGTCCTGGTGAAATTCACACGAAATTACCATGTAATATATATTACCATATTGCCCTGAATGAGTTTTTTTCGCGAAAATAAGGTGTCAAAAATAGGGGTAGTCTTATAATAGTCTCAGATTTGGAAAAAAAATTTGGTTGGGGGGGGGCCCGCCGCTCGTCCCAATAGAAGAGCGGCAGTTAAAAACATATCCGTTTTAATAGGGTTACCAGAGGTTAAATAATAAATGATACTATAACTGGAAATAAGCCTACCAAGCATCAGGTAAAGATTTTTTTTGGTCTTCAGCTGGATAGTGATCCGTGTTGTAAAACAGTCTCATGTTAACTGTGATTAAATTGGTCAAATGAAACAAATTTTTATTTCTAAATGTATAATGGGTGAAGTTTAATTCTACACAATAAGTAAAACAATTCATCAAATATCAACAAAAATTTTGAAAGTTTTAATCACTTCAAAAAAATGGAATATTGACAGCCCTGTGTCAAAATAATGGAATATTAATGCAAATAATAAAAAAAGAATGTAACCAAGAGCAAAACTGTCAAACTAACACTAAAACTTGGTAGGGACACCATTGGCATCAATGACAGCGCAAATTCGTTTTGGAAGAGAATGAATCAGTTGTCGTCATCAGTGTTCGACCAAACCTTCTGTTCGACCAATTGTGAGTGGTTATCGTTTGCCAGTTTGCGTTTCATGATTTTCCATAGACCTTCTATGGAGTTCAGATCTGGGGAGTTAGGAGGCCAGGGCTTTGTGTGAATATTCTGTTCCTGTAGCCAGTTCTCAGTTGAGGCCAGGGGTTATCTTGTTGAAAGATAAAGTCTGTCTCCATATAAATTTTCAGATGTTGAGACAAGAAACGCATCCAGTATTTCTGTTGGCCAATGAATTAATCTTTCCTCTGACGATTACAAGCTCTCCCGTACCCATGGAGCTCATGCAACACCACACCATGTTGCTGCTTGGAAATTTGACGTTGTTGTTCATGTTGCGGGGATAGTGTGCCTCTTCTGTAGTTCGCCATATTCTAATTCCTTGGTCACCGAACGTAGACAGAATCGGAATTCATTGCTGAAGATGACATTGCTGAAGTTCTCAGGAGTCCAAATGAGTTTTACACCACTTGAGTCGTGCTTTGCGTTGAGTTCTGTTCAACATAGGTGTCTGTTTGGCACACAGCTGTTCATTCCAAATTCAGATAAGTGCCGGAGTGTTGCCAGATACATCAGTTCCATCCTTACACCACAATATGTTCATAACTTTTGATGATTTGAATCGATTATTAGGTACAATTTTGTGCACCCATCTCCCTTCAAGTGTCGTCGTTGCACGTTTGTGTCTATGTTTGTCCTGACTTGTTTAAAATCCATAGCTGGAATTTGCTTTTTTCAAAACTTTGGAAACAGCACTTTATGAGCGATGTACTGTTTCGGCAATATCACTTCGTTTGCGACCTGATTTGTGCAGTTGGAGTATCAGCTTACGCTGGATTAATGACAGATCCTTTTTGGGTGACATTTCTCAATAGATAGTGAATTGAAATTCTTTAGCAGCCGAGGAAGTATGTGAATTGTAGTATAAAGTAACAAAAAGTATTCTAGCTTAGAAACCAAATGGGATATCCCATTTCAGAATATGTAAATGGGAATATTCCATTATTTTGATGCAGTGCAGTCAATATTCTGTTATTTTGAAGTGATGGAAAATCTCATAACTTTGTTGATTTTGGATGAATTGTTTTACTTTTGATATAGAATTAATTATAGGAGAAACTCTATCCAGTATACATTTAGAAATAAAATTTTTGTTTCATTTGACCAATTTATTCACACGTAGCATGAGACTATTTTACACACTGTCACTACCCAGCTGAATATTCCATTTCTTTGAAGTGTACGAGTATATTGGATTAACATATTTTACGAGCAGTATTTAAATACAGGTGCTCATACAAATTTTTAAAAAACAATAGGAAGTAATCTTGAAAAGTTGATGATCAATACATAAAGATATATGTATCTGGCTTGATGCAATGGATTGTATCAACTTGTCATCATTTATGATACATTCAAAAAATGTTTCACATTAAAAATCTTTAGAATTATATTGGAAGAGAATTGTATTTTTTACACTCTTGACTGCTAGCAGATTTCCCTCCTTGATCCATTGTGCCTGAATCAATGAAAAAATTCTCTCTACATTAGCATTATGAGGTGGGATTGCAAAAAAGAACTCTGCCATTTTGAGAAGCTCTGAACAAACATCTTTTGACACAAACTATGGAAAATACTTTGCCCATTTTCTATGCGAGATATCATTATCTGGATTGGTTTCCAGGAATTTTTTAAGTTACAGAGCTGATCATAGAATTATATGTCGTCAATCTCGATCTCCTTCATACTAGCATATAATGATTGGTGGACAGGAACGCTTTTCAGGGCCATCCACCGAAAAGACTCACATTGCGAAAATTGTTTTGTCCAAGAATCTAATTAAGACAGACAAGTTAAATAAAGATTCCATGCATTTTCTGTCAAGGTATCACATTCTCTGTTTAAACTCTCTGACCTGGCTTTTCTAAGCATTTCAGTAACCTTAATTGGGAGAAAATGTGGGTCGTAAGTTCTAAGATGCTATATCTAGCACATGTACAACTTCAGCACTGAATTATCTTCCTTCTCAATTAACCTTCCTTCTCATTTCCTTCCTTCTTCGATATTAATATGGAAGATAGACATTAAAGAGTGCACCAACCGCAAATACTATTTATTTAATTAATTTTGGAAGAAGCTTTTCAGAATAGCTGGAGGGTTTGCCTGCGATAGGAAGAATGCTCTGAGCACATCAAAGAATTTCAGTACTCTCTCGACTGCAGGGAATAATGAGAGCCATCGTGCCTTGCTATAATTAAGAAGCTGCTGATACTGAATATCAACAATGACACAGAATTCTTGTAAGCTCCCTAGTCTCATAGTATAAATTGAAAAATACTAATATATTTTCAGCACAATCAAGTCAACATCAATTGGGAACACATCTATTCCATGGTAGAATGTGTTATTCAGTACATGGGGAGGGCATCCTATTCCTACTAATTTTTCATCAATATTTTCTTTTAACTTCGAGAAAACATTATTATCAACAGGCCTGTTGATCCCACCAAAATTCATGTTGCAATTATCTCCTGTTAAAGCAATGCACTTGGAAAGAACATGTTGATGGCTCAGAGTAGTGACAATAAGACCAGTGATTGTCTGATTTTTCATCACTGGCAACTTTAAGGTCAATTAACTTATTTTGTATACCGTCCTTCTGATAGACAAAATATTGAATAACAGTCGAGGAAAAGCTTGAGTGAGCCATGGTTACAAGCATCTGTTTTTGTACCCTGCTTATATACCACAAAGAACTATCGCAGGCGCCCGTGCGGGAAGGCGCGCTCCTCATTGGCTGAAACTTCTTCTGACCGTGGCGCCATCTGTTGTGCGTCGCGGGAAACACTCACACTGTTGATGAATTTCCACGTGATATGGGATCTCCTGGCCAGGTGGGGAGGGGGGTGAAATGAACAAATCATGGTTCCTTTGTCAGCGAACACTTCCTACACAGCAATCGGAGCAGAGCAGAATCAGAGTGACAAGAAAAACAGTAGAAAAGAATCACTTTTTTTCTTGTGACAATCCTCATACATCGTAGGGGACGAAAACCCTGACGAAACCCAGATGCTTTGCCGACCCTGGACTGCAGTTCAAAAACTAGGACAAGTCCGGGGAAACCTAGTTTTAAGCCTAAGCACAAGATCAGCAATTTTCCATAATAAACATGTAAAACTGATCACATCTTTTACTTTTACTATTTCAGTTCAAAATAGTTTATTAACATAAGAAATTACTCAGAATCTAACTTTCTTAAGAACTTCCACTGCCATTGCTATCTCAGAAGCCATTGCCAACTATGGCATCGGGCCAATTACAGCCTTGCATAGCCACTTGATTGGACGAAAACGTGAAGAGATCATGTGAATTTCGACAGATACGCATAATTTGCTTTAAAAAGTCCAGCAATTTGCAGTGATAATTTTTTTGTCTTAATAAACGGTAGAATTTTGATAGGCGATATCAGAAAACCTAACATCGATGTTATGGGTCGTAGCTTTAATCATCAACCAAACATAATTGTTAAGCAGTAAAACATCAGCTTTTTTTAATTTCTAAGTCCAGGGTTCTCCCCAGGCCCTTTTGAAAGGGCGCACTGCCCAGCTGATTTTGATGACCGCCCGGCTGAATATACGAAAAGCTGTACACCACTACATAAAATTTTATTTGTTTCTAATTGCTGTTCGCCCGGCTATTTTATCTTCCCATCCACCTGATAAAATTTTCTGGGGAGAACAGTGAAGTCCATATATTATTTGGAAATAATAAATGTCAGAGTATATTTACGTGTTCTTTCATTACAATACATTAACATAAAGAGCTATTCAATATCAATAGATAATGAATTAAGAATATCGAAATGAAACATCGATGGTGCAAAAACATCGAAAATTCGATGGCTGATAGTTTTTGAACATCATACAGTGGCTAACATCGATACTATCACCTAGTACTACTTCATTTACAGCCATGAATTAATAAATCTAATCGAGGCATGCAAATGAAAAATTTGCTTAAGAAATTGCACATACAAACGTGCAACTTTTTTAGTGCATTTCCTTAAACGCAATTTCTTCTTAATCTTCAACTTTCAAAACCATCCAGTGTTCTCTTTTGGACTTCGATGATGACTCTTAATGGTTTTCTTTATTTATCTTTGATGATGACAAGAATATTGTCATTTTTTTTATTGTGAGTTTCAGTTTTAAACAAAGGAATAAAGGTGAGATTTGAAGGATTGTAAAAAATAAAAAAATAAAAATAAATTATTCACTTTTTATTTGACTTTATCATCACCAAAAGCTAAAAAATTTAAAAAATAAAGAATTTTTTTCTGTATGTTTTTGCATATTTTATTTCTCGCGACGAGCCTAAACTGGGGATCGCATTATACAAGGTGGCGCATTATAGTATAAGATTTACGGTATTATTGCTAATGAAAGAAACTAAATGAAAGAATTTAGGGTGAATGCAGGTCAGATATTCTGTGAACTGGATAAATCATTAGCTTCATATATTTTGAAATATAATATTTACTTTCATGATTTGACTAGTGTCACAATAAGTATAGTGAAATAAAGGGACCAAGAGTGACACAGTAAACCTAATTTATTAGCCTGATGCATTTTGGTATTATGCCATCATCGGAGGCAATAGTCTACAAAGGGAAAATTGGTAAGACATTGAAATATATAGTCAGCATGATACAGTGTACACCAATCATGTGAGAAAGATACTTCAACACACAGTGGTGGATGAGCCCAGAAATTGCGGCCCTATTAGAGGATGGTCGTGATGTCACCCGGTTCGGTAAAACTGTCAAATTTGCTTATAAAATTAATGGCGGCATCTCACTTAAAATAGAGATGTTTAATACTTTGTCATGGTTCGCTTGGAGATGCTTTTTAATTTCAATTTCTTCATGGATCAGACTTTTCTACTTCCCTTTTCCTTTCCATAGGATGTCCATGCATTTGTCAATATCGAGTAAACTGTGTTTATTACTAACTAAATGTCAGGCGAAAGCGGATTTCCCATCGTTGTTGATCCAGGAACGTTGGTGTTCGTGAAAGCATTAGTAAAATGAGCGAGTTGTGGAACCAATGTAATGGGATCCGCAATCTGGGCATGTGAATTTATAGACACCAGAGCATTTGTACCAGTCCGTGTCAGTATTTGATCGTTTTGGGTTGAGGAGTGGCTATTGTGAGTGATCCGAAAGGAAATCCAGATGCCAAGTCCTCGGAATAAGTTGGTAACCCGATACGTCGCAGGTCTGAGATAAGCAAAGGTGGCATAGTTAGTTTGCTTCTGTGTTCGATATTACTGGCAATGGAGGGTTCTTCTGGCCTTCTGTAAAGCAGATCGGGTGACAAGAGTCAGGAAAGTCATTGGCTCTAGCTAAGTCGAATATGGTGGCAATCGCTCTCTTCTGGGCATCCTTGGTGATCAGATAGGATAGGGCCCATCTGAATCCATGGTTGATGGCAACTATTTTATGTTGTTTTGGATGATTAGAATTGAACGGAATGATATTAGCCATGGTCGATTTTTTCCTGTACACTCAAAGTTCAGTCTGTTTTTGTTTGGATCCCTGGTGATGAGAATGTCTAAGAAGGGGATGCCTTGGTTACGCTCAGGTTCAAGGGCGTACTTAATGAACAGGTTGAGCATGTTAAATCCATCTAAGATGTAATGCTTGCTTGTATTTCTACTGTCGTAGCAATCACAGTATGATCAACGTATCTTCTGTAGAAGAAGATTCTATTCTCTTGTAGTAACTTCTCAATGTGGGAATCCTCCAGAGATTGTAAGAAGATCTTGGATATTACAGAACTGGTTGGGGAGCCCATGGCTATCCCATCCGGGTTGGGGTAGAAGTCGTTGACAAAGGTAAAGTAATTCTGTGAACCAGTCATGTGAGAAAGATACTGTACTTCGACCAAAAGTGACACGTTAAAACTAATTTATTACCTTGATGTGTTTCGGCATTACGCCATCATCGGAGGCAATAGTTTACAAAGGGAAAATTGGTAAGACGTTGAAATATACACTGTCTTTGGGAATCCTCCAAAGACTGTAAGAAGATCTCAGATGTTACAGAACTGATTGGGGAACCCGTAGCTACCCCGTCTGGGATGGAGTAGAAGTTGTTGGCAAAGGTAAAGTAATTCTTCGAACATAGAAGCTCCAGTAGATTTCGAATGTCAGTGTATAGTTTAGAATCGGTTTTCATTTCCTCCAATGTCATGTTAATAAGATTGATCGTCTCTTTGAAGAGCACGTTTATGCATAAGTTGACATTGTCTTATGATATTAGCCTCGTGTGTTGGTCCACCTTGAAATAAGCTAGGTGAGCTCGCTAAGAAAGGATTTTATTTTTTCTTTCTTCCTTTCCATTGTAGTTTATTTTTAAATTTCAATTTGCCTGGAGCTGAATGGGATTTTTACTAGCGTTAAAAAATTGTGACGTTTGCTTTGTTTAATAAAGACTTTTGCGGTTGTTTCGTGAAGCAACATCAACAATGACTACGACTCTTTCTCGCGGGAATACTGTGTATCTTTTATCTTTTATCTGAATGGGATGTTTGCCAGAGTTAAGCAAATCGTGACGTCATAGTTTGTTTAATGAGTTCTTTTGCAATTTATGTAGAATGTCAGTGGAGAAATTTTGTATGGATTCTGAAAAAATTACACCAATAAAACGGCATGGCAATTGTCTGTTCTCATCAATCTTTATTGATTTAATTTGCTGAACTAAAGCTAATATTTATTTATTTATTTATTTATTTAATCAGTTAAAAAAAAAAAGAACATTTACTTGGCTTCATTTTTTTTTATTCTATTTTCCTTAAAATGTAGTTGACCGACGTCGGCGATATTGTTACGTTATAGCAAGTAGTACCTTTGCGACCGGATGAGGCCTGTCTGTTTTCTTCAAGATGATTTCTTTGGCACACGAATGCACAATGGCACCCAAAGCTGGGATTGAGGCTCTTAACAGAATCCTTCAAGATAGGCAATAAAAAGTTATTGAAAGGTGTGACAGTTTTACTTGCGAGAGATTTCAAGCAAACTTTGTCCGTTGTTCCAAGATGAACCCGTGCTGATGAAGTGAAGGCATGCATCAAATCAACACTATTATTGCGAATAGGTGACGGCGCAAAATAGTAAGATTATTAAGTAGCGGAAGAATGGAGCTACTTATTGTTTTCACAGTGTTCGTCTGTCTGTCCGTCCGTCCCCGTCATAATTTCCGCATATTTTGAGATAGAAGGTTGAAATTCGGAATGTAGCTTACTATGGACATGCGCATCTTCACTATGTAGTTTGGTTTTGATTGGCCCACTGGGGTCGGAGTTTCGGGGGTGGAAATTAGAGGGGACCAAAAGGTGTACGCATATTTATGCATATAAAGGAGTGAAATTCGGTATGCAGATTCCTCTAAGCAAGCTCATTGTTACTGTAATGTTTGGGCCAAATTGTCCCAATAAGGTTGGAGTTGTGGGGGTGGCAGTCACTTGGTCTTTAAAACTATAACAACATATGGCATGTGATACAACTCCAAGACAATAGTTTAGCAATGAGATTAATTTTGATCTTTCTCAAACATAAACTTCAAGTTTTACAGAAAAACAAAAAAATAATTATTTTATAAACATTATACTAATGAAGAATAACATTGTTACTTCTCAATGCATTTTAGCAGCAGGTTTTGAAACAATAACTTTTTTGGAAAACAATTTTGTATCCTTGTCACCCTGAGATGCCAAATAATAATAGTAAATGATATCCAAAAAATGATGCCACCATGGAGATAAATTGTGACAAAGTCAGTTTGTTTTTTATTTTTTTTTTGTTATGGATTCCTTGTAAAATTACAACGTTCCTCCTCTGACAGAGAGATTACCTAATCCTTGCTTGGAAATATCTATATCAGCCTTCTTTGTGATGTTATGCAAAGGTTTCAATATAGGTACAAAACTTCACCATCGGTACAAAAACTCTCAATCGGTATCGAAGTTCACCATGCGGCCGTTAGGCCTAACGCCCGTTGAAGTTATTTTTCCTTTACTAGAAGACTAATCAGTGAATGAACTGTATAATTCCTGCTAGGTTAATTGTGGAAGACAAATAGATGACAAATAATATATTTAAATTGTTTAAAATTTATTGTATTTTCCAAGCTTTATTTGTTAAGTTGGCTATGTCTGGTTGAATTGCATGCTGGGAGTTCTTGGCTTCGCTGATCGCTGTCTTTGTGTTCTCTCCTCCAATTCCGGAAGTGTTGTGGGTGTTTCTGGCTACTCCACCAGGGGGCGATCCTTGAATTCACTGCGGGATCGGCCTTGGATATAAAAGGGGGAAGCGAAAGTCTGAGCCATGCAGCGGTTATCTCCTAGCTTATTTGGTAGCTCATCGGATCCAAACATTTCATAAAAATACATTTTGACTATATTCTGTGGAGATGTGTATATTTTAGTAACTGAGATGCTGATGACGCGATGATTGAACGTTCGTTTCCAAGAATTAATAATAATGAGCATAGAATGATAATGCATTGACAGGACATTAATAAGGCAGCGTCTATTGATGAGGCTAAGGAGTCACGTGTGTCTCCCTTGAGTTCCCTATCAAACGTTCTGGAAAGGAAAGAGAAAGAACGAATATTCGTCAGAGAAACTCTACAACTAAAACAGAAAAGGCTATATGGGCATTTGAAACATCTGAACAACGGGAGTTTAGTATAGAGCAAGAGGGTCTAAGAGCCTCTGCGACAAGGGCAAGAAAAACTTGAGTCTAAAGTATCTGGTGATGCTCCGCAATGGTGAGGCATATCAAGACGAGTTTAGACAAAGTCCCGGTATATCACCTAGAATTCCTGTTTTTTCGTAGAACAAGTAGTCCCTTTGCTTTGTGTTATATTGATTGAGTTATTATTTAACGAATTGGGAGCTATAATTTAATTTTTTGAGAATGTTTTGTTTACTAACAGGGGTACCCGGCGTTGCCCGGGTTAATTACACTTGTAGGTTTTTCTTGCCCTTGACGTAGAAGCTCTTATACCCTGTTGTTCTATTCGAAACTGCCGTTGTTCAGATGTTTCAAATGCCCGTATAGCTTTTTCTGTTTTAGTTGCAGAGTTTCTGACCAATACTCGTTCTTTCTCTGTCCTTTCCAGACACATAAATTTTTGCCAGTCGTCTGGACGTGTGATAGGGAGCTCAAGGGAGACACGCGTGACTCCTATGCCTAATCAATAGACGCTGCCTTATTAATGTTCTGTCACTGCATCATCACTACATGCTCATTATCAAAAATTCTTGGAAACGAACGTTCAGTCATCGCATTATCAGTATTTCAGTTTCCAAAATATACACTTTCCCACAGAATATAGTCAAAATATATTTTTAGGAAATGTTTGGATCTGCTGTGCTACCAAATAAGCTAGGTGATAACCCCGGCGTGGCTCAGACTTTTTTATTGGAATAAATTTTGAAATGCCTTAAAAATAAACACATGAAAACTGTTGTGTAATGAGATGAATAAATGTAAGCAAAGGTTTAATTACCATAGGAATAAATGTAATACATAAGAGGTAGAGGAAAACATAACGAGGTGATTACATGAAGGATGATATCGAGTCTGTGTCGAGAGTATAATGATCGCATGGCAACAAGGGAAAAGATTAGGTGCGCCGTCTGGTAGTAACACGATACATTACACACCTTCCCCCTTGATTGAGAGTACATAGTCCTTTAGTGTACATAGAGTCTGGAGTGCCGCTGTTGGGAGTGTTGTCGCAGTTGCTGAGTCGTTTTGAAACATTTGTAATTGTTCATCGTCTTGTTGCAGTGTTGACGAAAAAGACGTCTCGTTATTTTGAGTCGAAGGTGGAGTAAGTTCTTCGTTACCAGGTGAGGCTACGCTGTTCCGAGTGCGCATGTGATCCACGTGTTTTCGAGCGAAACTAGTGGGTGTCGCAATTTCGTATGTGACTGGACCTAGTCTGCTGTGTACAATAGTAGGAATCCATGCTGATTCTTTTCCACTCTGACGTGCGTAAACAGTAGCACCAGATGAAAATTGGCGGGCGGTAAATTGTTTAGTATCACGTTCCATGCTATCTGGGTGCGTCAAGTCTAAGCAAAAGTTCAGCTGGGCTCAATCCTGTAGACGAATGAGGGGTAATATGTTGTGACAATAAGTAGCTTGATAAACGTTTTTTTCCAGTCGCCAGGGATGATACGTTTTAAACTTTCTTTCATAGATTGACCATTTCCGGCTTGATGATATAGCGATATTCTTATATGCCTAATTCCATTCTTTTGTGTGAATGTGACAAAATGAGATGCGGTGAATTGCGGTCCATTGTCTGAAATGATTGTATCAGGAATTCCATGAGTTGCAAAAATCTCGCGTAGCGTCGCAATTGTAGCTTGTGCTGAAGTATTTTGCATTTGACGAACTTCAATCCACTTGGAGTATGAATCGACTAAAACAAAAAACATTTGTCCCTGAAAGGGGCCTGCAAAATCAATGTGTAGACGATTCCAAGGAATTGCCGTACGTTCCCATGGGTGAACTGGAGCTTGTGGAGGGTTATGTCGGGTAAGCTGACAGTTGGAGCAATTGTTGACAATGGTTTCTATGTCTTTATTCATAGATGGCCACCATACATAAGATCGGGCAAGAGCCTTCATTTTTACAATGCCTGGATGAGCTAAGTGTAACTCGTTTAACATGTTAGTATGAAGTGTTGGGGGAATAATTACTCTACATCCCCATAATAAACAATTTTTATGGACTGAGAGTTCAGTAAAACGAATACATAGGGTTTTAGTCCATTAAAACCCGTTAAAACATGATGTTTAACTTGATTTAGTAAAGGGTCGTTTGCATTGTGTTTTGCTATATCCGTAGCAGTGATTGGAGATTCCTCGAATTCTTCAATAAATAAGATTTCTTTTACAGATGGAGGATCAAAGGCTTTAGTTGGGAGTGGAAGGCGATTAAGGGTGTCGGCAAGAGAAATTTTTCCTGCAGGACAGTATTCGAGCTTGAAATTGTATGCGACTAAAATAACAGACCATCTCAGCATATGGGAAGACATCATGGTGGGAGTAGGTTTATCTGTTGTAAATAGTCTTAATAACGGTTTATGATCTGAACGTATAACAAATTTAGTTCCATATACATGATGAAAATGTTTAACATCATGTATAATAGCTAATGCTTCACAATCAAGCTGTGAATAACATGCGCTCTACTTGTATTAAAGTACGAGATGAAAAAGCAACTGGTCTTTCTATTCCAGAAGAATCAATTTGAGAGAGTACTGCACCAACTCCATATGGCGATGCATCACATGTCAATATAATAGATTTCGATGTGTCGAAAGGAAGGAGTACCTTTTCTGATGTCAATATCGTTTTGAGTTTTGAAAAAGCATTCTCATGTGTACTAGTCCACTTCCATTGTTTTTCGTTGTCTAACAGACGGTATAAAGGTTCTGCAATAGTTGCTCGATTTGGGATAAAACTATCGTAGAAATCAAGAAGTCCAAGGAAAGCTTGCAGTTCTTTGTTGTTCTTTGGATTTGGAGCACTTTTAATTGCTTTGATTTTATGTTGAGAAGGGTGGAGTCCATTTTTGTCAGTTGTATGACCTAGGAATTCTACTTCATGGACGTTAAATATGCTTATGTCCTTATTGAGACGTAGACCTACCTTTGATAGGCGTGACAGCACTTGGCGTAGGCACTCTGCTAACTCGTTATGTGTTGAAGCACAGATAAGGATGTCATCGAAGTATAGTATGGCACCTGGAAGATTTGACAGAACGTTATCCATAACAATTTGAAAAATACCAGGGGCGACACAAACACCAAATTGTAAACGTTTGATTTTGAAAGCTCCTTGATGAGTAATGATAGTTTGGGCCTCTGATGAATCTTCATCGACAGGTAGCTGAAGATAAGCCTGAGCTAGATCAATTTTAGCAAAAACAGAGCTAGGTGGTATAGATGTCAGTAATTGTTGAACAGCAGGGATTGGATAAGGGTGATCCTGCATTGCTTTATTGATAGTTATTTTATAGTCACCACATAAGCGTATCTCACCTGATGGCTTGATGATTGGAACTACAGGCATTGTCCATCTGGGGTTGTCAATTGCTTTTACAACTCCTTGAAGGTTTGATTTGTCTCCGTACGTGATTAAAAGTCGTAGATTTTGCTTAAATCCATTATGCTCAACTGTAGGCCAACATTGACCTTTGAATTCAATGTGTTGATGTTGGTAGTCTCGTAGCACAAATGTTATCTTGGTGAGTTTAAAATTTTTATTCTTATTGAGGTCTCGGAAAGTTTTTTCGGACATGATGGAATATACCTATCCGGAATCGACTTTCATGTTGCATTTGAGTCTATTTATCTGTAGCGTCACAGAGCATTTTCGTGGGGGTGATTCTTGAGACAATTGATTAATTACATATTCGGGAGTGGCTGTGTTGACTTCTCCTGTTGCATTTGTTGTATTATACTGCCTTTGGTTTTTTTGTTCGTTTACGTGCACGATACACACGGAATATATGTCCTAGTTTCGAGCAATGACGACATACAGCGTTTCTATGAGGACAGTTTGAGCGGGAATGTCGGCCTCCGCATCCTTGGCATTCTTTCTGAACGTGCTGAGTGGGAGTAGCAACATTTGATGTCGGTAGAAGTACTGTCTCTTAGTAGATGTGTTCTTTCTTGATTTGAACTTAGAGTTTTTATTCTTACGTTGTATGTTGCTGATGACCTCGGGTGGAGAGGTAGAGAATCGTTCATTTGCAAGGATTTCTCTCACTTGAACAGCTGCGGTTTCAGCAGATAATGCTTGCTGTGTGGCTTGTGTGGAAGTCAATGTTGATTCAGAAAGTAGTCGTTGTTGTGTTGATTCACCCTTCATTCCGCAGACGAATTGATCTCGTAGGCGCTCGTCGAGAGTAGCACCAAAAGTACATAGATCTGCTAGTTGACGAAGATCGGTGACAAACGAATTTAGTGATTCACCTTCTCTTTGAGTTCGTTTATGAAATTGGAAACGTTGGAAGATTGTTGATGGTGCCGGGGTATAATGAGTTCTTCAAAAGTTTTTATTTCAGGCAACGCCGGCGCAACAAGTGACCGAACAACGGCGAGGGCTTTTAGGCCTATACCAGCTAACAGAGTTGCTCGCTTACGTTCCGGTTCCACAATGTTGTTTACAGCACAGAAGTATTTAACTTGCTCAGCATAAACGTCCCATAGTTTTGGATTATCGACATCGAAGGGTTGGAGAGTGCCAATGATAGACATGATTGTTTAACAGAGAAGAAACTTACCTTTTGGAGATGAGCAGATGGCTTGGAGTCGTAATGAGCGGTAGAAATGGTGTCTCGTCTTTGTTGCAGAGTTTTTCAATCCAGTTTCATTGACGGGGTTTCGTTGAACATCTCATTGAATTACATCCCGTCCTCGTCGCCAATTGTTGTGTAATGAGATGAATCAACGTACAAGGTAAGGTAAATTAAGTAAAGGTTTAATTACCATAGGAATAAATGTAATATATAAGAGGGAGAGAAAAACATAATGTGGTGATTACATGAAGGATGATATCGAGTCTGTGTCGAGAGTATAATGGTCTCATGGCAACAAGGAAAAGATTAGGTGCGCTGTCTGGTGGCAACACGATACATTACAAAAACCCATAAAATTAACTCAGTAAAAATTCTTAATAAAAAGTTGAAAAAAATTTTTTTAAAGGCTCACAATGGATGCCACGGCTTGTCTAAATAATTTCTTACTCACGTAATCTTACTTTAGATGTACACTTGATGATCTTGCAATTCCTTTTCTTCTCTCGATGTCTTGAATCAAAACTTGGCCATTCATCTCTTTTTGTAGTCTAGCGATCGCCGATTCTTCTATTGACCTGCTTATCATTTGCTCAATATAGCACAGAGCTAAAGGAGTGCTTCCTATGTCGTCTTTGCACTGTTTCTCAGTAGTCTGCTAACTTTCCATTATCTCCAGTTACTAATCATTTTTAAAGATTTTTCAAAAAAACTGTTAAGTACTAAGAACTCTCTTTTCTAAGAAAAGCCAGAATAACTGGAATTGCACAAACTTTGCCTTTCATTGTTGGTCATGAGATATATATTGTTGATCCCTGCCTAGTGTTGGTGCATTGCGTGTTGACACCATTATTGATACCTATTGTTGAACAAACTTTTCTTTGCATTGTTGGTCATGAGGTATATATTGTTGGTCCGTGTAGAGTGTTTGTGAATTGCGTGTTGATACCATTGTTGATACCTATTGTTGCACAAACTTTGCCTTGCATTGTTGGTCATGAGATATTTCTCATTAATATGCCCTGCCATAACCATGAATATCGATTTTTTATCGATAATTATTATTTTTCTGAAATCTGAGGTGGACAGTGATCTTCCTCATGCTTTGAAGGTCATGTATGCAAAATTTCATCAAGATCGGAATAAAACTGTAGATTTGTATAAAAAACAAACCCACAAACAAACAAACCCACAAACCAAATCCTATATAGACTATTGGAGTTGTTATTGCTCATTAACCTCTTCAGTTCATGTGTGGACATGATCCTCAAATGTTGTCTTTCTTCGGGTTTAACTTTGTGTCTTATTTATCAATTTGCTTACCGTAGTTAGGTTTTATTTTGTGACGAGCAAATCTTCAAGTTTTGCTTTTGACAATTTGTTTGGTTTCCAGTTTCGTTAACTTAGAATAAACGGGAAGGGTTTTGAGGAACAAAGGGGCCGTTGATATTCAGTATATTATTTTAATTCGGGGTTAATTGAGAAAAGTGTATTGAATTAGAAAACCAAATGTATTCTTTTCATAATCAAGTAAAATTTGTGTTTGAATCATGACTTTTGACCTTTCATTGCGTGGGAAAGGAAGCCACATTGCCTGGCAACAGCAAGCGTTGCTGATGAGTGATCGTTTGGGATAGTGACGTGAGAAACCATGTGCTCGCTTTCAAAAAATAAACGATCCAATTAGAGTGAATTTCAATGGATGAAATTTTGGAAAACGGGATTCATTAAAAGCAAGTATATAAAGACAAAAACGAAAAGAATCAATCATTGGCAGCTTTATTATCATTGACATCAGTGTGAGCATTGCGATCTTTGTGAGTGCAGATACAGAATTTTGGAACGTAGGCGAACGGCAGGCTTGGATGCTGTAGCACGGACGAGTGCTGTTTCACGCTCAGCCTGGAGCGGCTGTCAGCAGCTGAGTGAGAGGAAGGAGCGAGCGACGAGTCGAATGCAGTGAGCATGGCAGCACAGTAGAGCATGACCCCCAGGTGCGAGTGGTGAATTCAGCAAGTCAAGGCAAAAACGTATACATTGTCAGCGACAAACTGAGCTCAACACCTGGAGTTCTTAGGCCAGTCTGTACCTGTTACGAGAAGAGGAGACCAAGCGGAAAACCGAGGATGTCGGCGAGCAGGGCTGTCGACAGAAGGTTCAACGGGCCAGGTGAGAGAGAGTAGTAGCGGAGTCATCACAACAGGCCACTGCAGGAGCAGGTCGTACGGACTAGCATCGTTAATCACCGGGGACATTAGAAGCGAAGTAACAAGCACGTTGTTCAACAAAATTTCGAATGCATAACAGCAAATAATAGACAATCTTCGCAGGGCGCCCCCCCCCGGCTGCTGCGACCATCATACAGCAGTCGTGAATCCAGGTCCATCCAGGGACCCAACTCGTCGACCTCTGGTCATACAGGCCCTGGATGGACGTATTAGATCCCAATTTGTAAATAAAAAATAAAATAAATAAATAAAATAAAATAGTGAGTGTGCTAATAGTGATTATTCAGAACCTTCAGCGGCACATGGTGAAGCATTGAAAGCTAAATACATAAAATTTGTCAATACTTTGGGCCCCCGCGTTAACCTCAGTGACTGACTTTGACTTTTTTTATTCATATTTATCATTGATTAAAATTTGTCTTTGAAGCTTATCATAATTTAATTTATCTGATCATATCTTATTTACAAATCATAATAATCGTTAAAAAATGGAAATAAAGAATAATTCTCAAGATTAAAAGAAGGCTTTTGGTTTATTTGCTTAAATTTCAAAGAGAGGGAAGGGGTGACTTGAAATAAGGTTAACATAAGTAGTTAATTGTTCTATTGGGAAGAAAGATATTGGAATCCACTATACGATCCACGAGCCATAAGGAATTTTGACACGGAGGGAGGAAGGCTTCCATCATTACAGGCAGTGGTTAAGTCGATAATAAAACCTATTGATGTGAATGTTAAATAGTCGCTGAGTAGCGTGCAAACTTAAGCACAACCCGGCACTACAATTTCAATCCTTTGTCTAATAATGATCTCTCTTCATCATCAAAGGTTATCTCAGTCAAGTTAACAACCCTATCTTTAAAATCAAAAGAGCTGACCTTATTATGTTGACTTCCTTTTAGCCGGGTGATTTTTGTCATCATACTGTCGAACTTCCTCTTCGTGTAATCTTCGATCGTTTCATCGATATGGTCGCGTAGTTCAAGAAATATACTGGGTGACGTGAGATTGGCAAGTTCAAGGTGGGCCTTCATAATGATAGTATTTAAGTGAACCTTCTTCCGGCAAAGGAATCTTATCTCCTTGACAACCCTTCTCCTTTCGACAAAAGCTTTCGTCCTTCGTCCTGCAGCAGGACTGATCCTTCATCCTGATAATAGCATAATACGGTGTCAATTTCCAGTAAAGAGTGGAAATTGGGATGAGGTTTATGACTGGTGTGGGCGAATTACAGCACTTTTAACTGAAAAGATTAATCGCTACTTTTTATTTCAGAAAGGTAGACTTTGCAGATGAAATATTAAATGCAGTTATTAAATACAAAGCAATAAATATTTAATAATATCTCAAGAATGTTCGATCAGGATTTATCCTACGTAAAACCTCAGATGTTTAAATTATTGATGAAAACTCCACAGGCTGAATTCGAACCGGGAACCTTCAGTTTCCCAGCTGTGGGATTTTCTTTCCTATTTTCATCAATAAATATTTAGTTTATTTAATTTTTTTTCTGTATTTCGAACATTTATATTTTTACTTATTACTTTTTGATATGTATTTACTATTAATAATATTATTGTTTATATTATTTTGTAATTTAATTTATGATTTGTACGTTTGCTGCGGGATGACTCTCGTCTCCCGCGCTCTTGCTGAGTTGTATGTAGCCATCTTGCAAAAGCAACATGCGCTTGAATAAACGTCATTTGTTTTTTGTTAATCCTGCTGCCTTTTCTTTAATGAAATACATCAATTTGGCGACGAGGGATGCGATTGAAGTTGATGAACTCTCTTTTGAGCAAGGTGAGACACAAATTTGAACTGAGGAATAACTGTGACGATGAATTTTTTCGGCGCGTCAGTAACTTTCATTTTCGGGGATGATTGGAAGCTGTTCGTGGAACGCTTTGAACAGTGGTTGGAGGTAAATGGTGTAGCTGACGAGAAGAGAGTGTCATTCTTGATTTCTGCAATGGATGAGAAAACTTATAGATTGATGAGACAGTTGTGTCTTCCTGATTTGCCGAAATCAAAGACTTTTGTTCAACTGATAAAGATCATGGAGAAATACGTTTGTCCGAAACCCTCAGTTTCTACGGCTCTCTTTCGATTTCACTGATTGACTCAAAACACGAGCGAATCGATACATGACTTTTTATTGCGTTTGAAAACCGTCGCGGACGATTGTGAATTTCAAGATGGTTTAATGGATAGACTGTGTGACCAGCTCATAAACGGCATTGCTTCTGAGACCCTTCAAAGAAAACTTTTGTTTGTGAAAGATCGTTCCTATGAGAAAATCGTTGAGTTGGCATTGCTTTGGGAAGCAACAGAAAAAGATGTTCAGGACATACGAGGTGAGCAAGCAGTTGAATTGAATACTGTAAATCAAGTTCCATGTGCGATTCCCAAGACGCAGCACGTTAAGACTGAAAATCGTAAGACGACTGAACACTATAAATTTCGTGAGAGGCAGGTTTCGCATAACAAAAAAAAAATGCCCCTTAAGGAGACAGTCAGTCTCTTCCTGTTCAAAAAAAATGTTTTTGTTGTGGCAGTTGTTCACATTTGAAACCACAGTGCAAATTTAAGGATTACAACTGTCATGTGTGCGAAAAAAGAGGCCATTTGAAGATCATGTGCAGAAAACGCCATCAGTAGGTGAGTCATCAGAAGTTAAGCAAAATAGTTCTATTGTTAATGAAGATCAACAATTTAACTGTAACACCTTAAGAGTACTCCAAGTTGAAAATTCATCTATGCAAGTAAAACCCCTTCATGTTCAAGTGACTGTGAATGACAAGCCCTTGACTTTTGAAGTAGATACAGGTTCTGCTGTTACTACTATTGGTGAGAGTCAGTATGAAAAACATTTTAAGATGATTCCATTAGAACAATCACAATTAAAGCTGAGTGCTTTTGGAGGTCATGATTTAACAATAGGTACCATATGTGTTTATGTGCAGTGGGATGATGAGTCAGGAAAATGCAAATTATATGTAGTTAAGGGATATGTAGCTTCTTTATTGGGTCGGGATTTACTTAGTGCTTTTAAGAAATGGGTTGTTATGCAGAACTGCTTATCACAGAAATTCAACATAAGTACGGAAAATGAATGTGTGAATTCTACAAAAGAAAATATTTCTTTACATTCTATTCAAGGTATAGAGGATAAGTTAAAATCTGTCTTGTGTAGATATGATAATGTTTTTAAACAAGGAGTAGGAGCATGTAATGGGGTTGAATTAACTTTACCTTTACAAAAAGAGGCAAATCCTATTTTCTTGTCCGCGCGTAACCCACCATTAGCCTTGCGTGATAAAATTGGCCAAGAATTGGACAGATTAGTATTGGAAGGAGTTCTTGAACCTGTAATGCATTCTAAGTGGGCAACACCGATTCTTGCGGTAGAGAAGAAAGATGGTTCCATTAGGTTAGCAGGATTGTATAATTTGACGGTCAACAAATTTTTAGAAAAGGTAGTTTATCCTTTGCCTACTTTTGAAACGATTGTAGAAAATTTAGCTGGTGGTTCTTGGTTTTCGACAATTGATTTTCAATCGGCTTATAATCAATTGCCCCTTGATGAAATTTCAAGTGAGATTATGACCATCAACACTCATAAGGGATTATTCCGAGTAAAACGTTTATTTTATGGAGTAGCTTGTGCTCCTGCAATGTTCCAGCGTACTGTTGAAAACATTTTTAAGCCCTTAAAGGTACAGCCTTTTTTAGATGATATATGCTTGTCAGATAGCTCTGCAACTGATCATTTGGAAAGAATAGTGTCATTTTTTCAATTGTGTGAAAAGTTTGGAATTCGCTTGAAACGATCCAAATGTAAATTCTTTCAAAGCACTACAAGTTTCTTAGGATATCAGTTTAGTAAGGATGGTTGCAAACCTTTGGAGAATAAAGTTCAGCAAATTTTGGATGTCCGAGCACCAGAAAATTTAGCAGAATTGAAAACGGTAGTTGGAATGATTAATTATTATAACCGATTTTTGCCAAATATTCAGGTTATTATGGAACCTTTTTACTATTGTATGAGGAAAGGTAATAAATTTATATGGGGTCCTAATCACGTTAGGAAATTATTGCAAGAGCTTTGATCCTGATAAACCTTTGATTTTATCTGTCGATGCTTCTCCTATAGGCATGGGAGCAGTTCTTTGTCATGATATTAATGGACGGAGATACCCAGTGGCTTTTGCTAGTGTTGTTTTGTCTACTGCACAGCGTAATTATTCCCAGACAGAGCGGGAAGGACTTGCTATTGTGTTTGGCATAAAGAAATTTCATTACTATTTGTATGGTTGTTTCTTCATTTTAGAAACAGATCACAAACCCTTGTTGGCAATCTTTGGTTCAAAAAGAGGTCGGAATTTGCTGGTAGCAGCAAGACTAATTCGTTGGGCTGTTTTTCTGAATAATTATGACTTTGATATTCGTTATGTGTCCACTAAAGATAATGTTATTCCTGATGGGTTATCACGGTTGAGTGAAACTTCCCTTACGTTTACAGAAGATTATGTTCTTTCACATGGTAATGTTTTCCAGATCCAATAATCCTTGCTCCCTGTGACTTTTGTGAATTTGCAAGAACATACCGAGCGTGATAAAGTACTATGTACTGTTAGTCAATTCGTACTTAATGGGTGGCCTGCATATTCTACATTAGATCCAATGTTGTTGCCTTTTTATAGAATTAGAGACTCACTCACAATTCATGATAAAGTTTTATTCTCTTATGATAGGATTGTGATTCCTAAAATGCTAACACAGTTAGTGTTGAAAGAGTTACATGGCACTCACATAGGCATGGTTAAGATGAAATTGTTAGCACGGTCTACAGTGTGGTGGCCGGATGTTAATGCTGATATTGAAAAATTGGTGAGATCCTGTTCCTTTTGTCAACTTGAAACATCTATGCCTTGTAAGACTTCGGAGATACGATGGCCAGTACCTACCACCGTTTGGGGTAGAGTACACATTGATTTTGCCGGTCCTTTCTTCAATAAATGGTTTTTGCTAGGTGTTGATGCAGCATCTAAGTGGCCTGAGATAGCCATACTTGACAGTCCTTCAGCATTGGAAGCTAAGTTTGTTCTAGAAGAGTGGTTTGCTAAAAATGGACTTCCGTTACATGTTCATTCGGATAATGGTACACAGTTTACCAGTCGAGAGATTACGCACTTCCTTAGCAATAATGGTATTTACCAGACGTTTTCTCCTCCATACCATCCTGCTACAAATGGTGCGATAGAAGGTTTTATTAGAGTGTTTACGAGCACCATGAAGAAATTGATTCGTGAAGGAATACCACTTCGTTCTGCAGTTTCTCAATTTTTGTTGTCCTATCGGACTACCCCTCTTGTAAGTACAGGAAAGTCACCGTCCGAACTTTTCAAACTTAAAAACATGCGTTCACGGTTGGATTTGTTACTTCCACGTTCGGATTCTTCCATTGTTTTCTTCCCGGTTAGTAGAAATTTTAAAGAAGGCGATTGTTGTTTTGTACGTGCTTATCGTGGTTCCAATAAATGGGTAGAAGGAGTTGTTTTGAAGCGTTTGTCTTCCGTGACTTATTTGATCCGTTTACACAGTGGTGTGGAATGAAAACGTCACAATGATCAATTGCGTAACCGTCAGTCTGAACAGTTTGTTCTGAATGCGCATCGTCCCAGACACTTGCTTGATTCAGAGTTGGATTCACACTTTGATGATACTGGGACTGCTGAGAATGTTGTTTTAGGTGAGAATATGATCCTTGATGAAGAGATCATTCAGCTTGGTGAAGGAGAGAATAGTGGAGGATTGGGAGAATTACAAAGTAGAGTTGATCATGAAAGAGGTGAGGTAAATAGTAGTTCTAATCAGCGACATGTAGAGCCGCAGCAAGAAATTCAGAGATCGGAAAGACTCCGTCGCTTGCCAGTTAGACTCCAAGACTTCGTTATTGATAAAACTAAAAGGGGGAAATAGTTGATATGTATTTACTATTAATAATATTATTGTTTATATTATTTTGTAATTTAATTTATGATTTGTACGTTTGCTGCGGGATGACTCTCGTCTCCCGCGCTCTTGCTGAGTTGTATGTAGCCATCTTGCAAAAGCAACATGTGCTTGAATAAACGTCATTTGTTTTTTGTTAATCCTGCTGCCTTTTCTTTAATGAAATACATCACTTTTTAAATTCTGTAATATTTTGATACCAAAATTGTTCATGCCGCCATATATTATGCTTATATTTTATAAGAAAATGAAAGCCGTTACGATATACCGTATAGTAAACAGCATATTGTATACTGCATAAATATATGCTTTCTTCATGTCGTCGTTGTCAAACAAATATCTGCTATGTGCCAAAAGTAAACTTTTGAGATATTGAAAAAAAAAAAGTTCTCCTGGAAAATTTTGTATGAAGGTGAATTTTGTATAAAGTGATCATGGTTCGTCATATAAAGTGGTTATAAGCACATAACAGTTCTTTAATATGCAAGTTTGGTTCAGTAAACCATTGGTTTTAACTCGTTGCAAGGATCAAAATATTGAAATCTCAAAAGAGATATTGGTTTGACAACAACGATATATAAGATACTGTATTGTTATACGTTATTTTTTTCCTGTCATGGATGAGAATACAACTTTTTTTGCCAATACATTTTTTTTTAAGCTCAGAAGATACTGTGTTTCATTTCGAAAGATTGGCAGCTATTCCCTATGAAATATCATTATTTAGTTGAATGTGCAGCAAACTTAAAGTTAATTTTCTACTACTGATTATTTCATAAAAACATCTAATGATTTAATTTGTGTATTCGCCATTATATTGTTGAGCGTGCTTTGCCAACTTATCGTTTACTTCCTCGTGTAGTTTTCACCTTATTATACTGCATTTCTGCTAAAATAATAATAATATACATTGATATATTAATAATAAAGAAAAATTTTGCTAATAAAAGCTCAAAATCAGATTTCAATTAAAACAGTTTCACGTCCCTCATTATGCTTACCTATCCCTGTTACTAAAAAACAATAAAATGGCATCGTCCAACGTGATTCGAACTCTGCTTCTTGCCTGGATTGATTAATCTCACTGGGTTAATAGTGCAAGGAAGCCGAGCATCATTCACCTAAGTGGAAATGCTTTTGGAATGAACGGTACCTCGCATAACGAACGCTTCGAACAACGAACAATCTGCATAACGAACGTGGGTTCAGAGCGAAAATCGACTCGCACACTAAACCATGCCCCACTTAATGAACCGTGCACATGCGCTCACATGTGTTCCTTTTGTTGTGGTTTGAACATAGTTCGTTAAGTGATCTTTATAACGAATCGAACATGTGTGCTCACACATTCAAAAATCAAAGGGTGATGAAAGCACAAATAAATCTATAGTCAGAAGGTGATGAAAATCTATAGTGCAAATAAATATAGGCTTAACCATCTTATGCCATGCCATTTTTTGAAGGAAAAAGTGATTTCCGTGATAAGTCTGGGAAACTTTTTTTTGTAAATTAATAAATGATCCATTTGGACCGAAAATTTTTGTAATAAATCGGAGATGTTTGTTGGTTTATACCGTTGATTTCATTTTCATATTATATGTTTCAGTTTTTTGAAAAATTAATAGGATGTGTTAAATAATGTCACAGAAAGGAAATACGCAGTTTCAAAATTTTTTCAGAATTTATACATGAAAGTTCACGAAAAATGAAAATAGTCATATTTTAGGTGGTTTTATTCATGACAGAAGGGTGAAGAAATTTTTAAAATGCGTTTGTAAGTTATTTTTCTATGAATTTTGATTTGAAGTTATGTCAAATTGTAATTGGAGCTCGTTAACGTAAACACGTCATTTGATGCTATCGGGTGCGTTACCCACATGACTAGCTCCCCCTATTACGAGCAACGGCGCGAAGTTCAATTTTCCTTTGTTCTCTCTAATGAGGTTGATGACGTAATGCAATGGCGCAGCCAAAAGTGATGTAGCGACAGGGGGAGAACGATTGGAAGGGCTTGGTTTTTTAATGAAATACTATGTTTTCTAATTTCATTTAAAAATAATTAAGACATTGGAAGTAGGAGTATCTTCTGCTATGGTTTGAATTGGTTTTTCCCGTTCAGCAGTTTGAGATATGTAGCTGCATAAGATAATTATTTATAAGATCAGATATACATCGCTATTTTGTCGAGTTGCAACGCTCTTCATTATGAGAGCAGCATGTTATAAATATTATTTTATTAAACTTCTAATGTTTGCATTTGACTAATATTAAACAGATAATTTAAAGGAAGGTTTCTATATTATGTAAAAAAAAAAAAATGGTGATAAAGTGTCAAAAATTTTAACGTTATTGAGTTTTAAATTTCGAGCTGTGTGCATCCCATGCTAGTTCTGATACAGAGGCTAAATATGGCTTGTCCGGGTCCAAGAGTGTTAAAGAGATCGGAAACATTGGCTGAGTGTTGTTTCTTTCTTTTTAAGGAGTTTGTTGCTAATTTTTTGTCTTAGTAAGAAATTAAACTCCTTTCAATAGATTACTGTGTAAAAATGAGCCTTGCATAATGAACTTTTCGCATAACGAACTTCACCTAGTAACAAATTAGGTTCGTTATGTGAGGCACCACTGTAGTAATTTTATTATTTATATAGACATCTTCATTTTTTTATATATCGGGTGTTTATAATTAAAGATCCCACCAGGTTGCAGACCACATTATTGCATAGATAGTGATAAAACTTTTATGTTTAGGCTGTGCAGAGTATGGAGAAGAGAGTTCAGCGGAAAATTTATTAGTGCGTATAGTTGCCACAGGGAAAAAGTGGTGCCATATGGAAAAGTTCAATGCATCTTTGAACAACCAATCTGCAGAGGTCACCATGCCATTGGAAAAGTAAGAACCTGTGCTCCTGGTGAAGCTCTATTACCAGAAAAGCAGCAATACTGCAACAACACTGCGAGAATATCAATGTGTGAAGAAATTGTGAACAGGACCCATGATAAAAAATGATGCAGGAATTCGAAGAGACAAGGGAGTTGTGTGATGCCAGGACGAGGACGACATCTGATCGCAGAGGACGTTACGCACGAAGTGGCAATGGCAATGGCTGACAGAGCATCCATATCCCAGTACTTAGCAACCAGTGCTCGAGCAGTGGCACGTGAATTATCAATTCCATGGTCCATGCTGCAAAAGGTTTTGTATCCTTTCTTCACTGGTATCTGTATAAGAACCAGATAGTGCACCAGTTACAGCCACCGGATCTGCCACTGTGCTTTGCACTTTGTTTCTTGGCTAAAATGGCTTTTTACCATACGTGGCCCTGGAACATTCTGTGCACAGCTGAGGTGCATTTTACACTAGATGGCGCTGTGAATATGCAAAATTCCTCTAATCACCATGTGGTGCACAAGCAGCAGTTGCATTCCCAGTACGTGACTGCGTGGTATGGATTCAGTGTGAATTTCATTCTGGGGCCATATTTTTTGAGGAGATGACACCTGCAGGTGCACTTTACAAGTGGACGTTACGCTCAACTCTTGACATGGCGTGTGGTTCTAGGATTGCAAGAACATGGGTGGTTAGAGACAACAGTCTTTATGCAAGATTTTGCAGCATGCATGTGGGCGACCCAGTAAAGGAACTTCTTTGTATACATTTTGGTGATGAACGTGTTTTGTCGCGATGCTTTCCAGATGCATGGCCTGCCTGTTCACCAGACCTTAATCTGTGTGACATTTGGCTGTGGGGAACTGTGAAGGATCATGTTTATCATGGAAGCATACAGACCTTACCTGAACTGAAAGCCAACATCATTCGTCATGTTGCAGCCATTTCACGAGAGACACTGTGTGCTGTTGTTGAGTACGCTGTCCTGTGCTTCCAGCATCTCATCGACGCAGAGGGTACAATATTGAACAGTCCCTCTAACAACATTCCAGTAGTGCATACTACCATCATTGTATTAGAGTGCCTGGATAAGAGCAGAGAAGGGTGATGACAACTTTCACTTTTATGGCTTCTGTCTGCCATTTTGATCCCGAATGCATTCAGCTACGCATAGGAGAACGCATGTTTTTTGCTCAAATACTCGTGCGATACTAACAGTCTTGCTTGGTAATGTTAGAATTTTCTTTATTTGTCTGTTTTGCTGAATTTTTAATCATTTGACCAAACAATTAACTTAAAAGGATGGAGTCATGTCATGTCAGGTGTCTTCTCCTTCCAGGAGGTCGACTACCATTTCTCTCCACAATGTCCTGTTTTGCACTTCTCTACAACATTTTTCGTAGGTAAGGTAGGTCCACTTTTATCCATTTCCAGCACAATCCAGTCTTTGTTTTCCTCTCTTTCTTCTTCCCTCCACAGTCCTCTCCAGAAGTGTCTTTTGAAGACAGTTGTGTCTAAGTACAGGGTGGTTATAAAATAAGTTCGCCTACTCAGACCCCTCTAGAGCCCAATCTAATGAACCGATTGTGATGCAAATTGAAATGTAGGCTATTCAGAACAAAAGAGAAAATTCAGGTGAAAATGTGGCATTGTGGAATGACAATGGAGATTTTAAAACTAATTTTATTGTTTTAAACAAGCAGGCAAGGTTTTGTTCGATTACAGCATATGTTCAATATGTCTGCCCCCTGCATCAGTAACATGTTGGAAGCGTAGCACAGCATGATCAAGTGTTGCATAAAGCGTTTCCCAGGGAATGTCTTGAGACATGTCGTCTAATGCTGACTTTTAGCTCAGGCACAGTCCCGCATGCTTTGCTGATAGACCTGATCTTTCAAATATCCCCAGAGTCAAAAATCGCACGGGTCCAAATCCAGAGAACGTGGAGGCCACGCATCTGGAAAACTTCTAGAGATCACACGATCTTCTCCAAAGTTGGCACGAAGCAGTTCCTTCACTTGTTGACCAATATGAGAAGGTGATCCATCTTGCATGAAGATAGTGGTTTCTAAGCATCGTCTTCTCGCAAGGCAAGAATCACATGCTATGCAAGAAGTTCACAATACCATGCACTTGTCACAGAACATCTTACAGAACCTCGTTGTGTCACTTCCTCAAAGTAAAAGGGGCCTAGAATAAAATCAGTGGCAAATCCACACCATACAGTCCCGTATTGAGAATGCAATGGGTTTTTATGCACGACATGGAGGAGCAAGGCACCCCACATACGGCAGTTCTGCATGTTCACCACTCCTTCTAGGGTGAAATGTGTTTCGTCTGACCACGGCCACAGGTAATCAACAGTCATCCTTGCCAGAAAGCGATAAGCAAAGTCAGCGTGAGAGGGATCTTAAGGTTTTAGCTGTTGTGCCAGATGAACCTTATATGGGTACCAATGCAGAATGGAACGCAACATCTTTCGCACGGTGGACCATGGGATGGACAATTCGTGTGCTGTTCTTTGAACACTTGTTGCAGAATGTTGAGAAGAGGAAGCTCTGTCCACCACTGCAACAGCCACGTCCCCAACAACTTCGTCTGCTATCTTGCGCCGTTCTCTTTCTGGTGTGACAGCCAAATTGCCAGTCAATTCAAATTTCTTTATCTTTTTCGCAACCCAGTATCTGACATGGGCCCTTTTCAGTCTTTTTAGACGGCGATATGCTCATAATGCAGCTGGACTGCTGCTATCATTCTGGTAAAAGAACTTTACCAACAGTGCGCGTTCTTTCTTGTTTAAAACTGTAATATATGTTACTATTTAATTAATAATATTAAAATAATAATGTTAAAATAATAATGTTCGATGTTTTAAAGATGTGGTTCTGTGTACCGCCAACAGATGGCATCTGATGTTTTGTTACTACGCCTAAAACGAAAGTAAAGGCAGTTATTAACGAGCAAGCAGAGAGTGCGTTTGCTTTATGATTCACTCCCCACAATACACCACAAAA
>JAHWFO010077010.1:25527-43190 GCA_023313115.1 Rhysida immarginata | reverse complement strand
AGTCGTCAATCCAGGTTCATCCAGGGTCCCAAGTCGTCGGCCACTGGCCATACAGGCCCGGGATGGAAGTATTGGATCCAATTATTATAATAATAATAATAAAATTAAAAAGTAAAAGACATTTATTCTAGGAAGTGGTTCTGGTTCATCTTTGAAGGTGAGATCTTGCAACTTGAAGATAAGTCACACTGAAAATTTTTTCATATCATATTTAGCTCCAGATACTCATGATGCTCAATTAAGAACTCTCCTTCAAGAATTATTACCACCAAATAGTCTTATCAAGTGTCATAAGCTTAAGACTAGGTTTAATACCTATTTTTCATGATGGTTAATAAAAATGCTTCCGAACGGTTGAATCCGAGTAGTTGGCCTGCTAGCACGTTAGTCAGCCACTTTTTTGGCAAGCTGCATCCTAATCAGATTTATGGTATGGAAGATACCCAACGCCAAGTACATAATGAGCATAATATTTTATATCAAAATGTCAGAAGATTGAGAACTAAAATTTCCCAAACCTTTAAATTTATTTCGCTCAACCCTAATTATATTTATTCCCTTACTGAGACTTGGGTCAATTCATCTTTTACCGATTACATGCTTTTTAATGTCTTTTTCTGTGTATGGAGCCAATTGTAATGCGACTGCTAGAGGAGGAGGCGTATTAATAGCTGTCCCTACTTCGATATCGTCAGAAAGGATCGAGTTTAAATCTTCAATAACTTCGATTGACGTTGTTGGTGTTAAAGTAACTTTCAAATCTAGAATGAATAAAATTAATGCTCTTAATAATTACGTATTTGGTCCATATATATCCCGCCTGTTATCTCGAATAGGCTCTATCAACAATTTTTGGACGAATTTGCTGATTATGTCCCGATTCAGTCCGTTGATCACCTTTTGAGCTGCATCGTTGATCGCATCTCCTCTCTTTTGGACAATAATGTTCCAGAATGTAAGCAAAATAGGTTTAGAACATATAGGTATAGGTTTCCAAGTTGGATCTCTAAGGCAACAGTGCAATTTTGGGTCCAGAAACCGCATTGCCATAGCAGATACAAATGATCGAAATTGCCTGCGGACTATGAGACCTTTAAAATGCCTCAAAAGGAATTTAAATCTGCTTTTAACAACAATTTTGCTGAGTTTCATGAGCCAACTGAAATCGACCTTAATGTACAGGTTTCCACCTTCTGGAATGTTACTAAGAAGTTGTTGGGGAATAATTCTTCCAGAAAGCACTGGCCAAATAATTGTTCAGCAGAAGACATGTTTTCGCACTTTGAGAAAATCATGAGTAACGATACGGATCCTCCTGCATTGGACCTTAGTTCGTCATCTTAATGGGACCGAATTCATGGGAAATTAAAATTGCCAGAAATTTCTCCTACCGACATTTTAAAAATTTCTTCGTAAATGTCAGCTTCCAGACTAGAACACTCCAATGGTATTCCAGATTATGTGTTTAAGGGCTGTTTGCCTGCAATACTCTATCTTATACATAAACTTTTTAATTTATCATATAATACTGATGTTTATCCTAAAGATTGGAAGCAGGTAAATAAGATCCTAGTGCCTAATTCAGTAAGGCCTTCTTCATCTTCGGATTTTAGGCCTATTACCATTGTTCCATTCCTGGCAAAAATTATGGAGATGTATGCAGGCACGTACGCAAGGGGGGGTCGGGGGGGTCGAGCGACCACCCCAAAAATGCTGAAGGTCCATGATTTTGAGTTCTGTGAATTTAAATCTATTGTTTAAATTCTATTAAAAACTCTGAGTGAACAAAGAGTAGTGGAGTGGTTGGCGACAGGTTGTTTTTAATTTCAGTTTTTTAATTTTCCCTTTTTTTTCCTCCTTTGGCCTGTTCCAGTGCCATTTCCCCTCCCCCACTAATCATCCCACTCCTTGCTCACTCCAGTTAAACAAAAGGATTTTTACCCTTGGACCTACACTGAACCGGACCATAGCCTACAATGATAAGAGACAATTGTAGGCTATGACCGGACCGACAATTCCTCATTCACATCTTTCATTGCCAGAAGATGACTTACGTCGAAAGGGCTTGCGATTTTTATTTTATTTTATTTTAACGGTTTTTTTTAATTTTTATTTTAAGATTTTTTTTTCCACAAAAATGAAATCCGAATTTTGTAAGCAGATTGATTTTTTTTTTATATCAACAATGTATAATAGCATAAACTTCACAAGCAACTTTACAAAAATATCACTGAAATATGTTCATTTTTAATTAGTATTACTGTAATTAAAACATAATAAAAAGAATGGATGATTCGAACAAAAGGTCCAATAAATCGAGAGTTCGACCTCCCCTGGAAAAATTCTTGGGTACGTGCCTGGTATGTTGTTACACATTTGTCGTCATATATAGAGCCCTACTTGCTTCAAGAACAGCATGACTTTCGGAAGCATCGTTCAACTTCTACTAATCTTGCCTGTATTCTTCATTACTTGGTTTCCAATATTGAGCAAAGAAATCGGGTTGATGTACATTATTTTGATTTTAGCAAAGCTTTTGATAGTATTAATTCAAATTGCTGTTATGGAAACTTGGTAGAGTAGGCCTGACCGAGAATCTTCTTAACTGGTTTACCTCTTTACTTGTCGACAGGTGTTTTGTGGTTAAAGATTTAAATGGCACCAGTGTTAGAGGAAGAATAAGGAATAGGGTCCCCAAGGGGTCTCTTCAATCTTTTTATAGTGGACATTGTAGATTATATTAAAAGTACCCAGGTGAACTTCCTTCTTTACGCCGATGCCTGAAACTGTTCTCTGCCATTCACAATTGGGAAGACTGCCATATTCTCTCTCAGGCGGCGGTTTCAGTCTATCACTGGGCTAGTGACAACTGACTTATTTTGAATGTATCTAAAACCTTCTGTTTAACCTACTTTAGGAAGGTGGTCAATTTTATATATGACTAGCTGATATACCCGGTGGTTAGGTGAAAAATCTAATACCCCGAGCTGCCAGTGGATTTGTATACCACTGGTTGCTCGGGGTATTTCTTTGATGAAATTTTGCAATATCCGAACACATAAACAGTAAGTACGAGGGTTGGGACTTTAATAGTGGCAACTATTTTTTACAGCTGATACAAAAGAAATAGCTGGTTCGAAGTTTTACTGCCCTTCAATGTAGTTACCAGCATTGTGAATAATCCGTTTCCAGCGATGTGGAAATCGTAGGATACCTTTAGCAGTGCCTTCCACATTGCACCTTTGTAGAAGACCAAGGAGAACCCATTGCAGAACCCACCCATCATTTTGTATACTCAGCCGCTTACAACGCAAGCTGTGGCTGATTTATTCGTCTGCCGTCTCTGCAGCTCTTGATGTTGTCGCTCTATTCCACATATCTCTGCGTCGAGCCTCACGCTGTTCTATCATCTCTGTGATTCGTGAAGCACGTGCTATTTCCCGCTGACTCGCAAGTCTCTGTTCCCATGCCTCGACAGATTCCGCATTCTGTATTAATTTTTTTTTCTTTGCTTTTGGATTCACTTGACCAATAGCCTTACATATTTTAGGCGGCATTTTATAAACTACGAACTACTAATAAACTCTTTAAAAATATATGAATAACAGAAATTGTATACAGTACTTTGATTTCAACCCGATGTGTAGTAGCATAGTAAGAAATACAGAAATGCGATAGGAACGCGTGAAAATGGGAAACCGCTGACGTCATGATCCCATGGCGCCATGTATCGCTTCCAAAGCAAATCTGTAAACAACTCTGTATTAAATGAGGAGCTGAAGCGTTGCAAGAGCTCGCATATGCAGAATAAGTAAATAAACTCTATTGTGGATATGCGATCTCTTGCTTCTCTTCAACGCTTCATTTTAGTAAGTGTTCCAAAAGTTATTTTTAAATTAACTAGACATGCTGATAATATACATTTGAATATGGTAAACACTGAAAAAGGGAAGAGACTTTTTACTTTCACGGCAGTTAAAAATTTTAATAGTCTACCTAATTATATCAAAAATGCTAAATCTCTTAAAATTTTTACTCGGCAATGTAAAAGATTGGTAAAAAAGTAAAAAAAGAAAAAAAAATCATATGCGTAAAATGTTCTTATAAAACCAAGTGTAAAATTTTTTAAGTGTAATTACTGTGTTTTGTTAAGTTATATCTGGCATGTTAATTTGTTTTGTTTATTTTTAATCAGTTTTTGTATTTTGCATCATGCTTTACCTTTTTTAGTATATTTTATATTTTATTTATGCCTTTGACTTATACCATCGATGTCACTGCTTGTCAAATTATTCTTATACAAAATAAAAAATAAAAAAATAAAAAAAAAATAAAACTTGTTAGCCTGCGAAATAAAAGTTTTACTCCAGAAAATTCAAATTTTTCTTTTTGTTTTTTAAACAATGGATAATACAACAAAAAAATGTAAATCTCCTTGGTGTGCTGCAATTAACTGCACCAATTCGAGATACAAAAATCCTGCATTAAGTTTGTATACCTTCCCAAACGCTTTAGAACGGTAAGAAATTGCAATAAAACAAAATTACTTAATAGTTAGTGCATGCAAATAATTCAAGAAATATATATACGCTGTGTAATAAAATAAGAAGTAAAACATTTAAATGAAAAAACTATAATAAAAATTAAAGTTGCATATTAAGAAACCCTAGGTTTACTCTGACTTTACGAAGCGAAGTTAGAATTAATTATGAAAAGTTTGTCGGCCTTTTTTATTGTAATTATCATTATTATTATTATTATTAATTATTTATTTATTTATTTATTTATTTATTTATTTATTTATTAAAGTGATATATTATTGTAGACTCAATTGTATATTTTGATTTATAGATAGATACCATTTGAATTAGAGGCCGGTCGTAAATTTAAAACTACGTGTATTTGTCGAATTAGGAAAACAATTCATAACACAAATTAGAAATAGAAATTACTTTTTCAAAATAAATCCGAATCTATAATCCATAATGCTTAAAATTATTTTAAAATAAACTAATTAAAAATTAGTAATTTTATTTAAAATGAGCAAAAAGGTTATGAATATCATCAATTTCGATTATACTAAATGCACATTTGAAGAAGGTATGCCACATATTTTCATTCACTTGAAGAAGGTATGCATTTTAGACAATAAGCCTAATATTAATTAGCCATATTTAACAATAGTCCTAGTATTAATTAGGCAAACATGAATGTCGATTTTAATCATTCAGTCATCATGTTGAGAGTTACTTTTTAACACTAACTCTAAGATCAATCCCAAAAATTCGCATTGTTGCATGTAAATTAGCAGAGCTAAATTACTGCTTCTGCTCACGTTGATTGCTGTCACTGTTCTTTTTTGTTTTTTACTCTTGTCCTGCTCAGCATCTGCTCATACCCTCCCCCTTTTATTAAGCAGATAAAACCGTCCTAACAATGAAAAGGAATGAAGGAGTGATAAACAGTGAAAGTGGAAAGAGATTCTTGAGCTCAAAAACAAAGCTCTTATTGAAGGAAAAAGGAACTGTGCACTTTATTTAACTCATTAATTAACTCATTATTAAATTTTTTTGAGAAATGTCAGGTAGACAGCGCTCTTCCTCTTGCTTTGAAGGTCAAGTGTGCACAATTTTATCAAGATCGGAATAAAACTGTAGATTTGTATAAGAGACAAACAAATATACATACATACATACATACAGGGCCAGATTAATACCTTTAGGGGCCCTAAGCACTGCACACCTTCCTCAGTATAAATCCTGTTTTTCTGAGGATTCGGGGGCCCCTATTCACATGCATAGTCTAACGGGGCCCTAAGCACATGCTTAGTCGGCTTATGTATAGATCCAGGGCTGCATACATACATACTGTAACGACCCCCCTCGGTTAATTCCTTACAGCAGGCTGAGGCATCCAAGAATCAAATTAAAGTGATAAAAAAAATATTCATATATCGCCAAAAGGAAAGACAAAGAACCCAATTGCAGATAGCCCTTGTCAGGCTGAGGTAAAATTTTATTACAGTAAATTACATCACAAAAGAATAGATTTATTCTTAAAAAATAAAACTGAAGGAATTGTAAGAACAATTACAGTAAATAAAGAAATTTTTCGCTTTCTTTCGTGGAGCCGTACAGCAAACACAATATCTCGTTAGTGTATTCAAAGGATCCTTCAGCACTAGCTAGGCTTAGACGGCGGCGAATACCTGACTGACAAGGGATAGAGTAAAAAAAAGGTGATAAAAGAAGAATCAACAAAACAAATATTTCTTAAGTTGCTAACACAGATACGGAAAATTAAACGCAGTTACCGTACTCAGCATAAGTAAAAAAAAAAAATATCGGGAGGATCTCACTCCCTGTCGAAGGATATATCACGGTTAAATAACCTAAAATGAAAATATCTTCTATGAATACAATCTCTTCTTCTAAATCATAAAGATTAATGTACCTAAATCGGTATAAAATAGGATTCTTTCGCTAATGTGGATCAGCTGAGTCCCGGTAAGCCTTAAATAGTCACGTCATCTGTGTCAGCACAAATCTACCAATGTCCATTTATCATTTCGTCGGCAGTCCGTTGAAAGCGGTGTTCAAAGGGTCTTGTATTTCTCGGCAAACTGGTCCACAATTCACTCGATAGCTGCTTCCTTGTCTGAGGGGTAGATTCCGTTCTCCTTCTGTTTTGAAGACTAAATGCAACAAAGGTGAATTGCTTGACTTCACGGACGATCGCATCCATCAGGAAATGTTTTCTTTGTATCTATCAGCGGAAACTTCGTGGTGATTTCAGGAACGCTACAACGTAAAAAACGCGTCATGTAACCCTTTTGGAACATGGGGAGGGCTACTGTAACCCATAGATCCGTAGTCTAAATATAGAAAGTCAAATTAATAGCCACATACAAAGAATCAAACAACTGTTTCTCACTAAAGTTCAGAAATATCCGATGGCGATGTCCCAGCTCTCATGACCACCAGCCGACTAGTCCTTCTAAGGGTAGGGTACTCATCTTCCAAGGGTAGGAGATGGAGCTTCTGCGAGGTCCGGAGATGAAGTGATTCGATGCCGCCTTGCCTGGCTCCGATGGGGAAGGAATATCATCTGCGCTGGTAAGAATCCCACGTCAGACTCCAAGGCCAAGGTTGAGGGGAGATCATCTCTCGGCGGGATCGCCGACCTAACTGCCTCAATCCATCGTCGTAGTTCATCTGCAAAATTCTCTCAACAATAAGAACGCCGCACGCAACAGCACATAATGCGCCACGCACTCTCTAAAAGCAAAACACGTGAAAATCTGCAAGGTTCTACCAAACATTGTTGAACAAATAAGAAACAGTTAAATAAGCTTAAAAATAAAATCAACAATCGGAAGGTGTGAGGCGCATGGCCAAAAATAAGAGAATAAAAATACAGTAAAAGGCTTAATAGACAAAAATGTAATGAAGCAAAAATTAGGCTTAAAAATAAAAATAAAATCCCCACTCGTTCCAGAGATGGTCTAATACAATCACACTTGTTAATAAAACATACAATAGATCTCAAACCAAAAATACGCTGAATAAATCGTAAAAAAATGATCCTAAATCAATCTCAAGGGAAGAAACTACACTTTACAAAAGTGGGACGTTACAATACATACATACACATCCATTTTTATATATGTAAATTATAGCTTGTTACATAATAAAATTCAGTGATGTTATAGAATCAAAGATCTGGGAGTTGTGTTCAATTCTAAACTGACTTTTACTGACCACCTGGAACAGCTGTTAACAGAAGTCAGTAAACGCCTCTGCATTATAAAACGTCTTACAAATTTCTTTAAAAAGGAAAAGACTTTCTTATTATTGTATAAAACAATCATTTTGTCCAAAATTCTGTATGTTGTATGGATCTGTTTTTTTGGGAATTCTCAGTTACTTGAGTATCTTCAATCCAAACTCTTGTCTTTCAGTTCTTTTGTTAGTCGTGCTCTACATCTTACTGATAATATCTCCCTCACACCTACTTTACATATTATTAATAGTGCACATTTTGGTATTTTAAGAAATATAATTAATGGGCAACTAATTTCTCCGGGAATTAATAGGTTTCCATGTTCCCAGTGGTAATAGGAATAATCGATCTCTTGTGTTTCTCGGTAAATTGCGGACAAAGGTTTCTACTGTTGACCCAGCTTTTAAATTAATTCATTCATATTATAATAATTTTTTTGATAATTTGGACAATTTTGATAATTAATATCATAAGTCAATTAATATTTTTTCCTGACTATAACAGACTTTTCCTGCTGTTTTAACCCTTGAACCATCTTTTAATCTTGCTATTTGTTTTTTCTGTTTGTTTTCTCTTCTTTAGTTCTTTTTACATGTTTTCTCATCAACCCCGTTTTGGGGTCTTGCCTGTGGAGGAGAACTCGGAGCTTCCCCCCGGTTCAATTTCCGAGGGTTTTTATCCCGATGTTGTTAAATTATTATTAAATAAAGTTTTAAATTATTGCCCTATTTACACTAGAAAAATGATGTACAATTCGTTATTTGAATCACGTATTCGTTATGGTTTATTATTGTATAAATTTGGAATAGAGTTTAAAGATATTATTAAGATACAAAATAAAATCATTAAACAAATAACATACGGCACTAAGTTACAAGAACATCCAATAGATCTTCAATATAAGGAATTAAAAATTTTAAAAATCGAAACTTTATTTGAATATATGGTTTTCACACAAAATTATTTTTCGAAAAATTACTTAAAACGTAAAAAACAAGAATATTCTTTACGGAAGAGTATAATTTTTGACATACCCCAGATTTTTAATAATTTTGGAAAGCGAGAAAGGCAATTTTACGTTCCATACTTATTTAATAATGTACCTGAATGGATGCTTAATTTAACATCTTTTAATTTATTTAAGTCTAGTTTTTTATATTGGAAAAACACAAAATGTAAGCTCAAAATTGGATAAAAGAAGTTTTACAAAAAACGTTTTCCATTATATATTAAATGGAATAATATATATTTGTTTAGAAATTGTATATACTTATGTAGACCCGTTTTTATATCCATACAAGCCCAGAATTTTGGGTTTCGAAATTGGCCTCTAGAAATAATATAGGAAAGAATTGATTATCTTATCGGTGTAAAAAATCGTTGTAAAAAGTAAATTTAAATTTTGTAAAAAAAGAAAAAAAAATTAAATTATTATTATTATTATTATTATTATTATTATTATTAAACCATTAAACAAATAACATATGGCACTAAATTACATGAATATCCAATAGACTATCAATATAAATAATTAAAAATCCTAAAATCGAAACATTATTTGAATATATAGTATTTACTCAAAATTACTCTTCGAAAAATACCTAAAACACGGGAAGCAAGTATACTCATTAGGAAAAAACATAAAATTTGATATACATCAAATTTTTAATAATTTTGGAAAATGAGAAAGACAATTTTATATCTCAGACCTATTTAATAACATACCAGAATGGATACTTAAGTTAACATCCTTTAATTTGATTAAATCAAGATTTTTATATTGGAAGAGCGTAAAAAATAATTTGAATGTAATGTAAACTCAGATTTGGATATAAGAACATTCATGTAAAAATGTTCCTTATTCACCATTATTATTTTTGATAGATCATTATTATTATCGTAATTTTCGGCAGTAGCGCCGCGGCGTTTCTATTAATAAAAGTGAAAATTTTGACATGTGTGACGTATCAGCCACCACGGCGCTACTGTCTGAGATTTTACAAAAACTAAAAAAAAAAAAATTCTACCCACGATTTTAGGCCTACTTGATATCGTTCTCTCAACGATATAAAATGAGTAGTGACAATATATTCCTTGATTTATATTTATTGATGAATTTATCGATGAATTCATATCCCTGTTAATTAAAAATTCACTCCGATAATGATCGAGCGTGAGCATTCATTGACAGTGGCGGATTGAACCACCGGGTCACCAGGAAAAAAACCGGTGAGCCGGACAGATGCCTTTACTTTCTCGTGATTGAGGGCCGCTTTCGCCGATTTTTCCCAGTACCTGCCACCGCCACCTAGAGAACACTGCTCGGTACGATTTAGACTGCCAGTCCGCCTATGTTCATCGATCAACGTGAGCACCGCATCTAAAAACTTTCAAATCAACTTTCAAATCTGATCACGTTCAAGTGCGCCTGTTCACTTTCGCTTCGCAATAATGGCCGACAGTGAAAGCGTATCCCACCTCGAAGAATGTTCCGAATGCGTTTATAGTTTTGTAATGAATCTGAAAGCATAAAACACGTCAGGATACACGTTTTTTTTTAAGATAAATCTTCCCTTTTAGGTGACTGTGACACGCACTCGCTATGCTCCCGCTACACAACAGCCAACTCCCGCAGCCAGCTTATGATACTGGCGTGAGGAGATAAGAAGGGCTCTGAATGGAACATGGTTGTGCACATGCGTTTCTTTTGGGTGCAACTAAAACCTGATAGCATGCAGGCCAGCCAACACTACCGTGAAGATTTATAACGTAATTTCAGTGTTTTCTCTCAATGAAATGCTTAATGAAATCTCAATGAAATGTTTTAATGAAATCTCAATGTGAATATAGAAACCATTCATTATTATTATTATTATTATTATTATTATTATTATTATTATTATTATTATTGTTTGGGGAAGCCAAACTCGGATCAAGTCCGGAAGCCAATCCCAAAGGCGGACCCAAAAGAGGGCCAAAGCCCAACGGACTCAAATGCGAGGGAGGGAAAGTTATGCACTCGTGGGAGTATTGATGTTTGGGTGTAGGAATTTCCTTACTATGTGACAGGTGTTTAGAATTGTGGCTTTCTGTAAGGTTTTGTATAAGTGTGGGTTTAAATTTAGTGTTGACAGGCTTTTGTGTAGCGAATGTGGAATAACCCCTGTGGCAGAAAGAATGATAGGAACAATGTGTACTCTGTTAACTCCCCAAAGGCGTTTTATTTCATGTGCAAGATCTGTATATTTAGTGATTTTGTCAGTGTATGTCTTTTGTAAATCGTGTGTGTTGGGGATGGAGATATCAATTATGTAAGTCACTTTGTTTTGCTTACCTACTAGTGTAATGTCTGGTCTGTTATGAGGGATAGTTTTGTCAGTGATTATAGCTCTGTCAAAATATAGTTTGTGTGGTGTTCTCTAAGACAGTGTCGGGGATATATTTATAGTAAGGAGTGTGAATGTCCCTTAGCTTGTGTATCTTAGCTAGATGTTGATGTATGATGTTGGCTACCTGGTTATGTCTGTGTAAATAATCTGTCTGCGTGAGTATTTTGCAACTGGATATGACGTGTTGGATGGTTTCCTCTGCGATATGGCATTTCCTGCAAGACCCGTCAGTCGAATCTTTGATAATGTTTTCTGTAACTTTTAGTGTTAATAACCTGGTCTTGTATGGCAATCATGGTTCCTTCAGTTTACCCAAAGAGACTCTCTTCACTCAACCAAAAGTTCGACGCTTTTTTGTCGACGTGTGGCTGGTTGAGGTCAGAAGGATGTCTACCGTGGAGTTGCTTTCCGAGCCATGATTGAAGTTTAGTGCATGTTGTAGGAATGTTATGGGTGTTCTGCATGCTGTTCAGATTCAGAGGTGTGTATTTTGTATCAGCCATGCAGACTGCTTTGTGTAATGGTGATGTGTGTTGTTTAGAGTGAAAGAATTCTCTGAGTGACTGAGTCTGTTTCTGGTATAGATCTGTTATGTCAATAAGACCTCTGCCTCCCTCTGAACGAGGCAGGGTGAGTCTTTCAATAGCTGCATGTGGATGATGCTTTCTGTGCTTTGTAAGCAGTTTATGTTGTTTCCTTTCAAGTCCCTCAAGATCTGTGTGTGTCCACTGTATGACTCCAAAGGAGTAGGAGAGTATTGGCGTGGCATAAGTATTGATGGCCTTGATTAAATTTCTGGAATTTAAATGCGTTTTAAGTATTGTCTCTAGCCTATGAGGATATTGTTTAGTGAGTGTATTCTTTGTGTTTGTGCTCCAGAAGCTTGGCTTGCTTAAATCCTAGATATTTGTAAAATTCGTCATTTTCCATAGCAGCAATGTGATCTGGTTCATCTTATGTGAAGCCCCCTTCCCTGAGTACTCCATTTTCAATGTGAATGGTTTTGCATTTGTCCAACCCAAATTGCATTTGTATGTCTTTTGAAAAGGTTTGTGTAATGTCAAGTAATTGGTGCAATTGTGTTTGTGTGGAGGCGTAGAGTTTCATGTCGTCCATGTAGAGTAAGTGTGAAAACGTGTAGTGGCAGCTTTTATTATGTTTAATTGTGTAGCCGTAAGTTGTGCTATTCAGTCTGTTGGAAAGTGCATTTAGTGCAAGACAAAACCAGAGTGGGCTCAGTGAGTCACCCTGGAAGATGCCCCGGTTTATCTGTATTTTGTCAGTCGTGATGGTTTCACTGTTGAGTGTGAGGTGTAATGCAGCATTGTACTTTCTAAAAATGTGATAAGTGTAGGGTTTATTTTATATAATCATAGTGTATATAACAGCCATGAGTGTGGGACACTATCAAAGGCCTTTTTGTAATCAATGTAGGCTGCATGCAGGTGTCGATGTTTATTGTGAGTTTGCCGTAGGACCACACTGTCTATCAGGAGTTGCTCCTTACAACCCATGTGGTTTCTGCGGCATCCCTTTTGTTGCTCAGTGAGAATGTTGTTTGAGTCTATGTGTGTATAAATTTTGTTTGCGATACAGAAAGTTATTATTTTGTAAAGTGTAGGCAGGCATGTGATAGGTCTATATTGTGTGGGATCTTTAGTGTTATGTGACTTTGGTACCATGTATGTTATTCCTTGTGTGAAGAAATGTGGCAATGTCTGTGGTGTTTGCAAAGTGTTGGAGATCTGTTTTGGAAGGTCCAGATGCAAACAGGTGAAGCGCTTATACCAGAAGTTCTGAATCCTATCTACACCTGGAGCCTTCCAATTGTGAGTTCGTTTAATGACTTGTGAGAGTTCATCTGTTGTTATGTCAGTATAAGGCATGTTTGATAGTGTGGTTGCTAATTGCTCCTCTTCCCTGATCCAGCTAGCTTCCCTATTATGTTCAACTAAGACAGACCAAAGAGACGACCAATAATGTTGGGGTGCTGTTTGTGTTGGCAGACCAGTGTTTTGTGTCTGTGTATAATCTTTGTTTAATTGCTTATAGAATGTCTTCTCATTGTTTGCGAATAACTTGTTCTGCTGTTTGCATTGAGTGCATGTTTTGTATCTCTTCAGGCGTTGTGTTTTTGCAGCTGACTTTTGTTTTAATGTGTCCATATATTCTGTAATGAGTTGATTGTGCTGCTCATGTCTGGTGTGTGTTTTAATCTTCTTAAATAATTGTCTGAGGCGTTTGTTCTGCTTTGATGAAGTGTTGTTTTTAGTGTACTGTGTAAGTCTACCTAACTGCTTGCGTATTTCGTCAATCTCAGACTCAATCCGCTTTTGCCATTTAGGTTTCTGTTGGGTGTATAATTTTTGTGTGTTTTTATGGATTGGTTTCCTACTCAGTGTGGATATAACTGTAAGAGCCCCAGTGTAAATAAGTAGGTGTATGTATTCTAAAGATAGATTTTCATTAATGTACTGTCGTAAGATATATGTGTTAATGTAAAATAAAATTTCCCCTGTTTTGCTGTTTGTTTATTTTAGGTATACCTGGTCTTTGTGTGGGATCTGTTCCCGTGTAAACTGTAAGGTATATTTGCAGGGTGTCATTTAATGTTTCAATAAGTTTGGTATTCATGTTGTGTTGTGGATGAATATCATGGTGAAGTTCATTGTTGAGTGTGTGTTCTACAAGTTCATTAGTGATGTCAGTGTTAGTGTTTAAATCTGTGTGTTGAGTGTCGGTTTGTGTAGATGGCTCATGTTCTTGTAGCTGTTGTGCAACTTCTTGCTGTATTTTTTGTAGCGTGGGTAAGGGTATTAATTTGTTCATAACAATTGTGCGACGCTGATCTGCAAGGATATGTCTCTTTGAAAGTGTTATATAAGCGTTGTCTGTATGCCGTAGTGTCAGTTTCCAAGTTAGTGACTGCATAGTAGGCTCACATGATAAAATGGTTTATGTCATTTGGTTGGCGTGGCTTGCATTACAGGGACAGGTTGTGGCATTACAGTAGCCGAACAGGGGTTGGTGCTGCTTTAGCCACCAGTGGCCCTGGGAGATTGTGGCATATTTTTCGAACGTGAGCCTCTGCCTAACCCACGAGCGTGGACCTTGGTAGCCCTGGTGACATCCGAGCCGGTATCAGATAACGGACTAGCATTAATCATAGTGATCACCAATAAATGGGTGGTCCTGTTAGCCATCTCCATCATCAGCAGGCCCTTGGCCGATGTAATCAGCTCATCAGCCCTAATGGGTCATCTGGACCCTCAAGATTAATCTAAGGGTGGAGTAGATCAGACCTGTTAACCAGGGCCATCTCCCTAAGATGTTGCCCCCCTCGCACGATGCGGACGTAGGATCACACGAGAGTTAGTATTTTTTTTTTCTTTCTATGAATTGGGATCCAATACGTCCATCCAGGGCCTGTATGGCCAGAGGCCGACGAGTTGGGTCCCTGGATGGACCTGGATTCATGACTGCTGTATGATGGTCGCAGCAGCCGGGGGGTGAAGATTGTCTATCAGTGATGGTCGCCCATCCAGTGACTAGCCGTGCCTGATGTAACTTTACTTCACAGAAGTTGTGTTCAGTGAAAGCCCACCAGGCCACAGCCTCCCCGAAATTATTTATTTATTTATTAATTTTTTAAATTAAATATTTTAATTTCCTTGATTTTAATGTTTTAATTCTTTCAGTCTGTACAAAGTAATTGTTCTAATTTTCTTTTTTCCTTAATAACCCTGATGTTAGGCAGCTGGCTGCTGGAGGCTATTTTCATTTAGAAAATTTATTATTATATTTATTATTGATAATCTAGGTTTACTTTTCTTTAATGGTTTTCTGACCTCATGCTCAAACTTGCCGATTATTATAATCAAACATTTTGTTTTTAGTAACTCTGTTTTAGGGCCCAGCCTGTTGGTGGCCCTCTCATTGAGATGTACATTATTATTATTATTATTATTATTTTACATTGTAATTTTATTAATATACAATATAGTTATCGTATTCTTTTGTTTTTGCTTAATAGTTCTTTTATTTTCTCTTCATTTAGTATTTTAGTATTTGGTTGAATAATTTATTTATTTTTATTTATTTATTTATTTATTTATTTATTTATTTATTTATTTATTTAACTAATTTAGAATCCAGTACGTCCATCCAGAGCCTGTATGGCCTGAGGCCGACGAGTTGGGTCCCTGGATGGATCTGGATTAACGACTGCTGTATGATGGTCACAGCAGCCGGGGGGGAGGGGGGGGGTGATGATTGTGAGTCGCTGATGAGTCTGCCATCTAGTGATTAGCCGTGCCTGATGTTGCTTAACTTCACAGAAGTTGCGTTTCAGTGAAAGCCCACCAGACCACGACCTACCCCATTAAATTACTCTCTATTAATTTGGCATTATTTAAAATCTCTTGAGGGTAAAATTTGTTTAACATAAAAATAATAAAATTTTCAATGATAAATATATCTCTCTTATCATTAATTTTGTATATTAGTTTGCATGTTTCTTCACAATTCCGGTTTTATGTTTGCTCAATAAAATGTGACATATATGTTCTTTGGGTGAATCTAGTTTCTAAATTTCAATAAGTTTTTCCAATATAAATTTTATTACATTCCTTGCAATTAATTTCATATACCCCACTTTTTTCTTTTTCTATAATTTCTCTTTTGTTTTCTAATAATGTTATGTCCGAAAGGATGAAAATAAAAACCTTTATTAAAAACGTCTTAATAAAAACCTTTGTATTGCAAAATGGACATTCTTAAATTATAACTATACTAGCTGTTTTACCCGGCGTTGCTCGGGCTCTTTTTTGATGAAATGTTGCAAGTTCTGTGAGTTAATATCCAGAAAAAGAACACATGAAGAAAGATTAGAATTTTTTAGAAAGAATTCTTGTTTTATATTTTGCTAAAAGGAGACGCCATCCATTGGGAACGTTTTCAAAGAAATCTTTTTGAATTTTGAACATGAGTATTTTCTATTTAAATTGAAAGCTTTTTTCGTTGCTCGGGGTCAAATTCGAAAAAAATTTGATTTTTCAAATTCGGGGTGGTGCCGAACTCATGTCTCGGCTAACTCTCAGTGGTATGTCTTCCAAGAGTTCTGGTAACACATGCTGAAGAAACATGTTGTACGTATGCCCAGTTAAGGAAGTGGGCATCATGTATGGGCCAATCAATTGGTCATGCACAATTCCACACCAAACATTAATTCTCTAGAGCTGTTGATATCCACCGAGAAAACGTGCGTGTGGAATATCAACAGGTGTGCATTGTGTGAATTAAACATTCCCTCTCGTGTAAACATGGCTCATCTGTGAATAATACAGGTGATGTGAATGTAGGGTCCATGTTATTTTGTGCTAAATACCACGTTGCAAATGCTTCACGAAGAGGGTAGTCAGTTATCTTCAGTGATTGGACCTTTTGGCGATGGAATGGATACAGCAAATTCTCGTTCACAACTCTCCAAACATATGTGTGGTTCACACCCAGGTTGTGCGCTACTGCACATACAATTGTTGTTGGGTTATCAGCAAATTGTTGCAGAATCTCGTCCTGTAACGCTACGTTCTTGTTACGTGGTCGTCCTGCGTTGCCCATGTTCCTGGAGAAAGATCCTGTTTCACGAAGTCGCCGATGCAGATTCGCAAATGTCTGATAGTGAGGCACACGTCTGGTGGGGTATCTTTCCTGGTACAGGCTAACTGCCGCTCTCCCATTCCCATTTACTGCTCCATACACGAAATGCATGTCAGCCAATTCTTCATTTGAGTACGTCTGCATGCTGTGCTTGCAATGGTTCCAATTGACAACTAAACTTTACAATTGCTTTCTGTACTAACCATGTGTCTAATTGCATACTACTGTATGAATTTAAAGGAAAGAACCATTATTTTGTGGTGGGTAAATTAATGTTATTCAAAACATTAAGCACTACTGTCTTTTTGCTACTCCGAATAAGCTGGATGAAACAGTGGAATCTTTGTACTGTAGCTGACTACAGTCATTTTAGAATAAAACGTTATTAACAAAAGATGTTCACATTGATCCCCTCTAACGTTTTGCCAATTTTGATGATGTAATTTTGAAACACCCTGTATACAGATAACAGGTCCCGTCTTTAGGTCCAAATAACGATTCAAGGGGAACAGATTGGGGGGAAATGAATATTGATTATTTGGTTTTAATGTCCCCTAATTCAGAATAAAAACATTTTGCGTCCCTGGAGGTGAAGGGGTAAATTTTGAAAATTTTAATTTTGTAGGGGGAGGGGTTAGACCCCATGTGTTATTTAGAAAGTTGTAGAGCATCATGTAAAATGTGGGTTTAGCAAAAAACGCGGTGAAAAAATCTCATCCCCTGCCCCCTTTATTGAGTGGGTAAAGTGAAAGGTATGGCTAGCTAATGTAGACAAAAACAGAAAAACTCATTAGAAACTTATTAGAACTTTATTACTTATTACAAAACAGTACA
>JAHWFO010077010.1:0-25427 GCA_023313115.1 Rhysida immarginata | reverse complement strand
TAGGCCCTACTGTTTTCTAATAAGTATGGTTTTTGTCTACATCGGCTAGCCATACCTTTCACTTTACCCACTCGATAAAGGGGGCAGGGCATGAGATTTTTTCACCGGGTTTTCTGCTAAACCCACATTTTACATGATGCTTTACAACTTTCTAAATAACACATGGGGTCTAACCCCTACCCCTACAAAACTAAAATTTTCAAACTTTACCCCTTCACCCCCAGGGACGCGAAATGTTTTTATTCTGAATTAGGGGACATTAAAACCAAATAATCAATATTCATTTTCGCCCAATCTGTTCCCCTTGAGTCGTTATTTGGACCTAAAGACGGGACACCAATTATGAAACACCCTGTTTATATATATACATCCATTTTTATATATAGAGATTTTTCCCCTGAAAAAAATCCTCGTCGTCCTCGGCAGAGACCGAAGCCACATCTACGGGAATCAGAGCAACACCACCTAGACAGAAGGCCTGATAACGGAAACGTCATACACCGTTACATCATCATTAGTCGACCATTGTTAATCATATTTCTACCAATAATAAGCCCAAAATTTGGTCGACTAATGATGATGTAACAATGTATGGGGCTTCCGTTATCAGGCCTTCTGTCTAGGAGGTGTTGATCAGAGGAGATCACGCAACCACTGAGCCATCGAGGCCAATAAGGAAAAGTAAAGTCGTCTGCTAGACAGAGAGCGCCAATGAAAAAAAATCACGCTTTAAACAATGGAGTTTCCCATCCTGTATTACTTCATCCATGACCATAGCCAAAGTAATTTTTTATGGCTTATTGTTGCAGAAACTTTGCTCTGCATTGTAGGACATGACATACATTGTTGGTCCGCGCATATCTTAGGCTCATGTCAGAACAGCCAAATTCTACCCTTTCCCCATTGGGCCAACCTGACACTCGGCACATTAAACCTTACCCTGAACCTAACGAACATCTGGTGCATGTATGAGCTCAAAAGGATAAGTGGTTCAAAAGTTTTAAGAACATTTACAGAGGCACCCTGAATTTTTATATAGACCTTTCCGTTGAAACCGAAACTGGAGTAACTGCGCAGAAGCCGGACAGCAAAAAAACTTGCGTTTCCTGCCTTGAAATGTGCAAAAACTACTACACATCCGGAAGAAAACGGACGTTTTTTTGCTGTCCTGCTTCTGCGCAGTTATTCCAGTTTCGATTTCAAGGAAAAGCTAAGCAAATTCTGGCGCCATCTCTTGAGTAAACAAATAAACATAAACTAAGATATATGATTTTTACCCCTTCCCCCTACTTTGGGGACATGTAGACCTTACTCTGGACCTAAAGAATATATGTTGTGAATATGAGCTCAATCGGATAAGTGGTTCAAAAGTTTTTAGAACATTTACAGACGCACCCTGAGCCTGAATTTTTATATATAAAGATACACAGTACAATACAACGTGCATAAAATAATGAATCTACTTTCTTTTGGTGTATGTTCTTCTTTGGGATCTTTGTAGGAAGATCCCCTTGCGATAACCATTGTTAGGAGCAATGAATATTATTGTAGAGGACCCATTTTTCTTCATAAGTAATGATTCGGTCCAGCAGTGGCTCTTTTTTTATGACTTCAAAGCAAGGAAGAGCAAGTGGTCAGGCGTTGCACTTGATTTTCTGCTGATAGCATGACAGACCAATTTATCGAAGTTTACCGGCCCTTAATTCACTTAGGCCTTGCAAAATTTTTACAGTTCAATAAATATTAACCTAATCAACCCTTATAACTGACATGCGGCTCTGCACAAAAAAATGCTTTTTTTTTAGAATTTCGGTTAAAGAGTTTCATACCTGTTATAAAGCAGTTATTCCACTTTGTGGCTCATGCTAACAATTATGTAATTAAATAAAAAGCTTGAAAAAAAAAAGTAACCCAGGCTGCAAAGGATTAAATAAACTCTACTTGGTTCTTTCTTTGATAACACAGGCCAACAATGAAATACCTTTTTGAATGAATTTGCCTTATTCTTGTGGTTTTTAGTGTGCTAATCCAAATCTGCTGTTAGATATTTTCTATCGTGTCACATTTCCAAGCTATGCACATAGAGACTGCAATGTTAAAGTAATGTGTGTTAAGAGAAGTGGCTGCAATGTTAAAGTATCCATATCTTTGGGCCACAAGGAAATTTATCAGGCTCCAAACTCTGAATAATTTAAAATGCTTCACTGATAAAACAAGAAATCTGTGAAAGATAGAAAAAAAACGAGGTCAGATACGGATCTAGCACTTAACATTAAAAAGTTTTTAAAAAGTTACTTTTTGTTGGCTTGCGTAATTATAACAAAAATTTAATGTCGAGTACAGGTAAAGCTTTATGTAACACCAGAACAGATACCCCCGATCCCCAACCTCTGATTACACATTCCTGAGTTAAGTGAATTAAGAAAATTGAAAATTCCCTCTCAAGTAAACATTGCTTCATCCATAAATAGCACAACTGGGAAAGACGGGTTGAATTGCAGTTCGATGCAAAAACCATTGAACGAAATCTTTACATGCTGGATAATCTCTAGGCTCTAAGTTATAAATAAACCCTCTGAAAATGATATGGGTGTAGTCCTTCATCGTGCAGAAATCTCCGTACAAGGCTTTTTGCAGTTTATCTATTTCTTAATCCTTTCAAATGTGATACGAATGGGGTTTTTTCGAGGAGACCTTGTTCCTCTGTCAAGGTGGACAAATCGTGATACCACCCTTAAATCAATAAGTGTTCGATATGTTAGCCATTGTGTTTTGAAAATCGGGGACTTATGAATGACTTAAATAATTATTGTTATCAAATCAATTGTAATTTTAGTGTAAAAAACATTTTAAGTCATTACATAATCACTTTATTTCTTGAAAACTAGCTTTTACTTTTCTTTCTTGAAGGTCTATGTATTTTGATGAAGATGGGGATTTGGCCCATGAGTTTTATGTCGAGGAGTTTCATAGGGGACATAGTGGAAAATCATCTATGAGGAAAGTTAAGACATCTTGCCTTCGACCTCAGGTAACTCGCTTATTTTTCATTAATTAAGTTGCCCAATGTCTTTGTACCTCATTCATGTACTACTCAAAGTCAAAAAAATAGAATATTAACATTCTGATTTCTAGAGATCACAGAAAACTAGCAATGTTTTGTTTAAAAGAAAAGAGAGACATTTGACGTTTTTTTTAATAACTGGCAAACTAGTCACCTTTATTCTAGCGAAAAAAGCATTAGAATAACATCAAAAGATTACAATGTGCAATTTGTTTTCAGACGACAAAAAAATAGAATAGTCAAACACTTATGACAAAAAAATAGAATATTGAAACACTTGTTTCATAAAATGTCTTGTTGACAAGATAAACACTAAATGACAATAAATTTGTGTCAATACTTAGTAGGTCCTCCGTTTGCCTCAATAACTGCTTGTATTCTTTTGGGCATTGACAATGCCAATTGCTTACACTCCTCTACACTCATTTCATTCCAAACGTTAGCAATGTTTTGTTGTAGATCTTTTTTATTTTGGGCAGGATATTCACATAATCTTTTCTTAGCGATATTCCACACATTTTCGATGGGGTTTAAGTCAGGGGAGTTGGCAGGCCACGAAAGAAGATGTAAAGAATGAGTTTGAAGCCATTGTGTGGTTGTTTTAGCAGCGTGGGCAGGAGCCAAATCATGTTGAAAAATGATGTTTTCATCTCCAAACTGATCTTCTATGGATAGAATGAGAAAGTATTCCAGGACATCTTGATATGCCTTAGCATTGACAGTTCCCTTTAAGAAGGCGAGCCTTCCAACGCCTCTGGCAGACATGCATCCCCAAACCACCACACTCTCTGGGAATTTAACAACCCTTTTTAATTTCGTCTAATGAAATTCGTCACCTTTTTTTCGCCACACACGGCACCCTTGATCTCCATAAGCCACGGAAAATTTGGATTCGTCACTGAACACTACATTACACCATTCTTCTTCCGTCCAGTTGACATGTTCTTTACACCAAGCTAATCGTTTGGCTCGTTGTTTTCGTGTGAGAAGAGGTTTTCGATTGGAACACGACATTTAAATCCCAAATCACGAATTCTTCTAAGTGTTGTTCGTTGGGACACTTTCACAGTTGACTTCCAGTCCTGATGGTACTTTCTGGAAGGCCAAAACGGATGCTTTTCCACTATGCGACGTAATTTGTTATGGTCCCTGGCTGATGTTTTGAGATTCCTTCCACATTTGTATCTCTTGGTGTGCGTGCCCAAGCCTTTCTTGTGCTTCAAGATAACTTTAGAAACAGTTGACTGTGAACATTTAACAATGTCCGCAATTTCACTTTGGTTTTTCCCATCAGCAGATAACTGAACAATAATACGTTTTGTAGACGGTGAAAGATCTCGTTTTCTTCCCATATTGATGCAATAGACAATATTACTCTACAATTGCACGAAGTATAATCCTTTTTATACCTTTTCTTAGCTTTAAAATTTGAATAAATGTAATATTTGATGTTATTTTGAATAGTGTTTGGAATATTCTATTTTTTTGTCACAGGTGGTTGACTATTCTATTTTTATGTCGTCACAAAGAAAATTTGCATAATTTAGGTTTTTAATGTTATTTAATTTTTTTTTGTTAGATTAAAGATGGCTACGTAACCATTCATAGAAAAAAAATGCAAATGTCTATCTCTTTTGTTTTAAACAAAAAAGTGATAAGTTTTAATGACCTATATGTTAAAATATTGATATTCTATTTTTTTGACTTTGAGTAGTAGTTGTTATAGAGTTTCCTTAAAGGGTATGCCTGGGCCCCAAGGGATTGTTAGTAGTGCCATGTAATACTCGCCATAGCTAGAAAGCTTTGATTATTCAGTCTACAGCAAGTTAATACCCATGTGAATTCAGTTTTTCAACAATTAACAGTAGGGTCATTCCATATAAAACTGTTTAATTAGGAAATAAATGGTTGCCATAATTTGTCTGCAATTAAAGTTCTCCACACGATGCTTCCTCAAGAGTTGACAATCCATCTTGTTAACAAGATTTTGTGACATTTATAAAATATGTTGATTATTATTTTTCGAATCATTTCCAAATGTTGAACTGTCTCAGGATTGTGTAAACACACAAAATGAAGTGAATGTTGATGCGTTTTAAAACCTAACAACCAACCAACCAACTGAAGAACAATTTCATGTTTTTACACTTATTTCTGATTAATTGCTTGATTTATTCCTCAATTTTAAAATGCGTACTTTTGTATATGGCCTTATAGAAATGTGTATTTGAAAGAATAATAAAGACTTCATTAGAAATTATTTAATAAATAAATTAATTCAGGTAAAAAACAATTTGAAACATTTTTAAAAACCATCTCTCCTACTTGTTTTTATATTGCATTCATTTTAAACTTAATAAAATAAAAAGAAAGATCCAAATTATTCTCTAATAAAGGCTAGGGACTTTCTTCGTGATTTCCAGCGTTTCATATGCATCTAGTAGATACTGGTTACCAACACGTTGTAGGAGCTTGAAGATGTCATATCCAATCTCTAAATCTGCCATGGGCCAAATGTTCCTTAAATCTCAAAACAGTTTTTCTTTTTGATGACCTCTTTGTTGCCCTAGGTCATACGCATGAGGAAAACAACTGGTTTTCAGGTGACGCCGCCTCTGCTGAGCTGAATTCAGTGGAAGCAGCATATGACGGAACATTTCACCCACCAACTCCTTGATGGCTGGCAGAGGCTCTGCATGGTCTGGTCATGCTCGTCGAACCACTCCTCCACGGATCTAGCCCTGTGAACCCTGCAATCATGATCTTGATAGTAGACATCGTCCAGGTCATAGACATCCTTGACATGATCCACAAAAGGCAGCAGTTGTTCATTCAGAATCTCATGAAAGTGACGCTTAATTATTTTATTACTAGCAATAGCACCAGAACTTGTCTGCAATTAACATTCTCCGTTCCACGTTTCCTCAAGGACTGACGATCCATCTTGTTCACAAGATTTTGTGATATTCCTAAAATATAACCACGGTCTTTCAATCTAACTGGTCAGTGCACGGCTTTTGTTCTCTTACTGTGGATTTTACTGTGTTCAAGATCACACACAAGGGCAGCATCAAAATCACAGTTTCTGCAAACAAAGCAGGAAAGCTTTCATAGGTATACTTGCTTTATCACAGTTCCCGTGCACAAATTTAATGACTGACCTGACTGTCAAGGCGTGAAATGACCTGAATGTTGACGTCTCTTAAAATCTAATGGCCAACGAACCAACTGAAGAACAATGCCAAATGTCACACAAATTAAGTCCTACAATATGCACTTACTGCTTAGAATGACTTCCTTCAAATGACTTCCCTCCGTGGCCTGGTGGGCTTTCACTGAACACAACTTCTGTGAAGTTAAGCTACATCAGGCACGGCTCGTCACGGTGACCATCCGTGATAGCCAATCTTTACCCCCCCGGCTGCTACGACCATCATACAGCAGTTGTGAATCCAGGTCCATCCAGGGACCGAACTCGTCGGCCTCTGGCCATACAGGCCCTGGATGGACGTATTGGATCCAATTAATAAATAAATAAAAAATAAATAAAAAAAATATTTAAGCATTTATTTATCTTCAGACTTATCCTGGGACATGCACATAAATGCACTGTCAACTGCACTCTCTAAAACATAGGGATGATCTCTCGTCTGCATTTTCTTCCATCCAGTATATTACTTTTATTATAAAATTCCTTCATTCATTCTTCACTTTGCTATGGTGTCCAATTTTGGAGATCAACTTCTAACTTCAATCTTAATTGCCTATACTGAATCCACAAACTGTTTTTGAGAATTTTGTTGAAGATTCATAAACCTAACTCTGTTTCTAAATATTTTAATTCGCTTCGTATCTTGACAGTTTACCAAATTTATGTAATGCAGTTTGTTTTGTTTATCTATAAAATAATTAATCATAATCTCAATCTCTCCACTCCATTAGCAATATCCCACCAAATCGATTTTCATTCTTATTCGACACATCTTACGAACACTATTCGGCTACCTTTTACCAGGAGCAGCTATCAACATCGCTGCATTTCTTATGCAGGAACTAAATGGTGGTCCCACACACCAAGGTTACCTGTTCCTCTGTCTGTCACTGTTTTCAAAAAGAGTGTAAAATTTTTCTTTTTACTAACAATCCTCCTACAATTAACACTTCTTCTTCTATTCAGCCCGCATCTCCTTGGTGATAGGAGACTAGCTGATGAAGTTGATGGAGGAACTTATTTTATATCAGGTTTAGCAAGAGACTAGGGGTCAGATAAGGGACTTTGAATTCTGTCATATAAACCGGAATTTTTTTAAAAAACTGCATAATAACCTGACAATGAGACATTTGCAACGTGGAGGTAAAGGGGAAGCAATAAGAACATTTTCCAGTGAAATTTCTATATTGTTTTTAATGAGACCACGTATAAGTGGCTCTCTCTGGCGTTGAAAAAGGGGGCAGTGTAAGAGAGCTTGTTCCACCGACTTGGTGGCTCCACATGCACACAAATCCGAAGAGAAAATCTTTAATTTATAAAGAAAGTTTTTCAGGGGGACATGTCCACTTCTTAATCTGAAGAGAATAGATTTTTGAGTGAAAGTAAGCCATTTAGGCGAGAGCGCTTTATTAGTTTTGATGTCGGGAATAATGTCCTTATAATGTTTTCCTTTGATCTCTAGGTGCCACCGCTGATTCCATGAGACTCTGACTTTTTTCCGCACGCATGTACTGAAAGTTGATAAATCCACATGTGTTGAATTAAATAACCGTTTCCCAATTTTTGCCCAGTTTGCCAACTTGTCAGCGCGCCCATTCCCTTGGATGCCTTTGTGGCTGGGGAACCACAGAAACTGTATGCAGAAGCCATTACTAAGAAGCATGTGTAATATGTCCATCACATATCCAAGGAGGCTGCCATAGTACCACCGACATTTCCTTAATGCTGCTTGGATAGAAAGGACGACGCTTTTAGAGTCAGTGAAAACTAAAAAGGAGACAATGCGCGTTAGCGCGATGTAAATCGTTATAAACTCAATTTTTTTGGAAGGAGCTGGCAGCAGGCTCATTTTTCTGTGAGATGGCGTATCTGCCTCTCAAGTATACACCAATACCTCCGACAAGGTTTTGTGGGGATAAGGAAGTGCCCGTGTAAACACATCGATGATTAGGGTACTCAGCTTTTAAAAAATCCACAAATAACAGGGGTCATTGTTTAGGAGACGATATTTTTGCCAACCAGTTAGGCATGAAAGCAATTAATTCAGACATTTGCCAGTAGTGTTGTCACACAAATTTTCCCTCCTCCACTGCCAAGTTTATTTAGAATTCGGAGTATTAATTGCCGGAGTCTGTTTGATTTTATAACCAGGTGGCAATTTTCTTCCAATGTTAATGAGCTTTTGCAATTGTTGGATGCTTGACAATAGCAGAAGATTAGCTTAATGGCTTTCTCCTCCCATCTAAGTGGAGGGGGGAGGGGCGATATTTGCCTCTATGTATAATAGCGGACATGGCGAAGAGAGCGTTGTGTGCAGGCTATGCCTAATAATATGGCTTAATGGCTTTCTCCTGCCTTTCTGCTTTTAGCAGGGGGTCTAGAACTCTGAGGCGAGAAGCAGGATAATTGCGGAGGGATCCATCCACGTCACTAGAGATTTGATAAATGTGGAGACTTCACTCCATGGGGGGCCCCATTTGGCTTTCATGATTAGCTTCCCCCGAGCTAGTAAATCGGTCGTGAAGGGGGGGGGGGGGGCTCGTCTTGGGATGCACATGACGATTGACTTCTCCGTGGAGAATTTTATGTGATTTTTGAGTCCCCGGTCCTCGAGCTTGTCACACACTTCTTGCAGAGTTGCTTTGATATCCGGGATAGACTTATTGCTGTACCGTATTGCTAGATCATCAGCAAATATGCTTTTCCCTATTTCTCGGGTTGTGTCAACAAAAACATCTCTAATAAACACGTTGAACAGCGTGGGGCTGAGAATTGATCCCTGGTGGAGGCCCTGGTGCTGTAAGGTCCAAACAACTTCTCCTGGGCATTTCATTAAAAAAAAGGAAAGTCCACAAAATCATCTTATTTGGAATGTTTATGTCTATCATTTTGCCTAGTAGCTTATGATGCGGGACCGAGTCAAAAGCCTTGGTTATATCCAGGAAGATAATTGCGGTGTTTTCACCATTCTCTTTTGCCAAAAAGATGTCATCAAAAAGGTTTATGACTGGGAACGAGTAATTTCTACCCTTACGAAAGCCATAGGAGTAGCCTGGCAAGAGCTTGTTTGTTTCCAGAAACTGCTGTAATCTATTATTGATCATGCGCTCAGCAATCTTGATTAAACAGGATGTTAACGCAATTGGCCGATAACTAGAATTTTCAGGGCAATAGGTGGCCGTCAAATGCTTTGGCCAGTGATGGTCATTTGTTGGTTTGGGTCCAGCTACCAGCAATAGAATAGCCTTTGCGACTCGTCTGCTGCAAGGATAATTCCATCACAATCTTTGACTAGGGGAATCGGTGTCCACGATCACTTCTGTAGTACTTTAAGGACTTTCCAAACGTTTCCCGGTCAGTCTTTCACTATGAGTTTCCTCCAGTATGTCTTTCTACAACCCTTTAGAAAATGTTTGCTTTTTGCTTTAGTCCTCTTCAGTTCCAACCAACATCTATCGCACCTGCACTTCAAGTATTCTCTTTTTGCTTTGTTTTTAGCTTGGATGGCCCTCTCGCATTCTTCATCCCACCAACAGGGCCTGGGGACAGAAGGCTTAGCTTGCTTCATGAAAAGGTTTTTTTTTGGAAAGATTGCAAGCAATCTATAAGATCTAAGCTGCTAGAGGAATGATAGTCCTGCAACGAAGAGATTGAGTCCAGGGGTAGATTAAAAGTATGGTTCCTCGGACCAGGTGGCATAATTGGCTGTGAAGGGGCTCTGTTTAAAGGTTTGTAGGTGTTAAGCCCCTGGTGAGGCGAATAGGGAGATGATCGCTTCCCAATGAGCCCGGTACAACATCAAGGTACAGACGAAAAGGGCAGTTCGAAGAAGAAAGGGCTAAGTCCAAGTTTGCAGAGGGCCATTCCGGTCTAGCTGGGAAATATGTGTGCGTCGGAGTGTAGAGGATTTCGAAGTTGTGATCTTCCAAATAGTGTCCGTTTGGATTATATCCTTTGCAGCCCCAGGCAGGGCTCTTCGCATTCAAGTCGCCTATGACAATGTAGGGTCTGGAAGGGAGCTTAAAATGTTATTCCAGTCTGGTCTCTTCAAATATCCGGGACATAGATGTTATATAGATGTAGCCATGTTTCATTTAAATGGATGACTATGTCGATCATAGCCACTTCATCATAGTTTATGTTTTGGTTAATAAAGTGCAGAATTTTATGATCCATCGAAGTAAGAATACCACCCCCCATTCTTGAATCTGCTATTCAAATATGTGATGGAGTTAGGTAATTGTATAAACTGATCCGGTTTTAAAAAAAGTTTCACACAAAAATAAAATTTTAGATTTTCTTTGTAGTAGGACTGCATCTTCCCAGTTTGACATGAGTCCCCTGACATTCCAGTCGACAATGTCAACACAGTTCATTATCCTTTGGGACCTGGGCATCGCTGTGTGGAAGAGGGCTCGCCACCAACTAAAAATATCCAAGATCCATGCAGGAGAGTGTGGAAATTTTGATTGTAGTATCTTGAATGCAGCTTCAATTTCTTTTGAATCACCTTGATTGGTGGCTTCCATGAAAGAAGAGATAAAGATCTTTAGGCAGTTTGTTGCTAGCTGGTCAACCGTATGGTTTCCTAAATTGGTCATGTTGGACATATTTATAGGTTTCTGTATCACGCTTTGATTCAACTGATTTAATGGAAGATCTCGGCTTAACTGATCTGAAGGTAAGTTGTCAGAGGCGTCTACGTTCTCCAGAGGTTGTTGTTCCAACGTGAAAGGCGAAAGTTGTGACCATTGGATTTGGGAGAGGGGTAAGGTACTATTTGACAGCGACGGTTGGATTGGTGAGTAGCAGGCGAAGATGGGTGATAGTTCTTCACTTCCACACGTAGAACATGTAGCTCCAGCCAGGGTATAACGGTCGTCATCATTTGTCGGATTTGGTGTTTGTGCACCCCCAGGGGAACAATTCACTTGCTGCCTTCGAGGTTGTGACATAGGATCTCTTAGTGGAAGTTTTTGTAAGTTATAACGAAGAGTTTGAGCCATTGTTAATGGATGTGATATGGTAGCAGCGGAGGCATAGAATCTATGCCCTGGTGTCTCATTTCCGAGCTCCATATCAACGAGTTTTTTGGCCTCGTAAAAGGAAATGTACAAATTTGCCATTGTGATTCTGATACGGCATTCGTATTTAAACTTTTGGCAGCCTTTGTAATAAGATAAATGATTCATGTAACAGTTAGCGCAAACAAAATCACCTGAATTACACTTGTCTCTACTATTGTCTGGGGATAGGCATTTCGAACATGAAGGGGTGTCAGGATCTGGGCATCTGAACTTGGTATGTCCCAGCTTATGGCATATCACACATTGCATGGGCCTTAGTGGGGGATGTGTCACCGGAAAAGAATCATGTTCAAATTTGACTTTATTCGGAGGGGTCGGGGAGTTGAAGAAGATGAGCAATTTACCATATCGGGCTCCCGGATAGGGCGGGGCAAATTTTTTGATGTCCGTTATATTATTTCCGCAGTCCGACAGGCTTTGAAGCTCCTCCAGTGTGATGGTATTTCTAATGCCGTAGATAAAGCCTATCGATGTTGTTAAAAATTTCGGGATTTTGTAGCGTAAACAAAACCTGCCAATATCGGTAAACTTAAGACAGGTGGCGGCTTGTTGGTTTGATTGAAATTTTCCGAGAAATTTTCCTGAATTTAGTTTGGTGACAGTTGGAGAAGAACCGGTGAGAGACCAGATTGCCTTTCTTAAGAGGCCGGGAGAAAAATTTTCTTCGATGGGGACAGACGATATTTCGTTTGGGGGATGCCTTGTTTGAACTTTTATTGCCATGGTTTTCGAGAGTTGAAATTGAAATCAATAACCATGGCCGGGCAGCTGTGGACAGTTGCTCCTTTGTCACATTTGAAGTCAATGACGAGTTTGCTTGCGGCTGACAGGGCGGTTTCAAAACATTCGTTTCATTCGTTGCTGACGTAGTTGTCATGGCAGTCGGCGGAGGCATGCCTTTCTGCCGTTTTCCGGGGTTATTTTTTTTGTCGAATCCTTATCTAAATTTTTATCTTGGTTCTTCTTATTATTACCTTTTTTGTTGCTCTCTTTCTTGTTTTTAACCGTAGAAGACTTGGAAATAGAGTTGTCTGACAGTTCTTCCATTGAGATGCTATTGGACCTGCTTGGATGATTTTCTGAATCTCGTTGCCTTTTCCCTGGTGGGGGAATGTCTTCCATACTTTTGTTAATGTCGCTTCCTTCATCCTTCGAAAAAGTGCTAGCCTCCGAGCCTGAGGGGGTAGGATCCCCCATTGTGGCCCTCGAAGCCACCAAGGCTTAGCAGCTATTGCCCAGCAGTGCTATGACTTATCTCTAAAGTCCGAAGAAGTAAAACTTTACCACCAAAGGTAAGCCAAAAATTCAAAGTTTCAAAAATTCAATTATGTCAACTAATTCAAATAATCCAGGAGTTCATAAGAACTAGGAATTTGCAAAGGGAGAAAAGGGTTGTAATGAGCAAGCCTGAGTTGGAGGAAAGCTGAAGCAAGGCTCTAACGAGAGCCTCCCACTCGACGTCCGTACCGCTCGATACGATTTCTTTTTCCAATTAACACTTATTAACAGCCTATTTTTCCTTTTTATTTATTCTAATTTATTATTTATATATAGTTGCTCCTGGTTATTTAGTTATTTATTTTTTGGTCTGTTTATCTTTATTTTGATTTTGTATTTATTTTCTGCCTGTAATAATTCTTGTTTTTTTAAGTTGGTATTTTTTTTTCCATCTGGGTTCGTAACACATCAGCCCTGTCACCGTTCTGGTCTGAGATTGGAAATTTATTATTAACTTAAAAATAAATAAATAAATATTTTATTACGTATTTTTGCTATTATAATTTTATGCAAATTTTAATTAATTTATTATTATTATTATTATTATTATTATTATTATTATTATTTTATTTTAATAATAATAATAATAATAATTTTTTTAAATTTTAATAATAATGTAACAACAACAGGGTGGAACCACACCAGACAAACTGGAGGGCAAGACCCTACGTTGTCCCCCAACAGGCAAGTGCCCAAAACGGGGTTAATGAAAAAACAACAAAAGAGAAAACTAACTCAAAAATGCGAATAAAAATTATAAGAATAAAGATGAAGGACATGCAATTAAATCATTAAATAAAATAATCAAAATAAAAAAAAGAAGGATTAATCAGCAAAAAAGAGAAATACAATTATCATTAAAAATATCAATATTTAAAGGATTCATATGAAAGTTATGTATTAATTTATAAGCCGGATCTAGCCTTTGAAGTTTCATTCTCAGAGTACCCCCAAACACTAACGGTTGATATTTTCTTGTCCCACTCGGAGCTCTAAAGCCAATTAACTCAAGAGTCTGCGGGGAGTATAACTGTCCCCTAATAATCCTCCTCAAAGTATTTTGAAGTACTCTGTTAATTATATGTAGCATATCAAAAAGTAGGGCCAGGGAGGCTTTGTCGGAAAGATGAAGAGCATAGAGAATAAAAAAGTTAAAATTATTAAGTTTGGTTTGAAGATGATCAAATAGTTGGGTTTGGCCAGAGTACCAAATCCAAACTGCATACAAAATTTTAGGTAATACAATAGACTTATATAATTGTATAAAAGTTCTTTGTTTCTTAAAAAAATTTGCAAATCTTTTAATAATTCCAAGGTGCTTACTTATTTCAGGTATTAACATTTCTACATGAGCAGTGAAAGGTAATTTCGTGCTAAACATCACTCCAAGGTCTTTAATCGTAGATTGTCGCTGAATTATATTGTGAGATATTCTGTACTCAAATTCAAAATTCACCACTTTCCTTGAATAAGTTAGACAAAACGTTTTTGCAGCATTTAAAGAAAATCCATTGTCTATGGCCCAGCGATGGACAGCTTCGAGCTGACGGGCTAAATTATAGCAATCATCCAAATTATGGATAACTGAAAACAACTTTAAATCATCTGCATATAAAAGGAAGTTTACATGAGTAATATTATATAAAGAATAATAACGGCAATATATAAATTGAATAGAACATGCCCAAGTGGAGATCCTGAGGGATCCCACTTCTAATTTTACTGATTGCCGTAGAGCTGCTGGAATCCTTAACAACAAAATTTCTGGCGGTGAGTAAAGAAGTAAACCGATTCAATATATTCTCGACTAAACCCACTTTATTAAGTTTGTAAAGTAGGAGATTGATGTTTATGCTATCAAAAGTCTTACTGGAGTCAAGGTAGAGCGCATCAAATTCCTTGAGCTGTCAATAACGGGTAAAACCAATAACTGTGAGTATTAATGAGCTATTGTGAATATTAGTGAGGTATCGCGATTATCAATGAGATATCGTGTAAATTTATCGAGATATCGATCAATATCATGATTAACAATGAGATATTGATAAATGTTAATGAAAAATATGATTTAGCAATGAATATTGTCAACCAATCGATAAAATGACAGGCATAATTAGGTCAATTGATGATGAACGTATTAATTACATGTAATTAGGCTTGATTATTTAATTAGCAACTCTATATTTGCATTGGAACAATTAGATGTCATCTTTGGTTAGTTTTCCTTCACTGGGTGATGCTACATCCTTTATTTTTTTCTGTGAATTTTTTTAAATTTAAATAAATACAATTTATTTCTTTAAATTCTTTATATGAATAAGTGTTTTTATTAGCATGCGAAGCATTTTATTGGTGATCTTGCTTTAATTAATATTTAGAGAGCAGAGAGTTTGTTTATTTAATTAACCACCAGAATTTCATATCTTTTTTCTTCTTGTGTGCATTCGTCTTTCTGATTAAGATTTCTCTCACTAGAGGGCAGTCCATGCTGCTTTTTTTTTTTTTTTTCCATTGCCATCCATGTTTATAAAACGTTAGAATTTAATAAAATTTATCACATTTTCTTAATTACAATTTTCCTCCCTCGTTAATTCATTTCTGAATAATTTAGTAATGGTGGGGAAAAAGGTTTTTATCCAAAATACCAAGACAGACCAATGATCGAATTTATGGGTGTGTTTGTTTAATGTGATGAAAGCAACAAAACCATGACAGTCATCAGAGTGATAAAAACAAACGAATTCGTCGATCCGACTATTTTTATAATGGATTTCGGTGCACGTAATTGCATTTACGGCGATTTAAGCTGAAAAATTATATTGGAGTAAACTAAAATTATTTTACAGGAACTGTATACCAAGTGTTCAATTTATCTGAAGACATTGAAATATCTCGAGAACTACACAGCGGATCAAAAAAAGTGTGGAATGAAAAATGTTCGTCTCGAAGGGGGACATCTAATGATACCAAACTCGACCCCCCACCCGCACCCCCTGGAGGTGGGGGAGGGAGGAATTAAAAAATTTAAATGGGAACCCCCATTTTTTATTGCAGATTCGGATTCTCCAGAAAAAATTACCCCAATTTGACCTACGATTCGAGTCATTTCGGTCACAGATGGCGCTGTAATCGACAAAAATCAAAATGGGTAAAAAATCGTTGAAAAATGGCGATATCTCAAGAAATAGGCATCAGATCAGCAAAATAATTTTGAAAAAAAAAAAAAATTTTTAAAAACCACGTTTTAAAGTAGAGAATAATTAGCTTTGTCCTGAAGAATTTTAGCTATGAAAACGAGGGGCGCATGAAATACGTACGTGTGTGTACGGGTGTGTGCCTCGGGAGTGGGGATGGGTGGACAATTATGGTGTCAAACGTTCATGATTTTCACCGCAAGTCACCCAAATGGGTGGATTTTCAGTTGCATGCACACTTACTGCCAGACGTTCATGATTTTCACCGAAACTCACCAATAAATGGGTAGATTTACAGTTTCGTGCACACTTTTGGACAATTATGGTGTCATTAAGTAGCATTTGTAAGAATATCAAAAACATTTAATTTTATTTTGCTGATCTGATACCTATTTCTTGAGATATCGCCATTTTTCAACGATTTTTTACCCATTTTGATTTTTGTCGATTACAGCGCCATCTGTGACCGAAATGACTCGAATCGTAGGTCAGATTGGGGTAATTTTTTCTGGAGAATCCGAATCTGCAACAAAAAATGGGGGTTCCCATTTAAATTTTTTAACTCCTCCCTCCCCCCACCTCCAGGAGGTGGGGGTGGGGGGTCAAGTTTGGTATCATTAGATGTCCCCCTTCGAGAAGAACATTTTTCATTCCACACTTTTTTTGATCCGATGTGTGGTTCTCGAGATATTTCAATGTCTTCAGATAAATTGAACACCCGGTATATGATTGAAAGATTGCTAGATATATTTTCAATTCATCCTGCTTGCTTTGGTTTCGTTGCGAGTTGAATATGGCTGTTTTAATAAGCTTTTATGACTGGCTTGAATGCTAATCCTGCAGAAACTGACGATCGTTTTAGCTCGTCGATTCAGTTGGGTGACAAAGCATAACTGCGTTGGCGTCACTGGCAATAGCAAACGCAAGTAGTCGGTCTGACGAGACCAAACAAACGCACTTACATTAACTTCGTCGCTTTTGTCGCACTAAACAAACACACCCTATATCAACAATGTTAGCAGTTGCTTGTCTTGACAAAAGTGAAACTGAATGTATCATCAATTAATACTTCAAACTATGAATGTACCTTGTCCCAAAAGTATATAAATGGAATCCTAGTCTCCATTCACATACTCCATTCATCAGGTAGATTTGTCATCTTTTATACTTTATTGTTTGAGAATGAAAAGTGAAAAGGACTTTTATTCTTTATTTACAAGGAAATACTGAAGAAGAATGAAAAATATAAGATATTTTACAAAATAATTATAAACTACAAAGATAGATTAAAACATTTTTTAATATGATGTATCTGTTTTTCCTCAAACGAAAAAAAAAATTACTGAAAATAACAAATTTTTACAAAAAAAAATGTAATTTCTCAGCCTTTTTTTTCTGTTTTTCTTTTTTTTTTTAATATGAATAGTATAATAAAAAATAATTTTTTACTGCTAATGCATATTCTGAGATGATGACCCTCGCAAAAATTATTAAAACTTTACCATGTTAATTCATTTTAGAAATAAAATTTGATCAACTAAATAAGGAATAAAATTAATTATAACAAAGCAATTTTTCAAATTACTTGTTTCGATAACAGTCATCAACATATGCTAAATAGAGAGTAAGAAAAAGATTTTATTATCAATACAAAATATTGTTTAAAAATTTAAAATGAATAAAAAGTTTGCACTCTTATTTTACATTCAGGGTTTTAAATTGTTTAATAAATTGGAGGGTTTTGAAAAATATAGGTTGAGATATTTTATTTGAATGAAATTGAAAATTTTTCTTATCAGAACTCAATCAAAAAATCCGAAAACTGTTTCTAAATTTTCTTTTATTTTCTTTTAATTTATTTTCAAATATTTATTAATAACCAGTTAAAAAAGATGTCATTATTTAAAAAAATGGCTTTTTTTATTGTTTTTATCTTTTAGGTATTTGCTTTTTCTTGTTTACGTACTATAAAAATAAAATACAAAGGTAAAAGAAAATTTTCAAAAACTAAAATTCTTCTGTCTCTTTGTTCAAAGCTAAAACGTGTACGGTTATGAAAAAAAAACAGTCTTTCCTTTATACATATTAAAAATGACATGCAAACAATAAGTTAATTTATTGTTGGTTGAAAACATAATTCAAAAAACCTGAACTTTCATTACAGCCTATTATCGTAAATAAATTTTATTCATTAAAAAAAAATTGGGACTGTTCTCAAAAATAATGAGTATGAGTTGTTTGTGCTAAAAAATGTTATTTATATCATGGAAAAAATTTCAAAAGTCATTCAAATTAAGGAAATAGATTTAAAATGAAATTTTCTACTAATGAAAAAAATAAGGAAAAATCGAAATCTAAAGTTAATATTGAGCCTTACTCACCTTGAATTACTAAAAATATTCTATCTTGCTATGTGCCTCCTGTGTAAAGGTGGATTTCCATGTGCGCGTCAACGCGTCAAATGACGTCATTTTCTGCCCATATCGGCAGTTTCTACCAATTTCGCTGCCCTTGTTTAGCTGATTATATGGAAACATAAAAGCAGCGCGCTAAGCGGATTTCAGCAGAATTTCAAAGTAGAATCAGTTCAAGCTTTGCTGCCGATTTGGGCAGAAAATGACGTCATTGATAGGATTCTATCAAGAACTAAGAATCCCCCCCTTCATCCATCCCTGATTCTGCGCTTGAAAACCCACTACAGATTCACTCTGTTGTAACTACAGATTATTTGTTGGATTCTTCTATATAGAATAATATATAATAATATATTTTTATTGAACTAAAATTTTATTTATTTAGTTAGTTATTTGTTTTTTATTTATTTATTTTTAATTTAATTAAAAAGACGGATGTTAAACGAGCTTCATTTGTTTTGTAAAATTGAGCGTCGATGCATCGACTGTCAGAATATTTCTCAGTTAAAATATTTCATAAAGATCGGTCTATGAATACAATAATAATATTAAAAATAGCTTCTTTGGTGGATTTTTGGATTATCATGGATAATCATAGACACCATCGAACTTGATCTAGTAGCCCGAGAAGGCCGATAAACTTGAACAGTGTTTAAGTTTAAAAGGCACACGATATATTTACTTTATTGTCTGTAAATATGTAAATTTTATTATTATTATTATCATTGTTTGGGGAAGCCAAACTCGGATCAAGTCCGGAAGCCAATCCCAGAGGCGGACCCAAAAGAGGGCCAAAGCCCAAGGGACTCAAATGCGAGGGAGGGAAAGTTATGCACTCGTGGGAGTATTGATGTTAATATTATTATTATTATTATTATTATTATTATTTTATTAATATTATTATTTAGTTATTATATTTCAGTAAGGCATTTGATAGCATAAACATCAATATCCTACTTTACAAACATAATAAAGTGGGTTTAGTCGAGAATATATTGAATTGGTTTACCTCTTTACTCACCGCCAGAAGTTTTGTTGTTAAGGATTCCAGCGGCTCTAAGGCAATTGGTAAAATTAGAAGTGGGGTCCCTCAGGGATCTCCACTTGGGCCTGTTCTATTCAATTTATATATTGCCGATATTACTCTTTATATTAATACTACTCATGTCAACTTCCTTTTATACGCAGATGATTTAAAGTCGTTTTCAGTTATCCATAATTTGGATGATTGCTATAATTTAGCCCATCAGCTTGAAGCTGTCCATTTCTGGGCCATAGACAATGGACTTTCTTTAAATGCTGCAAAAAACGTTTTGTCTAACTTATTCAAGGAAGGTGGTGAATTTTGAATTTGAGTATAGAATATCTCACAATATAATTCAGCGACAATCTACGATTAAAGACCTTGGAGTGATGTTTAGAACGAAATTAACGTTAACTGCTCATGTCGAAATGTTAATACCTGAAATACAGTAAGTAAGCGCCTTGAAATTATTAAAAGATTTGCAAAAAATTTTAAGAAACAAAGAACTTTTATACAATTGCAGGGTACCTAAAGTTTTGTATGCAGTTTACATCTGGTACTCTGGCCAAACCCAACTATTTGATCATCTTCAAGCCAAACTTAAAAATTTTAACTTTTTCATTCTCTATGCTCTTCATCTTTCCGACAAAGCCTCCCTGGCCCTACTTTTTGATATGCCACGTATAATTAACAGAGTACTTCATAATACTTTGAGGAGGATTATTAGGGGACAGTTATACTCCCCGCAGACTCTTGAGTTAATTGGCTTTAGAGCTCCGAGTGGGACAAGAAAATATCAACCGTTAGTGTTTGGTGGTACTCTGAGAACGAAACTTCAAAGGCTAGATCCGGCTTATAAATTAATACATAATTTTAATATGAATCCCTTAAGTATTGATATTTTTAATGATAACTGTATTTCTCTTTTTGCTGATTAATCCTTCTTTTTTTATTTTGATTACTTTATTTAATGATTTATTTGCATGTCCTTCATCTTTATTCTTATAATTTTTATACGCATTTTTGAGTTAGTTTTCTCTTTTGTTGTTTTTTCATTAACCCCGTTTTGGCCGCTTGCCTGTTGGGGGACAATGTGGGGTCTTGCCCTCCAGTTTGTCTTGTGTGGTTCCACCCTGTTGTTGTTACATTATTATTATTATTATTATTATTAGATTAAACACCAGGTGGCGTCAGCTGTAGTGGCTCGTCCGTTTGCACTCCGTCTAAAATGGTCAAAAACACAGGAAAAGCAACCTTATCTTTCGTGTACAGGTAACTGTAAACTCTTGTACCATGCAAAATGCGTAAATGTTTGTGACGGTGGCGTATTGTTGCCGTTATGTAACAATGACAATACTCCAAACCGTTAGTAAAACATATCTTTAGCCAAGAAAATAATGATCGTATAGTGGATTTAAGAAAACATAACCGTTGTGCCCGCAATAACTTTAAATCAAATGAGATCCGGTAAGGAACTGGGACCTCCCCTCCCATCAATTAAGATTAAGAAAATGTGATTCACAAATGAACAAAACATTGAGTTAAATTCAAACTGTTTATTAAGAAAATGCAAAGATGAAAATTCAGAATTGTAATGAAATTGGTTAAAGTGTTAGTAGATTACAAATTACAATAATGAAGTGTATAAATTGAACAAACATTACAATAAGTAAATCAAGGTTTGACTGTCCATAAAATTCTAATTACATACCATTACTAATGTTGACTAGAGTCCATATCAACGTCCTTGGTAACTATGTACACTATCGTAATAAGAAGCACAAACACATGCGATAGTTCAAACGTTATACAGATCAAGAGGCAATGTCTCACTTGAACGCAGTCTCGGATTTATTCAAATACTTGTATGTATTTGTGGCCTCGGGTCGATCTGTCCATCGGGCCAATAATATCCATGGCTATTTTTTCAAACAGTTTGTTGGCAGTAATTCATTCCTGGAACATTGCTTTTCCTGTGCGTATTTTAGCCTGCTGGCAAACTGTACAAATTCTGTATATATTCTTGTGTATCCCGCAGCATGCCAGGCCAATAACATTGCTGCTGTAATTTCTTAAATGTTTTGCCGACCCCTTTGTGACCCGAAAATGGGTGGTCATGGACAATACGTAGAATTTCATTCCGCATAGTTGATCCTACACATGTACACTGTCGTACTTTCCCTTTTTGTGCTGTTCCTCTTTTATACAGAATCCCGTTTATTATGGAATATATAGAGTCCTCTTTCTCTAGCATGTGCTTCGTTGTGTGGGCAAGTTTCCCCATTTACGTGTGAATCCAGTCATCATGCATCTGTGAGTCCTTAATATGCTGTTGCCATTCAGTGTTATTAAAGGACACTATGGTTGCTACATTTGACTCTAGCGGTCTAGACAGCATGTCTGCAACATGATTTTGTGTGCCTGGAATGTGAGAAATTTGAATATCATATTCTTCCAATTCCAGAGCCCAGCGAAGGATTCTTTGGTTATTATTTTTCATATTTTTTAAGAACGAAAGTGGTTTGTGGTCAGATAGAATTCTGATTGGATATCCCAGTACCATATGTCTAAAATGTCTAAGAGCTTTGATTATTGCAAAAGCTTCCTTTTCAATAACACTAAAATTTTTCTGAGGCCCGTGCAGCTTCGCACTATAATAAGCGATTGGTTGTAACCCATGCAGTCCTAACTGTTGCAATACCGCACCTATTGCATAGTTGGATGCATCTGTATTGATGTAAAATGTTTTGCTGTAATCTGGTGAAATCAGGACAGGGGGTGATATAAGTAAGTCTTTCACCGTCTGGAAGGCTTGTTGACATTCGTCGGACCATATAATTTGCGCGTGCTTTTTTGTGAGAGCCGTGAGCGGTGTAAGAATGTTTGAGAGATTCGGAATGAATTGTATGTAGAAATTCGTCGACCCTACGAAGCTACGGGTTTGTTTAACGGTTTTTGGAGGTTTCAGGTTGGCAATATCTGGATCTGGTAATATTCCTTCTGAAGTAATGATGTGACCCAGGTACTTCACCTTCTGAAGTCCGAACTGGCATTTCTGGCGTTGTAATTAAGCATTATGTTGTCGCATTTTTGTCAAAACCCAGTTCAGTAAATTGCAATGCTCCTCCCGAGTTTTTGAATGTACCAAGATGTCATCTTGAAAAATGAAGATGCCCTTACCAAGTTTTTCACTAAGTATTATGGTCATGAATTCTTGGAAAATCTGTGAGGAATTGCGTCCTCCTTGGGGCATGCAGGTGAGTTGGAATTTACCCCAAGGAGTTTGAAATGCATAACATTTCCATAGAGTTGGAACAATTGGAATTTGGAAGTAACCTGAATTTAGATCTAAAACTGAAAAAATCTTACTACCACTTAAGCTCTGCAGAATGTCATTGATTATAGGAATGGGAAAATCCAACTGCTCTGTTAGTTTATTTACATTATGAAGGTCTAATGTGAATCGGACATCCCCATTTTGCTTGGGTACAATATGCACTGGCGAGTTCCATCTGCTGCAAGATGGTTCAATAATACCCGCCTTTAGATAGTCCTGAATGACTGCATAGAATTTGTTCATGTGTATATGTGGAATCGGGTATTGTCTCGTAAAGCTGGGCTTCGTTTCATCAATCTTATATGAGGCGACTAACCCATTTACGCCCGTGAGTTTATAGATTTCATCCGCATAACAGTTCAGGAATAAATCAATAATGTCGGAGATTGAACTGTCATGCTCGGGCTGTGTTGTACTCTGCTCAATGGTCACGCACTCTGTGACCATCATTTCTCCAGTAGCCGAATCGTGTTGTAACCATGCATCTCTGAATGTCCTTTCATCTGTTGGCCAGGAGAGTTGCATGAATTTCCCCGTGAGTGTTTGGAGTTGCTGTTGTAATGCAGCAATCTGACACTCTAAACGCGACAGTTTCTCGCTGTAGTTCTCCGTGTGAGCGTATTGCTGTTCTATTTCTGTTAATTTGCTGACTGCTTCATTATATTCGCTCGGGTTTAGGTAAAGGAAAGAAGCCCTACGTTCCGGGAGAAGACCTAATTTTAGCCTTTCAAGTAGTACTTCATTTGAGTTGATGACCATAGATTGCAAGGATTTTGAAGCCTGTTGCTGTGCTAAAAGAAGTCGATTACTGAAGTCTTTTATGGATTCATTTTGTCGTTGTGCAGTGTTAAAGAATTTATCAACTGCCTGTTGGTCATCGACCTGTGGTGATGTGAAAATGTTGATGAGGCGAGTGGCTAGGGTGTCAAAGTGGTCGATTTTACTAAGTTCAAAGTCCTGTACCTTCTGAACTGCAGCACCGATCACCCGTGCTCTTACAATATTACAAGTGGTTCTGTCCGACCATTTGGTCAGCTTCTGAATGCTGCGTGCTAATTCAATGAAGTCAGCAATTTTAATGCTACCTGCCTCTCCTGTGAATTTTGGTAACAAATCTGCATAGTCTATAAACGATTGTGATGTGTGTATATTAACACTTTCCATATCTGTGTCTGTTGGTGTGGGGGTCATGTTGATCTAGGGGTAAGGGGAAGAAAATGATTTCACGTGTGCTAATCGCTAAATGTTTCAATATCAGAACCAACTGAGAAATAGTTTCACAGTAACAAGATTAGCCAATCGTAATCTACATGTTCATATCAGTGAATAACCTGTCTCGCGTTACCTAATTGTATTGTACCAAATCAAACTTCTTCTCTAAGAAAAATTGCAGGGTTTTGAAATGTGTATGAGTTTCTCAATAACACATTCGATTCGTAACTGTCGCGGATGCCAGTGTGACTTAGGGGGAGAAGGAATCGATATGTGTTTGCCTCCACCCAACGTTCAATTATTCTAGTCAAAACAAAATTCAGCAAGTAGCTATCGTGGACGCCAGTGTGACATATTGATGATATGTGTATGTTCTTGTCTCAAAGTCATTGTTGTTGTCTCAAATTAGGGGGGAAGGAATCAAAAATGTGTTTACCTCCGCCCAACGTTCAATTATTCTTTATAAAAATACATAATAAGTGCCAAGTTCAACATTAAAAAAAAAGGATCAGAAGATAGTTGCGGACGCCAGTAGGAAAACTCCTACGAGTTATTACTAAATACAGCATAATGAGTATCAGTAATGAAATGAGGGTTGTTCTATTGTGAGAGACTTCAAATAAAAGGGATTCCGTTACTCAGAATTCTAAAGGGACACCCCTCCCACCATTGTGTTGACAAAATAGAAAAACAGTATTAACATTAAAGCAAAAAAAAGGAACGGCTTTATCATTAAACAACTCTTTATTCAGTAAATTTTTTACGAAAAAAATAAAAGAGAGAAAAAAATGGTTAGTAAATTCAAATCTGAAAGAGGATAAATTAAAAGACCAAATTACAAATCGAAGCAATTAGAATTACATCAGTTAAGACATTCAGTGACTTCCCGGGCCCCCCCCCTTTTACTTTTTTATTTTAAAATAAAGTTCAAAAGAATTAAAATTCACGATTGAGAGTCACTCCAATTACAATGTTTTAGAACACGCGCACTTATCTGTGTAACACTCCATATACAATTCTTGTAAACCTTGCCGTTGTTGTCGATGCACCGATGAGATGCTTCCGACGCCCACGGTGAGTCCAGTTGCCATGCTGTGCACGCCGTACCTGGGTGCTGCCAAGTCGATGCGCTCGGTTAGCATTCGGCCTCGCCTCCGCTATCTCCCACGGTAGGCTCGAGATGCTTCTCCCACCGAAACGTCATCGCCACCACTGCACCTGTTGCCAGTTGAGTAGCCATACGCTTTATGACTCTGTAGCGGTGTCATCCACATCGCCGTCGCTGGCATGCGACTCGTGCCTCTCGATCTCATTGTCTCGCCTCCGCTATAGAATATCGACCGATCATGAGTGAGGCCGACCGACGTGGGGAATCTCCCGCCCGATGTGGGCTCAAGACGCACGCCTCTTCAGCCCTTGCCTTGTGTTTTCTCAACAATCAAGTCAAATTTCCCAAGTATATCAAAATATTCTCCGTCCTCTATTAGATTTTTAAAATGCTAAGACAGAGTAAATTTCCACCAATCAGTGCTCTTCGTCTTCATAACTGCGCCATCAGTCGTCCCAGGAGTCACTACGATTTTCAATCGTTTCCCGCCCAACAAAC
>JAHWFO010077008.1:0-13370 GCA_023313115.1 Rhysida immarginata | reverse complement strand
CCACTCTTTCTCAATAGTCTGCTAACTCTCCATTATCTCCAGTTACTGATCATTTTGAAAAATTTTCATGAAATTGTTAAGTACTAAGAATTCTCTTTTCTAAGAAAAACCTGAATAACAGGAATTTTATGCATTGAATTCTATATTGCACAAATTTTGCCTTGCATTTGGTCATGAGACATATGTTATCAAAACCGCATGAGCAACATATGGTCATGAGACATATATTGTTGATCCTTGCATAGTGTTGGTGCATTGCATGTTGACACCACTGTTGATACCTTTTGTTACAGAAACTTTTCCTTACATTGTTGGTCATGTGATATATATTGTTGGTCCGTGCAGACTGTCTGTGAATTGCGTGTTGATACCATTGTTGATACTTATTGTTGCACAAACTTTGCCTTGCATTGTTAGTCACAAAGTTAGCGTGACTCCTTATCTCCAGTTACTGATCATTTTTAAAGATTTTCAAGAAATTGTTAAGTACTAAGAACACTCTTTTCTAAGAAAACCGTGAATAACAGGAATTCTATGCATTGTTCCAAATTCAACCTTATCTATATTGAACAAACTTTGCGTTACATTTTTGGTCATGATATATATATATATTGTTGATCCCTACATAGTGTTAGTGCATTGCGTGTTGTTACCATTGTTGATATCTATTGTTGCACAAATTTTTACTTGCATTGTTGGCCATGAGATATATATTGTTGGGCCGTACCAACACCACCTAGACAGAAGGCCTGCGCACAGAAACGTCATACATTGTTACATCACACTAAAGCGGCTATTGTTAACCGTATTTCTACCAATAATAAGTCCTAAATTTAGCCGCTTTATTATGATATAACAATGTATGACGTTTCTGTGCGCAGGCCTTCTGTCTAGGTGGTGTTGGCCGTACAGAGTTTTTATGCATTGCGTTTTGATACCATTGTTGATACCTATTGTTGCAAAAACTTTGCCTTGCATTTTTAGTCATGAGATATTTCTCATTAATATGCCTTGCCATAACCATGAATATCGATTTTTTTATCAATAATTATTATTTTTTCGAAATCTTAGGTAGACAGTGACCTTCCTCATGGTTTGAGGGTCAAGTATGCAAAATTTCATCAACATCGGAATAAAACTGTAGATTTGCATAAGAAACAAACAAACAAACAAACCCACAAACAAACATCCTTCTTGATATATACACGATGGCAAGGGAGAAAAACTATCACCAGATGTCGCTTTTCGTCCGCCATTACATAGGTGAGTTCTGAGCGCTTTGGAAGCCACAGTTGTGTGGAAAGTTGAGGGATAAGAACGGTTTGGGGCTTTTATAAACTGTCGTAATGACTGGTGGAGGTCGAAATTGTGCTGTTGCGAAATGTGGAAACTGTATTGGAAAGTTGATCAAATGGCGAAAAGCTATTTGTGATGAACACAAGCCACAAATAGGAGCTGATTGCCCGTGCCTCGAGCCGTTTAAACTCTACGCTTTTCCGAAGGACCCAGATGAATCAAGGCTTTGGGTGGCTGCACTCAATCGCAAGGATTTCAAACCTTCTAAAAATTCGTTTGTAAGTACACAACAACTCAATGAGTAATGACTTTGAAAGGGGTGGTTGTCTTAGAACCAAGCACTGCGACCTGAGGTCTATTGTACTATCCCCTAATGACGATGAGAGAACGATTATGGAAACAAACACAAACACCCATGCTCTGGGCGGGATTCGAACCCGCGACTCGCTGGTATCGAGAGCGGAAAGACCTGTGCCTTAACCCTCTCGGCCACCGAGCCGGCACAACAACTCAATACTTAATTAAAACTTTGCTCCTGTTATCATTCATGCACATACATAGAACAGACACAAAAAAAAACTCCCACCAATGTAAAAATATCTCAACTGATAATGAAGAGCACTTACTGTAGAAATATTGGCTTTTTTTCTATCAAATATAAGTTTTATAACGTAAGATATAATTTATCACAAATACTAGAACATACATTTCATTCAACGATAGAATGAAATATCACAACAGGGAATTAATTCCTGTGCAAGCATAATTCCTTGCTTTTGTGCAAAACATCAGACAGTTCTATGAATGTTACATAAAAAGATTTTTTTAAATATAAATTTTTAATTCACTAAATTTATTTTCTCAGGTATGCTCTATTCATTTTTATGATGGGAAACCATCGAAACAAAATCCCATCCCAGGTCTTCATCTTGGTTATAATAGTAATGTAAGGATTATTTTGTAGATTCTACTTCGCTGCTATATTACAGAAAGGATTATTTTCAATTTTTTTTAAGGTTAAACCTGGAAGAAAACTTCCTAAATGTCAACATTTGGTCAATATGGGCATGATACATTAACACTAGATCAAATTTGTTACACTGTGTGCATTTTTTGCTTAGTAAAACTTATCGAATTCGGCTTATTCCATGCGCTGTTTCAGCCTTCGATTGTATGTGTCAGCAGCGAAAGCGTCAAACAACTCACCTGCGTAATGGCGGAATGGTCACGTGACTTCCAAGATGGCAGCCTTCAATTTACATTGGTTGCCATCGTGTATATAGACTGACTAGCAGATGTACCCGGCGTTGCCCGGGATACTTACACTTGTAGGTAAATAGAACAATTTCAAAAAATTAAATTATAACTCCCAATTGGTTAAATAATAACTCAATCAATACAACACAGATCAAAGGGACTATCCATTCTACGAAAAATACGAAAAACAGGAATTCTAGGTGATATACCGGGATTTTGTCTAAGCTCTTCTTGATTTGCCTCACCACTGCGGAGCATCATCAGATACTTTAGACTCAAGTTTTTCTTGCCCTTGACGTGGAAGATCTTATACGCTCTTGCTCTGTTCGAAACTCCCGTTGTTCAGATGTTTCAAATGCCTGTCTAGCTTTTTCTGTTTTAGTTGCAGTGTTCCTCTGACCAATACTCGTTTTTTCTCTTTCCTTTCCAGACACACAAATTTTTGTCAGTCGTCTGGACGTTTGATAGGGAGCTCAAGGGACACACGCGTGACTCCTTCGCATCATCAATAGACGCTGCCTTCTTAATGTGCTCTCACTGCAGCATCATTTTACGCTCATTATTAATTATTCTTGGAAACAAACGTTCAATCCTCATATTATCAGCATCTCAATTTCCAAAATATGCATATTCCCACAGAATATAGTCAAAATGTATTTTTATGAAATGTTTGGTTCTGATGTGCTACCAAATAAGCTAGGTGATAACCCCGGCATGACTGGGACTTTTTTTTTTGATTAAATTTTGCAATATCTTAAAAATAAACACATGAAAACGCTTAGAATTAATACAGTAAAAATTCTTAATAAATATTCGAATAAAATTTTTTTCAGTGCTCACATTGGATGGATGCCACTGCTAGTCTAAATAATTTCTTACTCATGTAATCTCACTTTAGGTGTACACTTGATGTTGTTGCAATTCCCACTCGTCTATCGATGTCTTGAAGCAAAACTTGGGCATTCATCACTTTGTGTTGTCTTCTGGTCGGCGATTCTTCTATATACTCGCTTACCATTTGCTCAATACAGCACGGAGTTAAAGGGATGCTTCCTCTCTCGTCTTTCCATTATCTCAATAGTCTGCTAACTCTCCCTGTGTCATTTTTCTCAATAGTCTGCTAACTCTTCCTCTGTCGTCTTTCTCAATAGTCTGCTAACTCTCCATTATCTCCAGTTACTGATCATTTTTAAAGATTGTCAAGTAATTGTTAAGTGCTAAGAACTCTCCTTTCTAAGAAAAGCCCTGAATAATAGGAATTCTATGTATTGTTACAAATTGAAACTTATCTATATTGCACAAACTTTGCCTTGCATTGTTGGTGATGAGATATATATTGTTGATCCTTGCATAGTGTTGGTGCATTGCGTGTTGATACTATTGTTGATGCATATTGTCGCACCAACTTTGCCTTGCATAGTTCGTCATGAGATATATATTGTAAGTCCGTGCCTAATTTTTGTGAATTGCGTGTTGATATCATTGCTGTTAACTATTGTTGCACAAACTTTGCTTTGCATTGTTGGTCATGAGATATATCTCATTAATATGCCTTAATGGAAAAGTTTATTGAATTCAAAAGAAGAGTTGAACGCCAGGCAGGAAAGCAAATTAAACGTATACGGAGCGATAATAGAAAAGAGTACATAAATCAAGCCTTGTTGAGAGTGGAATTGAGAGGGAAACAACCATGCCATATAACCCATAACAGAATGGGTTATCTGAGCGATTAAAGCAAAGTTTACTTTCAAAGACAAGATGCCTACTCATACAAAGCGGGAGTGAAAAATATTTATGGGCAGAAGCTTTACATATAGCAAATTACTTGAAAAATCGTACGCCAACTGATGTGCTAGATGATAAAACACCCATGAAATGTGGAAAGGAAAGAAACCAAATTATGAAAAAATGAGGATTTTTGGATGTAAAGCGTGGTATTACATTCCTATTGAAAGAAGAACATCCAAATTAAACGAAAGAGCCGTGGAATGCATATTTGTGGGATATCATGACGGTATTAAAGGTAACAAATTATGGGGCAAAAAGGAAAATAAATTTGTGGTCAGTAGAGATGTTTGTTTCGATGAAGAGATCTTTCCCATGAAAGAAACAAAGAATATAGTTGACTGTCCAAATAATGAAATTTACATGCAAATTGAAGACGAGGAAATAACCTAAGAGGAGACGGAAACGACACCCAGTCAAAGTGAAGACATCAAAATGCCAACCAGCTGTAACCCAGAGTTACCAAATGATGAACAAAGCACTGAAGAATCAAACAGTATTATCCACCTGATAAGATAAGAAAGAATTCGCAAAAAGAATATGGAGAACTATTTTGATGAACAATGCAACCAAGTTACAGCTATTATGAATGATGATGATCCAAAAACACTTGAAGAAGCCCTGACGGGAAAAGACAAGATAAAGTGGAAGAAAGCAATGGAGAAAGAGTTAGAGTCATTGGAAGATAATAATACATGGAAAATAGTTGACAGAAGAAAATATGATCATGTAATAGATTCGAAATGGATATTTAAGAAGAAAAAGAACGAAAATGGAGAAATCAGGGAATATAAAGCTCATCTTGTGGCGAGAGGCTTTAAACAAATTTCAGGAATTGAATACCACGAAACATTTTCTCCAGTAGTCCAAATGAAATCAGTACGAGCAATTTTAGCAACAGCTACAAACAGAGGTTGGAAAGTATACCATTTTGATATCTCAGGAGCATATTTGAACGGAGAATTACTTGAAAAAGTACTAATGGAAATCCCTAGAACAAATCTAGAAGAAAAACAAAATCAGAATTATGTATGCCTACTCCAACGAGGCTTATAAGGATTGAAACAAGGAGGCAGGCAATGGAATGAAAAATTTGACAATGTTCTAAAGCATAATGGACTGATACAAGCCAAGAGTGATCCCTGTGTTTATTTTACAAACAGAGAACATTAATCTCAGGAATCCATGTTGATGATATAGTACTAACTTGTCAGAAAGAGAGTCAATACTAACATTTTCCCGGTATTTTAAAAGATAATTTCAAATACAAGGATTTAGGATAAGTAAAGCGCTTACTTTCCATTTATGTAAATAGAGAAAAAGATGTATCGATTACTCTAGACCAGACTGTCCTTATACTGTAGATGAAATCTTGAAAACTATCATATGAACGAGGCTAAGAAGGCAAGCACACCACTAGAAGTCGGAACACGATTCAGAAACAAAGAAGAGTCATCAGATGAATTACTGTCACGCCAACAGATGGCGCTAGGTGCAAAAGCAATCTGATGGCGTGACGCAAGCGAGCGAATCGAAATCGAACCCGAGCAAACGAAAGAGTAAACGCCGTGTGGACCCTGAATCACCGTGCGTGGATGGACTAGTCCAGAATCGCGTGAGCGTGCGTGGATGGACTAGTCCAGATTCTTCTTGTTCATTGGTTATGAATAATTGTTTAGCTAATGAGCTGATTAAGGGGGAATATAGGGAGCCCATGAAGCAAGCTGAGGGGAGAGAGTGGGAGGTTCTTGCCGGGTCAAAGGAAATTGACGAGAGCGAGAGCGAGCCGCCTGGAACCGATGACAGCGAGTTCGAGCCCCGACTAAGTGAAATAGTGTTTGTGACTTTTCATTTCTTGGACTTAGTTAATATCCACGCAGCAATTTACCATCTAGTGCGCGTGTAAGTGACTTTGTGACTCCGAGTGACCCTCCCCCCGGTGGCCCCCGGGGGGGGGGTCACCTCCCCCCCCCCCCCGAACTTTTTTCTCACCATGGAGAACATGGTTCTGATGATTACCGACGGTCCATTAGCCGTCGGTTTGTTCATGAAAGCAATTTATGCTAAGACGGACATCCCGCCTGTGTTGCCTTCGGGCGATCCTGCTGTTTCTGTCGGGCAAAGACTTTCTCCAACCGAGTGGAGGATGCTTTGCCGACAGCGAAACATAACAGACCGCATAGTGTCTGCAGACTTCGTTAAGGTCGGACAAACCACCGTCCGCCTGGTCTACGCTGAGCCCGGATATCTGCCCATCCTTATCCGGGATGCTTCGCCGCTGATGGAGGAAGATTACCTGAAGCGTTACATGTCAGACTACGATCAGGTCAAGAAAGTCGTATATCCAACACATCCGGATTCTCCTCTGCAGAGGACTGGTGACCTCGTAGTCGAGATGAACCTTCAGAGGGACATTCCAGATAACCTTGTAATGCACGGCAACAAAGTTCGTGTATCTTACAAGGGTCAAAGGCAGTGCTGCTAGTACTGCAAGAAAACGTCTCACGTCCGAAAAGACTGCCCTCTTCTAAAGCATTGCGATGATTGTAATCGCCTTGTAAGCAAGTTCCACCAGTGCCAGGAGAGGGTGTTTGCAGCACCAGCATATCTTCCATCGTCGCCTTCAAGAATGTCGTCCCAGCAACAATCCCTGATGTCATCACCGGCCAAGTCTACAGTGGCAACCAAAGCTTCGTCGCCATCATCCACATTGCCAAAGAGCCATTCTATCACGGCTCTTTCGACTCTTCCAGAGGTGCAGAAGGAGATGATGCCGCCACCACCTCGATCATCTTCGACTCCAACTACATCTTCGGAGCCCAGAAGGGAGAGGTCATCATCACCTCCTTCCAAGCTCCCAGAGATAACACCTCTTTCTCAGTCATCTCTGGATGTGTCGATGGGTGAAGACGAAGCTTCTGGTGTTGACGACGTAGGAGCAGAATCTGCCTTCTCAGTGGAGGAATTTCCACCTCTTCCTCCACCAGCGAAGTCAACATCATCACAGCCTGCGCAGACTATGCATACGTCGTCACCTTCCAGGATGACATCTTCTGCTGGGAGCTCGCTTCCATCAGCGCAGAAACAGCAGGATCTTCTTGTGAGGACGAGGAGTCCCCGCAAGAAAAAGTCCAGACGGGATCGTGGCAGCAGGAACGAGAGACGTGCAACTTCTTCCTCCGAGAGAGACAGCCGCGCGAGCCACCAGCGCAGCCCTTCTTCTTCATCAGGTCGTCTGCGATCTCCGATGAGAAGTTCGACGGAGCCTCCCGTATCATCTGGGAAGCCCAAGTCTCAACCGGATACAGGTCAGCAGGTGCGCCATTAATAATCCTCAATGAAGGTCATCTCCCTGAACGTGCGTTCTCTTGGTTCCTCTTTTAAGCAATCGGTGTTGTCATCGTTCATTGCCCTGTACAGGCCGGACATCTTATTACTTCAAGAAGTAAAACTCGCCACTTCACAACAGTGCTACGACCTTCCGGGCCTTCGCAGTCAATATACCAACGGACAATTCTTCATCAACTCTTCGTCGCCAAATGGGAAAAAGATTGCCTCCATCATCTTCAACCCCTCCATTCTGTGTCGAATTGTGTGTATGACTGCGAGTGCAGGGTAATCTCTTTGGACATTTCAACATCTGGTGTCAATTTCCGATTGCCTAATGTATATGCACCGTGTAGAACAGCAGAGAAACCGACGTTTTTTACAGACTTAAATAACTATTTGTGTTCATCGTTGCCTGTGGTGATTGCTGGAGATTTGAACTGCCATCCAGACGACAACAACATCTTTTCGTCTGGTCATGTGTATCGTCTGTGCCAGCAAAATGCATTGTTCGTCCTATGGACACACAATCCACAGAGTAATCCATCAAGGGTCCACTACATCAAGATTAGACCTTTTTCTCGTCGACAATGCTTTTGTTGGTACGCCGGGTAAAATGGAGGTAATTCCATGCTCATTCTCCGACCACAGTGCCATCATGTGGTCATGGAATCCTCCATTTCCAGCATCATCCGCAGGCTCTGCAGTCCATAGCAAGTGGTTTCTGAATGTTTCTCTGCTCGACGAAGAGGAATACAAGGGAATGTTCGCTCAGTTTGTTGAAAAACACCTTCATAATGTGCCTCCTACGCTTGCTTCGTGGTTAGAACTAAAAACCAAGATCAAACGGTTCTTTCGGAAGATTGGGTTAGATGCTGCTCGTCGTCGACGTCGTCATCTCCTCATGCTACAAGAGATCCTCCGGCTCCTCCAAAAGTATCCACTCCAAAGGAGGAGTTCGAGATGGAGATTCGTCAGGTGAAGAGTGAGATCAACGCTCTAATGATCCGGAAGGCGGCTGGCGCAGCGCTCAGAGCCAAACTTTCCTGGGCGACTGACGTCAGGAATTTATCATCAGCCGTTTTCGCCGAGGAGAGACGACGTGCCAACAAAAAACGATGTCATCGATTGGTGGTGGAAAATGGGGAAGTGAGTTCTGACCACGACATCTTGTCAGCCTTTCACGCCCATTTTTCATCCTTTTTCGACAACCCAATCACTCCGTCAGACGAAAAGAAGCAGTGGATCGAGGCGCTAAGACCTTTTTCTGAGGATGCTGACCTGTCTATCTCTCGTACCTTTACCGAAGACGAAGTCAAGAAGTTCCTGTCAGCGGACGGCCGTCATCAGTCCAGCCCGGATATGGATGGCATACCATACTCGTTCTACAATGCGACATGGAATCTTCTTGGCCCTTTCCTAGTGCAAGTGTTTAATGCGATCATCGAAGACCCGTCTTCCATCACACCGGACTTCACCGTGGGGAAAATCATCTTACTCCCCAAGGTGCTGAATCCAGAGCTTGTTACCCAGTGGAGGCCAATAACCCTCCTTAACACCGACTACAAGGTCTTCACTGGTGTATTTCAACAAAGACTTAAAGTTTTCGCCGATGATTTCATCAATCCCGGACAATCCTGCTCTATTCCATCGCGCAGGATGTCCGATAATCTAATTACGATTCGGTGTGTGATGGAAGAAGCGTGTGCTCGTCAGCAAACGCTTGCCGTTTTAAGCCTTGACCAGGAAAAGGCTTTCGACAAAGTGAACCATGAGTTTCTCTTTGAAGTGTTTCGTCATCTTCGTCTTCGGACTTTTGCCACGATTATTTCCGCACTGTATATTTCGGCCGCATCATGTGTGGCGATCAATGATTCCGTATCTGCCACCTTCAATTTGTGTAAAGGTGTCAGGCAGGGGTGCCCTCTTCCCCCCCCCCCCCCGGCTATACATCTTTTATTTGGAACCATTATTGCAATATTTAAATCGACACCAAGATGTTCGAGGATACGATCTGCCAGCTGCATCTATAAACATCAAGACTTTGGCGTATGCAGATGATGTAGTGCTATTTGCGTCCGACTCGTACTCCTTGAGCATCTTTAAAGAAACCTTTGACCGCTTTAGTACTTCGACGGGGAGTTCCATCAACCTCGTCAAGTCTAAAGGTAATGCTATTGGGAACTGGACTGTGGACTATCTCAATACCTTCCCAATAACATGGTGCGACCGAATTACAGTGTTAGGTTATGTCTTTTCTTTTCAACCGACCATGGACTCCATGCACTGGCCACAAGTGGTTGAGAAGTGCATCTCTCGCCTTGACAAAAGTCTTCGTTTTCCTACATCGATGTTTGTCAAGGTGAGATTCATCAAGGCTCATGTGCTTCCAATTTTATTATCCAAATGCCTATTCACCTTGCCTTCGTGGAATCTCCTTAAGAGGCTCCGTGGGGCAATTGTGAACTGTGTTTGGGGGTCGATTGCTCAGAATCATCATCCATTAAGAGCAGCGTTCCTCTTTATTCCCTTAAAGAGAGGGGGGTTGGGTTTACCCGATACTAAACGATATCTCATTGCGGCCAGGCGGGCTGCCTTGATTCGGGTATTTCTTAGCCCTCCCCCTTTATGGGTGAACTTCCTTTTTTACATCTAAGGTTTTTCTTTAAGGTGAATAGGCTTCCGTTATCTCCCTTGTTGCCAGTTATTACGTATTATCAACCGGACATTTATAAAGCCTTCAACCAGGACTTTGAACTGATATTACCGATGCTACGCCGTAATGATCCTCAGCAATGGGGAATGCTTCGGCTTGCATGGTTCTTTCAGCAGACTGACCCTGGTGAATCGACGGAGATCGTGCGACTTCTTCCCGATTGCCCGTGGGCAGCAGTCATGAAGCTTTTAAGATCCTTTGCATTTGAGAAGACATTGTTTAACTATCAATGGCGGCTGCTGCATCACGGGTTTTATTCCCTTCATCGCCTGTTTCAATGGAAGGTGGTCAGGTCTGCTGGATGCTCCGTGTGCGGCGTAGCCGAGACCATTTGTCACATTTTTTACGAGTGCCCGTTTGCTATGTCGATCTGGGATCGTTTGAGGCAGCATTATGGGCTGGTACATTTCTCATATCAGTCTGTGCGCTTCCTTTTAAACGATTCCACTGGCGAGGTATTAAAACCGGACCTAGCCGTTGCGATCGCCTTCATAAATAAAGAACTCTGGCTGGCCCGTTGGAGTCGATCGCAGGGCCATCCTCTATCAACGCCGATCGTATGGAGGAAAGTGGCCATTCAGCTTCGATCCTTTCTGCTCCTTGAATGGTCACGGATAGGTCCGGTTACGTTTAAAAAGCGCTACACATCATCTAAGTGCTTATGCGAGGTCATCGAGGGGACCAGACTTTCCTTTTCACCTTCCCGATGGCCTTCTGATACCTCGTCAGATGTGAACGGGCCTCGTTTTTGAGGCGTTTGTATAAGCCACGCAGCCCCATAAGGGCTGCCTGCCACTTACTGCATGTGCGCCTGGACGCCGGGATTCTAAGACCTCACGATTAGGCGTCCGCTGAGGCCACTCCATCAGCCTCAGCTACAACAGCGACGATTGCGACCGATGTTGGAAAGACGAGATTCCCTTGAGCAGCGCCGAGGCGACCAGCGACCAAGTTCCGAGGAAATTTCCAAAGAGGCGTCGGTGGCGTGGAGGCTCGGGATTCAACGTCTGTAGAACGCAGACTGGGCAAAGAATTTTAATGCACACTTTTCCTCATAATGGAGAATCTCGATTTGTCGCCGAGGCAGATGAGGAAAACGATCAGGGTCAACAGCGAAGCCGGAATACCTTCTCTCGCCGGGACGAAGCCGAGGCTAGATTGCATGCGAGGACATTGACGAATCCATTTGGCAGTGAGCGGCACTGGAGCCCCCGAGAGTTGACAAGGAGACGGATTCATAGGCAAGTGACTGTTGAACAAGCTCTCTCGAATAGCATTAGGATTATTAAAAATAATGATTCGAAAAGTATTTATTCCGCCAATAATTTGTCGTCGGATTTTGCTCGCACTACTAAACAAGCTAGCAAAGCCATTCATGGTTTCTCACATAAGGACATAGACTTTAATAATATATGTGCTAATTCTGCAGTTCGCATTTTTAGTTTAGATTACTTAAAGGACTCCTATTCTGCTTCTGAGACGAATTCAACCGAAGAGAAGGAAGGGTCGTTGACGGGGACTCGCCTTCCTGTATTCGAGACCGTGACGTCTACGCCGAGGTGCGAGATCGCCGCGACGAGCTTCGTGAATTCAGAGGAGCCGATTCCGATATATTTGCACGGAGAGGATCCTGATGTTTCATCGGATGCGCATGAATGGAAAGGTTTCGACGAAGTGAGTAACAGTGAACCAGTCGAACCACGTACGGAGTCGTTAGGAACATATTCTACTGTCCGGAGGGATTTCCCGCCGACTCGTTCCCCCCCACCGAGCCCGGCAAGCCACGACGGAGCGAAGACAGCCATTTCGTTGCCGCCCGCTTGGCTGCTCTCCAATGTTCGAGCGGTAGTATAAAAATTTGTTCACTTGTACTCTGTAACTTGACTGGCCTTACTTGTCAGTGGTCGACTTATATTCGATCTCTTAGTTAAGCTATTAATTATTTAAATATTGTTCGGCACTTTGCTAATCTTTTTTATTTCTTTGAGCAGGAGGGGTCCTTACGTCGACTTGCCTTTTATGGTTGCCGCTTCCCTGTTGCGGTACAACGGTTCGATTGGGTTCGCTCCTCCCTGGGATTCCTCGACGATAGTTTCGTTCCCATTAGCAATAAAGGCGGAAAGGAAAATTTATTAGCCAATTATCATGTTAATACTCTGCGTTATCAATTGTAATTTGTAAAGACTTACAATTATTTTTCCAGTTCAATTGTACGCAAATTGTAACTTAAGTATTTAATTAAACTTATGTCTATTACGTTTGTGTTCCCCCCTCCTTTCTCTAGCACGACTTTTAAAACCTCTGGGTATAGGAAGGTTAACTAAGGTTATTAATCAAAGGTAATTAAAAGTACGTGATAATTACCGTATAGACAACTTATAGAAAGTATTTCTAAACAGGTGGTGGCCTTACAGTATAACAGAGGGACATCAGGAGTTCCAACTAGTTTCGCCATTTATTCCCGGCTTTGTCAAGGATATACAGCAAGAGGCATGCAAGCCTTTATATATACAGAACAGTGGTACAAGCAATGGGCGTAAATACATACAAGAACCAATAGGATAAAAAGCAAGGGGGCCAATGAGAAAAAGGACGTAATGGCCAGTAGAATAAAATAGAATAAATACAAAACTTTTTAAGATACACAAAAGAGAAGTTATACAGAGATGGTGCGTTTAACGCGGACCGAAAAGAGAACATATCCGGTTGTCCGAAGACAAGAGAATTAACATTAAAAAAAACATAATAAAATAAAGGGGTAAGAAACTTACAAATTGCAGAAGAAACATAAAATAAAGAAAACGAGAGAAAATCATAGTAGATCAGATAAAGAACTAAGTATAGAAAACACGTTAAAGTCCGTCTGGCAATTGAGAAGCAAGTGTGGGGTGGACTTCTTGGCCTTAAATATTTCGATCGCTTCGAGGGTAGCAGTTTTTTCAGGTTTATTACAGATGTGCAAGACAGACATAACCTCTCCTTTTGTCTT
>JAHWFO010077000.1:0-10789 GCA_023313115.1 Rhysida immarginata | reverse complement strand
CACATCTCAGAGCTTTCGTACAGAGACATGATAGCAACCAGTAATTGTATGATCTTCTAGCTTATTTCTTCACAGTTGCCGTGTAGTTTTACTATTTACATTGGTACTGTGAATGTTTTTTCCAGGGAAAATTACTGATGTAAGTGCAGGACAAGTCAACGCTACCTAAACACAATGGCAAGCAGTCAGCACTCATGGCATCCAACCATTTACTGTATTTACCTGAATAGATGACTATGTCAAATTTAAGTTGACCCCCACCCCTTTTTTTTTTGGTCATTTTCATTGGAAAAAAAAAGTTCTCAAATTTAAATCGACCTCTGTTTTTTTCAATGTTCTGAAGATTTTTTTTTTCCTTCCAATGAATAGACATAGCTATGCCAGTGTATATAGAGTAAATGCAATCAAATGTGCATACCACCTACATTTCAAAATGGCATTTATTTATAAAACTAAACCATAAATTAAAAAAAAAAAAATTGTAACTTCATTATTTACTTTCTTCATCACTTAAGAAGATTTTTTTCCTCTTCTACTTCCTCCCATAAAATGTCATCTTCAGTGTGCCGTCCATATTATTAGATACCATTTAACGATTGATTTATTGAAAATACCATTCCATGCAATTTTGATTCATTCAAACAGACGGTCAACACCCTCTACTTTCATCAGCAGGCATAGTTCTACTGCCATTTGCTTTTCCTACACAGGAATCGCAGGTGATAACATAAAAAAATAAACATTTTGCCATCCGCACATGTACTTCCACCTCCTTTCTTTATAGCATTTGACAAGAATCTGCAAAAAATAATGCTTTTCCACAATACCAAAGTGATTCACAAACAAAAGCTAGAACATTTCCTAAAAATAGACTGGATGCCCACAGAGCCAATCTCTTCCACAGTCAGTCAGTGGTCCCCATCAATGCAATCCTAGTCTTTCTTAATCAGTAATGTAGATAAAAAGACCATCAAATTGAGTTCTTTTTACCCACATCATTGTTCCTACTCATTCTCAATGATTATCCACATCGTTTTATTTGTTTTGTAACATTTTTCAATAAACTTTCCAACCATTTATGCCTTCACCTCCAACTCATTGAACTCTTTTGGCTGAATATGATAGAATGATCTTAATTGTTGATTATTTTCTTTATTACAAATTAAAATTTTTATTACATCAGGGTTGACGTTAACGCTAAATTTAGTGTAAATTACGCTAATACTTATCAGTTGGACGCAATTTTGAAGTTTTTAAGCGTCCGGGAAGACACTAAATTTATATCGCGGATTTCTTGTCTGGTCGAGTTAGAATGTAAAATTCCCTATGATTGGTGCGATTTTTATTAGTTAATTGGCTAAGACGTAACATGTGATCACCGACATCATAACCAGGGTTTTTCGTCATAAAAGCAGAGTGAAAGTGAAATTCCTGATAGAAAGCTTGTAAGAGGCCCAGAGTAATGACGGACTTTTTAGTCAAGGAAAAGTTTCATCCGATTCACCTTCGGTTACTAGTAATAATTCAACGGGCATTGAAAGAGTAGAAGAAAATATTAGTAATGAACGTGATTTTTTTTGAAAGAGTACGCTAAATAAATAAGAGGGGACCCAATAACTGAAATACATGGGGTCCAGGGGACTCAATAATTATTCTCCCTAAAGCAAACCCTGTTACATGTATTTATAATTGATCTCGGTATTTGAAATTTTTATCACCAATATGTTAGCCAATAGCCATTTTCTTTACACTAGGATCTCACGTTTTTAGCCAAATTTAAATTTAAAATTAAGAAGCATGACATATATGTGAAGCGAAAAACAGTGCCTTTATTTTGAATAACAGCAACAAATTGTGTATATAATAAACAAAGCTAAATAAAGTTTTCACGGTCATTTTACGATTGTTACCATTTTCATGTTTTCGAAAATCATCAACTTAGGCCTGTTCAAGTTACTACTATTGTAAAAATATTATTTTTCCAGAAAATACGCAAATTTTACAGAAGAAAAAAAAACAAACCAAACTGTTTCTTAGGCTTGAATATCAACCAGTCGTATTTCTAGAACCACCAGGTATTTATGTGATGGTTCTTGCATAATCCTTGTTGTTAATCCTTGAATCCGATGTTCAGGTGTCAACATACACGTTATATGATAATCTCACTTTTAAGGTTGATTAGATTAAAAAAATCTCATGTAATTGACCAAAGTTAAATAAAATTTTTTCAGATATACAGGGCGATTCAAAAGTTACTATGCAGTGGCTGGTCAGAGGTGGGATCCACTCAAAACAGATGCTGGGAATGCCTGCCACCAGCCTCACAACATCGGTTAGCATGCAGTTGCATGTTGTGAAACACTCTTCTCAATATGGCTGGTGAGATTTGCTGAACTTCATTGGCGATTTCCTCCTTCAGCTCGGGCAAACTGTGTAGATTGTTTGCATATACAGGCACTCCAAAAAACGAAACCAGAGGTGTGATGTCCAGCGAACGTGCAAGAACACAATCTCCACTAGGAACTCGCGCTGTTTAGTTTGTCAGCATCATTGTGTTACTACCGCCCTCTGTTGCACAGTAACTTTTGAATCACCCTGTATTTGTTCGTATAAATAGAATTAACCAATTTATTTAATGAATCTTAGTTAAGTGGATCATAATATTAAGTTGAACTGCAAGTTTAATATTTCTTTATAGCTATTCTGGGAAAAGCGTTTACAAGGATTCCGTGCCTGCGATATTAATGAAGAAGAGTTGCAAATGCTGGAGCTTCCTAAAAACATTCGAGGTTAGTGAAACCCTCAGTTTGGTGATCTCATGATTAATTTAGGCATTTTTCATAATGAATCGTTGCAACTGTAATGAAGACGTCCGAGCACGAGACCGCAATTGGTAATGCAGTAGCTTAATAGCTAGTGTATGTCTGTGGGGTCAAATATTGTATAGTGACTGTCTGAATAAATTTTCATTGTGCACGTTAATAATTCTATTTTGTTCAAACTGAAAATATTTTTCAAATTTATATCTATGTTAGCTGTTGGCCCCCATGTAACTGAAGACACGTTGCTTCAGAGCATTGCGACTGCACTACATGTAAATTCTCAACCTGTCACTGGGCAAATGGGGAATAAGTCTGCCTTAGAAAAAAATCCAGGAGTCTTCATAAATCCTGAACAGCCTCTTGTACAAGTAATGCATTTAAAAAATTAATCCGTTATTTTTTTTTATTAAAATGTTATTGCAAACAATTTTATTGCTTTCAGAAAACAAACTTTACATTGTTTAATTTATAACGAAAAGCTTTCTTTACAGTGATATGTATGTAAATATATTAAGAATTATAAATTTTATACATTAATAAATTAATAATTTTTTAATTAGAAATAATGACGATATCCGTGCATATGCGGGGAAGGACTATAATAAATACTGCATAAATTTAATTCAATGCCAGTTCTATGTTGAGCATTCCATTAATCTTTAAATCATTTAACAACTTTTTTTTAATTCAGTATGAAAATAGATCAATATTATCGACCCAATAGTCTAAGGAATGAATATTATATATTCAAACCCTTGTTCCTTCTTTAACTTAACATTTTGTACTGATTCTTATCGCAGAAAGCCGATATATCGAACTCTCTTATGTATTTTTGTGTTGTAATCTTCCTTTTTTTTTTAATTTTGCAGGCTGTTTTAGTGACTGATGACGACATTAAAAAACAAGAAGAGAGAGTTTACGTTGCCCGGAAGAAATTAGAAGATGTATTAAGAACACTGGAATGATTTAAATATTTAATTTTTTTTAGATGTATTTTTTTTAATTTTTTATTAAAAAATATTTTAAACTTGATCTATATCACATTCACTCGTTCCATCAAGACAAGAATAGAATGCTGAAGGCCATCGCTAGGCAACAGACAGCGACATAGGGGCTTTTTCGTTCACCTGTTGAAAGAAAGGTGTGTGTTAAGAAAAATCATTTCTGTTACATCGAACATGCAATATGGATGTGTAGGAACGAAAACCCGTTAACACAAAAGACATCCTGCGTTTCATATCGCAGATGCATTTTTGCGGTAAGGTTTTCCTTCCTATACAGGCAATTCTACATCAGTTCTATCGCATCTTTATATATAATGAAAATAACTCTCATCTAAATAAGTCTTAATTTCTACCACTTACTCATAATTTAGCAATATACAAGAATTTTTTTCCCTACCCATCATCTTGTAAGATCATAAAGATTATGTTAATACAACATAATCCGTTTAATACAAAATCCAAGGGGGCAATACTTCATAATATCTGAAGAGTGTATATTATACATTGAAAAATTACTTGCTTAAATCAAGAATATTTGATTGCTTTCACCTATTTATCAATTTCTTACGTATAAAATCATCATTTAAAAATAGCTATGAAATACAACTGTTTGCCCATGATTGCTCGGTGTCTTAGCTCTTTGGGTATAAACGTCACAAGACTTAACAGCGTTAAATTAATATATAGCATAAATATATGTTAATTAAATTTTAAAATCTTAATGGTATTTTTCTAAAAATTTTATTAAAAATTATTTTATCTAAAATTTACATAAAGACCTGTAAAATTCACAAAGGGGGGTTGGGGCAGGAAATAATTTTGTATTACACTGATTACATGTATATAGTATCTTGTTTTGAGCAAAAAGGGGCAACACCACGCATCAAGTAGAGGAAAACAGCACTTTGGGATGGTTTTTGCATGGAAAAACTACCAAAAACTTGATTTTGAATTTAATGTTTTTCGTGAGTTCTCGGAAATACCCTCTGCTTTTACAGTCATTTGAAGAATGTGAATTATGCTCCCTCTAAAGCATCTAAACTTTTTCTATAAAATTTAAATTGATATCATGTTAATTTAAGTGAGGCCAAAATCCTACAAGTCTTAGTGATCATTTAACAGTTCCTATGTTTATCCAAAAGGATAAGATTTCAATTTTCAACCATCCTTGTAATCAATGGCAAAAATTTACATCCAGTCACTAAATTTAGCTTTGGAGTGACAGGGTTTATTATATTGATGATTTCATTATTTCCTCATGTCAAACATGTACTCGTCCCATTCATAAAGACACACATGGCTCAATCAATCCAGAATGATGCTTTCTCTACAACAATTCCTGTTTTATTATTTTTAAGGTCTTATCAAAGGAAATAAACGGCTTAAAATTTGAACAATAATGAGAACAAGTGCTAAATTTTTTTGAAATGACATTTAAAAATTTAGATGGACGCAATTACAAAATAGAAAAGGGGAGGAAAGATTCTGCGATGTGCATCACCATGTGCAGTTCAAGAGTAATCACAGATAATTATCATAACTACTACAACTGTATTGAAATCTTAAAATCTACATTTTGATTGACAAATTACAAATTGCTGTTGAAGTGGAAGGGTGAAAATTCAATCCCATTTGAATGCTGAAGTTCAAACATCATGTTCGTTGTTCAGTTAACATATCCAAAGGAATTATTTTTCCAAAACACATCCTTTTATATGAATGCAAAGACGAACTTTCGAGGGGCAATTCCCTTGATTTAAAGGAACAAAAGTGGTATTCAATTGGTATAACGTCTGGGTATGTGTGTATTTTAGTATAGCAAGGCTCATACCAATTCAGGATTCTTTAATACTTATGGAAAATAAAGAAGAAACGTAACGAAATGCTAATGCACTAGCAGCATATATTTTCAGTATAATTTCTTAAGTAAATTCAGAGTTATCTGTCGCTAAAAATTTGATTATCTGGACCACTACTAGACTTGCCAACTCTCAGACAGGCAATTCCGGGAGACTTGGTCCAGTTGCGATTATTCCGTTCGTGCTTGTTATTCTACCTCCCGGGATAGTTGGCAAGCCTAACCATTATACTGAAAGCTGACATCTTAAGCCCAAGTCTTCCCGTGTAGCTTGCATAAAAAATCAGCTTTCAGTGTAGTGATCTGGATAACCAACTTTATAGCAACGGATAACTCGGAAATTTACATAAGAAATTTGCATAAGAAATTATACTGAGAGTATATGCTGCTAGTGAGTTAACATTTCGTTAAGTTTCATCTTTATTTTCTATAAGTATTAATGAATCCTGAATTTGTATGAGCCTTGCTATACTAAAATACACATATACCAAGCTTAACACATCTCTTGGCTTAACCTTGCAGCTTCTCAACAAGTTACTATCCACTCTTCCATCTACATTTTTGTGAAAAGATACCCTAACTCAACTTAAGAAATATGTTAGTAATAATGACAACAGTCTTGGTTCATACAGTGATGCCATGTGTTCAATCTTGAAACGTAGTATACATGTTTATAGGTCAATTCTGACATTTCATTACCACTGTATACACTTTTTCGACATTTATTTATACAGGGTGACCCAAACTTATCCAGCATAATTGTTTAGGAACATTGTTTGGTTCAAATGGAACAAAAAATGTCCTATAAACATTACATCTAGTTTCGATCATGTGTGAGATATCGACGTCTGAATGGTCCTGCCTCCCTTATAACTTGGTGTACTCTCGAAAACACCTCCCGATGTGGATTGCGCCTATGAGGAAATACATCCGTGTACAACCTGTTGGCTTCTGCAGTGTTACTAGCAGCAAGCCCATAGTAAAAATGAATGTCCGCATATTTTTCATTTGTGAAAACAAACGACATAACGAACTTCAACGTTATTTGCACAATATGAGCAACTGCTCAAATCAACAGCCAAGTCAATAAAATACCTTTCACACATGTTGCAAGTACGACGATTCCTCTTCCTGTTTGGCATATGCAAAATAGGAAGAGTGCATTTAAGAATAAATAGGTAAACCTACGTTTTTTTCTAGGAAAAGACTCTAAATAAAAGAAAATAGACAAACGTCAATATCTCACACACTATCGAAACTAGATGTAATGTTTATAAGACATTTTTTGTTCCATTTGAACCATACAATGTTCCTATACAATTATCGACTGCGAATTTACAACACGGGTTAAGTCAACTTTGCAGAAAATGGCAACAGGGGCAAATTCATTTTATTAGCTTTGTAAAAAAATCTTGAAAATAAATAAAAAAAATTGTCTAACAATGTTTTTGCCATTTCCTAAAAAAAGTCTTTTTTGAGTTAGCCCTATTTGAAAAAAATCTGCAGAATGAGTTAGCACGAGTAGCTATTTTCTGCGAATTGAATTGGCCCCTGTTGCCATTTTCTGCATTCTGATTAAGCCCATGTTGCATTTTTCTGCAAAGTTGACTTAACCCATGTTGTAAATTCGCAGTCGTTATGCTGGATAAGTTTGGGTCACCCTGTATACAGGGTGTTTCAAAATTATATACAATAAATTTAGTGACATATCCTTCAGGTCAAAAGAAGACGAAAATGTTCTATAGCACTTTGTCTGGAAACGATTTATTTACGCGATACAGCCAACTAAACCCGTGGCTCCAAATTACAGGAATTGTTCAAAGTGCCCGCCACCAGCTCGCACGCACGCTTCGGCTCGTCTGATGTCATGGAAGAGTTTGTCGCCAGCATTACGAACGGTTTGGCATGCATTTTCAATTCGTTGTCGCAGATCCATAATGTTAGGAACTTATGTGCTGTAGACGATCGTTTTCACATGACCCCACAGAAAAAAGTCCAAGGCATTAAGGTCGGGTGATCTTGCAGGCCAGGCTACCGGTCCACCTCGACCTATCCACCGATTCGTGTATGCAGCATTAAGGTGTGCTCGCACAACATGGCTGAAATGTGCTGGATCGCCATCGTGCATGAACCACATGTTAGATCTTATCAAAAGAGGAACATCTTCCAGTAATTCTGGCAATGCATTCTGCAGAAACAAAAGATACATTCGCCCAGTCAATCGTGGCAGCAACACATAAGGGCCAATTAAGTTATTTCCGACAATTCCACACCAAATGTTCACGGAGAAACGCTCTTGATGCGCTCGAGCTCTGGTAACGTGCGGGTTAGCATCTGCCCAATGGTGCTGGTTGTGAGAATTTACGATTCCTGTCCAGGTGAGGGTTGCTTCGTCTGTGAAAAGTATCTGGCTGAGACAACTAGGGTCTGCAGCATGACGACGTTGTATCCATTGGCAAAATCGTTGTCGGTGTGGATAGTCCGTTGGGTTCAGTGCCTGAACCAGTTGCAGGTGGTATGGATGCAAAAGCTGACGGTGAAGAATGCGCCGAACAGATGAGTGCGGAATGTGTACCATGGAAGAAATACGACGGGTGCTTGTCTGTGGTTCATCATGTATGATGTCAATTATCTCATCCTCCTCATCCTCCTACAGGCCGCCCTTGTCCTGTTTGACAGCCAAAGGAACCACGCTCCCTCAAATGTCTGTCGACAGATACAAACGTTCGGTTATTTGGCAAACGTCTATTCGGAAAGCGTTCTTGGTAGAGTCTTTTTGCTTCCACAGCATTTCCGTCCGCAAGACCATACATTAGGTGCATGTCAGTATATTCTGCACTGGAATACGTTTACATGACTTTTTTTTTTACGTAAATCGTAATGCGTATGTCAAAGCACGCAAACGTTCTGAAATTGATATTCCTAGTGGATGTACAGTAGTGAAACTACAGTAATGGAAACAACCGGACACAACTAATGGAACAACCCTAAAGTAGGTTAAAGTGGAACAAACCACTCAACCTAGTGTTGGGTCGAAACGCTGGAACTGCTAAAATATCGTCCGCTAACTACCGTGCTTCCCTACTGTATGATATTGGATTACTCGCAAACAAATCGTTTCCAGACAAAGTGCTATAGAACATTTTCGTCTTCTTTTGACCTGAAGAATATGTCACTAAATTTATTGTACATAATTTTGAAACACCCTGTATAATGAATATACAGTTCTTAAATGAATTTTACCAAAACTAGCAATTTCACTTGCTTATTCATTAAAGATGGATTAAATTTTTAATGGCAAGTTGTTACTTAATATGAAAATTAGATCTACCTATTCTTGCACATTTCCAGAAGATTCCTAGAAACCTACAACGATATAATTCAGATAAAGTTTATAATAAAAACAATTAACAAACATTTTAAATAAATAAAGGATGAAATGTTTACCCATGTTTATTCTGATCCAACAATTTCGGAGCAATAGATCTGACATAGGCACACGTACAAATCAATAACAAAACAACTGTCAATAAACTTTGAAAGTTGAATAACGCAGACTAAAAATAAAAAAGAAATAAATTGCTGGTTTTCAATTCAGCATTTCTATAATAGTAATAATAATATTTAAATAGTGTCTTTATTTAAAATGACCATGTTGCCTCCGGATTTTACTGATCGATCACTGCACCATAGATTAATGTGAGATTAATAAACTGAGCATATCTAAAGGGCAAAGTTTCTTACAAGACATCAACTCACTAACGCTAACTCGCAATTTTTACAGCTCATTCATGTCCAAGCCGCAATCAACGTCAGCTGACGGACATCGTGAGAACGAATTTTTACTTCTTAACATTGCATCATAAATATTTATACTCCATATATAAATTAATACGGCCTATATATATCTTTATTATTTAATATAATTTATTTCTTCATGTTTATGACAATCTTTTAAATATTATACTGATTATTATGAGTTAATTTATGTAATGAATAATAATCGGTACTCGTCTAGATACTAACCTGATTTTAAATAGCAATGGCTGCTCCCGCAAGTTCGACGAGTATTCGCCTCTTCAGCTCTTTATTTCAACTTCATTGCCGAAAAACTTTTCAGTATAAATGTGGAGGTAACATGTCAACTCAAATAGATATCTATAGCCTTGAAATTACAATTTGTTTGTTTTTTTGCATTTTGTTTTAAATGAATGAAGCCAGTGTGTGAGAGCTGATTGATTGGCTGTACTTTCGACGCCTCACATTTCTTCTTCAACCTTAAGCATTATAAATTAAATCATAAATGAAATGAGAAAACATTAGTAAAATTATAAATCAACCAGCGGGTACATTCAGAAGGGTCAAGGGCCCTCTGACCCATCACGAAGACTCTTTGATTGAAAGGGGCCCTGGGCTGCAGCCCTTAAAGACTATGCCTAAGTCCTGTGTCCGTAATATCATTCCGAAATCCATTTTTCTTCAGGACCGGCGACGTTCTTTGACGCTCCTGGGTATATTAAACGCATTCCTTAAAAAATTATCATGACTTAGCGTATTCACCTGAATAGATGCCGACGTCGAATTTAAGCCGACCCCCCGCCCCCCCCCCCCCTTTTCTTCAGTCATTTTTATCAGAAAAAATTTTCAAATTTAAGCCGAACGCTATTTTTTCAATTTACTGAAGATTAGGTTAATCTTCGCTATCCGCACATCGCGCGATGACCGATCATGGACCAAGGTATGTGAATTTATCTTTTAAAAACCTTCCACCGTAGGTCCATGGACTGGAAGAGATGGTAGTCGGAAGGTGCCAGATCAGGGCTGTATGCTGGATGTGGCAGAACCTCTGTTTTTTCCAGCAGTTGACAACACACCTTCACCTGTTGTTGTGCTTGCACGGGCGTCAGCTCGTGGGGCACAACTCGGCAGCTCCTGTTGACCTTTCCCATGCATGCAGATGTCGAACCACACTCAATTGTGATGTCCCAATGTTTGCCGCCAGTCCACAGGTGGTGCTGCCTGGGTTGGCTTCCACTCGTTGTCGTAGGGCTGCATCATCCACTTCTTTGGGTCTTCCGCTCCTTGGCGCATCTTCCAGGCCCATG
>JAHWFO010076960.1:666426-708494 GCA_023313115.1 Rhysida immarginata | reverse complement strand
GAGAATGGGCTTAGCATTAATGGCTTAAAATGTGCGCACGTTGCCTTTACCAATAAAACGAATCCCATTTACAATGCTTATACTGTCACCAATGCTACTATTAAGACTGTCAATCAAATGCGTGATCTTGGAGTCATTCTTGACGATAAGCTCACTTTTAATCCGCAGATAAACCATGTACGCACTAAAGCTCTGCATTGTGCAGGGGCAATTATGCGTCACGGACATACTTTTTCTACTCCCCAAACTTTTCTGTTACTTTATAAAAGTATTGTACTCCCGCAGCTTATGTACTGTAGTGAGGTCTGGAATGGTTGCACGAAGGAGGAAGATGTAGTTCTCGATAGAGTGCAATCTATCTTCCTCCAGTATCTCAAACGAAAGTTCCCTAATTACGACAACCACCGTACACCATTACGTGACATCCGACTCCAAAGATATATGACCTTTCTACGGAAGATCATCAAAGGATCCATTAACACAGACTTTGTACAAGGTCTCCATTTCTATGCTCCTATTCGCCGAAATAGGCAATCTGCTGCACTTTTCAAACCGCCACTTTATAAACATGCCCATGCTCAACGTTCAACGATCTACAGGATCCAATATGAATACAATCTGTACCATTCCAATTTTGATATTTTTTAATTACTTAATTATTTCCTGAAATAATGTAAAGATCTTAAGGTTTATTCTAATTTTATTTTGTAATTCCTTTTCAATGTTTGGCATTTCTATTTCTTTTGTTATTTGCACATGTATTTAGTCATATTTTATCTTACTACCTTTTTAATTTATTTTATTTTGCTATGCCGTCTGTATTTTCTGCATAACACTGCATTGTTGCCCATGTTTTACAATTTTTTATTATTATTTAACTTCTTATTTTAAATCAAGTTGTAATCAATTGTACATTTTATTTTCAGTCAAATTATATTGCTCTGTTTGTTAGTGTTACTTATCTCTTTATTACCCTTTTGGCAATTTGCAAGATTTATTTATCTTTTGTTTTGTGTACCTCTTACTGTTCTGTCTTGGCACATTGGTGCTGTTTGAACGGCAATAAACTTGAATTGAATTGAATTGAATTATTATTAGTATTATTATCTTTATTTCATTTATTGTAATATGATTGCATATTTGGAAGAGGAGTCTCAAACAATTAACATCATTACAATTTTATACTATTTCCAAATTTTAAAATTTACATTTTCTTGTACAAAATATCCTTTCTTTTTCAATCATCTATTTTTCAACAAAAATCTTTTATAATACATATTACTTTCCAATTAATTTGATTTCCATTTAGATAAATTTCTTCCCAATTTTCCTTTCTTTATAAACCTTGTTTTTTTCTCTCTACATCAACCATTTTACAGTCAAATAAAACATGTTCCAGTGTTTCTAAATCTTCTTTACATCCTCTACATCTTTTTTCCACCTCACTTCCATACACTTTATGACCCACCAGAATATTTTCACATTTACCTTGCAAGGTTATTTCTATGCACGGTAGCTAAGTACTTTTGTTGCTGACTATACATAAAATGCCTTGAAAACTTGTAAATAGATATACAAGCAAGAAAAGGGACAATAAGAGACATGAAAGAAAAATTATAAATGATATAAATGACAGATTAGCTGACCATTCTGCAACTCTGTTGCTTAAAAAACTATACCACAAGAGAGTAAAATTAGCCAAGAAAAATTTTAAAAAAGCAATACAGTAATTATAAAACTAATGAATTTAACTAAAAGAATTTAACTGGTGTCGACAACAACCTCGGAATTCTTCTCCAACGGGTTCGCCCGACTAATCACACGTTGCGCAAGTATGTGGAAAGGGTTGGGGAGACTATGTCGAAAACTGATTAGTGCATTACACGTGGGGGGACAAATGTAAGTATAGGCTATAAAACTAATTTTGAAAATCGGTTATAAAATAAATGTTACAACCTAGAGAGGCAAAACTATTCAAAAAACCCCTATTCAAGTCGAGGGAAGTTGATTAATAATTATTCAACTAACCTTAATTTGAATTTTTATTAATTTTGTTTGTCATGGAAATTGTTTAAAAATGAATTTTGTTTGTCATAAAAATATATTTTATGGATACAAAGTACAAGGGGTGATCAAAAAAGTAAGGTTACAAAGCCTGTAGTTAAATGTATAAATTTTATTTCATATAACAGATAAAGCCAACTGATAGATAGTACATACGGGCATACATTAGGTTATTTTTCGACATAGTCTCCATATCGGTTTAGGCACTTGTTGGTTCGTGGGATGAGTTTGAATATTCCCTCCCGGTTAAAATCCTGTCTTTGCGTGTTCAACCACGTTGTCGCGAAGCGTTTCATCTCGTCTGAAGCGAATCGCCGGTCTCCTAGGTGTTCCTTCATGTAAGGAAAGAGGTGAAAGTCGCTTGGAGCGAGGTCCGGGCTGTAGGGAGGGTGTTCAATGATATCCCAGCGAAACTGATTCAACAGCGTGATGGTCTTCTGGGCTGTATGGAACTTTCACCTCTATCCTCACTTCAAGGAGCACCTAGGAGAAACACTTTAGAGAAAACTATATAAATATGAAAACTGAATTGTAAATCCCTAAATAATGAGACTAACGAAAAAGTAGAATTTAAGCGAATAAAATTGAGGAACCAATAGGTTAAATAAAAAAGAGTTGTAATTCTTTTTTTATTCGAGCAGATAAATGCATAACGAAGCGTTATCATAAGCATACTTACGATAATGTTAAACGAAGCGAACATCAATTATTGAACCGTTCTGTGTATGCGTCAATTATTTCTTCATATACTATTGCTAAAGCGTTTCTACATAATCACATACGGTTGGAGCGAGCGATTAGCTACTTGCGAGTAGCTTTGACAACAATAAATCCAATTAGAATTCAAACATTGATAATCTTAATCCTAACAGCAATTTGTTCTTGATAGCAATTAGCTATGGACAACAATTGCTATGGACGTTACGAGTTGTTATATTACATGCCATATCTTACGCCTGTATTCAGAATGAGCGATTTTGCGCATTGGTTTAGGCACTCAAGACCATTGTTGAATACAAATTTCATATAATTGAATTCGTTCTCAATAATGGTTTGAATAAGAGCAAGAGCATGAACACTCATTCTGAATACGGGTGTTAGCATTGAAAGTTTCCAATGGTACGATGTAATACCATTAGAACACGTTCTACTAAGCGAATTTCGAATATCATTAATTACTCGTTTTATTCATTCTTGACACGTCGTTACGAGTTGTTTGATATATTACATGCCATATCTTAGCATTGAAAGTTCCAACAGTACCATGTGGTACGATCAGGATACGTACTACTAAACTAATTACCACTATCATTAATTACTCTTTATATTCATTCATGGCACTCTGTTACGAGTTGTTTGATGTATTACAAGCCATGTCTTATAATGGAAAGTTCCAACGGTAAGTTTCTATTAGAACACTTAGTACTAAACCAATTCCAACAGTTATTAATTACTTGACATTTTTATTCATGACACATCGCTATGGGATGTTTGATATATTACATGCTACATCTTAGTTTTGAAAGTTCTAAAGGTGACATGTGGTATCATTAGAACATGTAAACAAATTTCGGCTATCATTATGTATTCGTTATATTCGTTCATGATACGTCGTTATGAGTTGTTAGATATATTATATGCCATATCTGGTCATTGAAAATTTTTAAGGGGGTATCATAATAGTCCCTTTAGAGCACGTGCTATTTTACCTATTCCGGCTATCTCACCTTCAACTTGTTCGTGCTCTGTCTCATATTAATGGAATGGTGAAAATAGAGTGTGAAAAAGTTAATTCGATTTCAAGTTATCGTAATAAATAATAAGCTCCCTACGAATAAAGAAATTCTTCTGGTTTAGGCACGGATATCCCCTTTCTATAATCGTCAATGCACGCGCACCATCTCGTAAGGAAGTGCTCGGCAGGCGTTTTCCCCAGTGCAAGGCTGATTCGTCTGTTCCAGGAATTCACTATACGCACGCTCCCCATTCCAACGCAATGCATTGTTGGAATTGTATCCACAGACAAACGGATGAACGTCTTAACAAACCGATCGCATAAGCTACTTTTCTATTTATTGTGCGAAAAATGAAATCCTTCACTGGAGAGATGAACAGTTACTAGCTGGAAAGGTTTCCAAATTTTGTTTAATGCAGTTATAAGTTGGAAGTTCAAAGCCAAATATTACCTCTTATCGTCGCAATTTTTTTTGGTTTTCCTAACCGGAAGTACTTAAGGAGAGAAACTCAATTGAGGATAACGACTTCTGTTGACAATTTCATGAACATATCATTGTTTGAGAGAAAACGCAACACGTGGAGACACCTGCCGGAGTTCATTGGAAACACAATCACTTCTGTTATTTCTGGACATGCTCACTAGTGGTAGTGTATTAGAAATGGTTATGTTATTATTTTATTTTTCATTACAAACTTAAGTAGCATAAAAGCATTTGGTCTTTAGATCAATGTTCATTATAATTAGAGAGAACCATAAGGAAAGGAAATATAATTGGTAAAGTTTCTGGAAAAAAAGGGATAAAGTTCCCAATTTTCCTCGGGAAAAAATAATTTAAATTAAAATGTTATATATGTAACATCTCTTTATGAAATGAAATGGAATGTCTTTTACCATTATAAAATCGAATACATGACTTCTAACTTCATTAAGAAACATTTTAAAATATCGTATTAATTTAGCTTTCTCTAAGGTTTTTATTCCATAAGCAACACAGAAATATGCTTACTTCCTAATCTTTTGTGCAAATCCCAATAAATAAGGCCACCATGCCTTTCTGTCAGATCATATTCGATATTGTAGCCCGCATTAGTAAACTTATCAATAAAACTAAGCCCACATCAAAAACTTAGATGAGATGCTAATAGCTTCTAAAACCAAGCTCTCTTTTAAAAAAATCTGTTAAAGGAAATGCACACACAACCCATTATAATATACGACACACAATCTCTTTTAATGACATTGAAACTACGCTGTTTGTCCTTATACTACCCTGTCAATTATAACTGAAGTGAATAATAACATATTAAAAAAATTTTAATATACGAGAGGCGTTCAAATTTGATGTGGACTTAATTTTTTATAAAATTAGGAAACTACAAAAAAATAAACACACAGAACAATTATTTCTCAAAGAACTCTCCTCGCTTCTCTAGACATTTTTTCAAGCATTTTGGGAGCATCTGGGACCCGGTTCTGTAGAAATCTTCAAGCTGATGTCGAAACAATATCAGGACACCCTTTTTCACTTCCTCATTGGAGCCGAACTTCTGCCCAGCCCCTCAAAATAGGTGATAGCCGCAAGGGAAGAGATCCGGGTTGTATAGAGGATATGGTAAGATGCAGTGTTGCCAAGTTAGAGATTTTATCCCTAGATCTAGGTGAATGTGTGTGACTTTAGGGAATTTTTTTTTGTATCTAGGGATCTAGGGAAAAATCTAGGGAAATTTTTTTTTGAATAAACATCTTTACACTGTGCGTGAAATGCAATGGAAATTTTCAACAAACACATTACAACAACTCTTCCGGTGTAAAGACCAAAGGCGTGATTACATCATATCATTGTTTCTGCTTCTATGTTCTTATTGTAACGGATATAGTAGCCAATCCGATTTCGAGATTTGGCGCTGGCCTCCCATTGGTGCTTTATATGTGTGCTTTGGGTGTTTATAAGCTGATAAATAAGGATGTGCAAATCGTAGGCCTCGTCACATACTGGACGTCAACTTCGATGACATCCAAAAGGCCATCTTCCCATTCTACTGGATCACCTAGCTCTTCCACGTCCTATCGTCAATCAACAATCAACTTTATCGTCCTGTTAGGAAAGGACTCCTCCGTATCCTGTGGATGACTTAACCAGGTTCATCTGGCTTCTTTCCTAATTCAGCGTATTTCTTTTGGCTATAATACTGGATGAGTATGGCAGTGGAAGCATAGCTTCCGGACCGCTCGTTTTGTTTTTCTTCCCTGCGCTGTTCGATTGTCGATTGTCGGATGTGCAAATCTACTGAAATACGTTGTTCGCAAATCTACTGAAATACGTTGTTCGTAACGTTGACAAAACATACGACCTCGAAGAATTCTGTGAAGACCTCAGAAGTGCCAACTACTTCCCGGACAAAGCAATTAGGCTTAAAAAAGCAAACGGGGCTGTCGAGATGCCAATGGTTCTAGTCCTCCTCCAAAACATTGAACATATAGTACACTTGCTGTAGTAGTTGAATTATTTAGGGGGTAACAAAAGGCCATTGCAATGTTACAATTGCTTACGTTTTGGGCACGTTTCTCAGGGTTGCACCGAGTCACGACGTTGCAACAAGTGCGCGGGCGATCATCAATCAAGGGACTGTACGAATATAAAAGGTAAAGACCCGCCTAAATGTATTCGCTGTGAAGGCCAGCACACAAGCAGCTATACAAAATGCCCCAAATACCCACAAGTCAATAGGAATAGAAATTCTAAGGTAGTTGAAGGTAGATGTTTCGCTTCCGTTGCCTCTGCTTCAGTTGGTAAGGGAGCTGTTGACCACAAAGAACTGGCTAAAATTCAAAGATTTCTGGGTAACTTAATGAATATGCTGAAAGAAAGTGGCAACGATTTGCCACAGATTACTCCAGCTGAGAGCAGGAAATAATTATGGTTAAACATCCGTATAAAGTACTAAAGCAAGGAAAACTACGATGCACTATCTGGAATGCAAGGGGGATCCCTCGCAAGTGTCATGAGTTCTACGATTTCCTCACAAGTTGGAATATCGACGTAGCCTTTTTGTGCGAGACTCACTTCAAGCAAAGCAGATCTTTCACCCTGCCAGGTTATTATATATACAGAAAAGATAGGACCCCTAAAAAAAGCTACTGATCCGGTCTCTGGAGGGGCAGCTATTGTTATCAGAAAAGGCATTGATCATACTAAGATCGTCACTCCAGATTTAGTGAAAATGGAAGCAGTATCCATTATCCTTAAAGATGTTGACGTTGGTGAGGTCAAGTTTACTTCCGTATATAACTCTCCAGGGCACAAACTCGATCCTCGCGATCTCGATGAGCTTTTGTCCGGACCCATTCCAGTTGTTATGGCAGGTGATTTAAATGCGAAGCACCCTCACTGGAATTCTAGATGCACAAATCAGAGCGGCTCAGTACATGTTAGATAGATACATGTTAGACCAGATTGACACTTCCATCGTCGGTCCCCTTGAAGATACATACTACTGTGATCACTCACCTGCCAGTGATGTGCTTGACATAGCTGTCCTCAAGGGGTTTTTCAAACCATACAACATATACACAGTGAATGCCTTATCATCTGACCACCTTCCTGTTGCTTTAAATTTCGAGGATATAAATATCGATCTGAGGGTAAATCTTCGTTACAAGCAGGGCTGGAAATTGTTTAGGGAACTTCTAAAAGATAGTAGCATTCCATATCAGGATCCAGACAGCAGCAATGACATCGATGAAAATGTCAAAAATGTCACTCGCACCATTCTCATGGCTTCCGATGCTAGTGCTCCTCCAGTTGATTACAAGCGGCCAGACCATCTTGAGCTTCCTCCCCGCATCAGGCAGACTATTTAGGAAAAAAATACTTACAGAAGACTGTAGCAACGTACCAGGCTCCCGCATTTCAAGACGAAATACAACAGGCTATCGCCTAAGGTCAGCGAGCAGATCCAGGACTTACGGAATCAAAGGTGGAATGGCAAGATCAAGAGTCTGTCCGTCCAAGACAATTCTCTTTGGAATACTGTCAGGGCCCTTAAAAGCAACAGGGCCATTGAACTACCTCCTCTACTTACAGAAAGCGGCGATTTTGTTAGCAGTGACCAGGACAAGGCTCAACTCATCGCTGACTCATTGAAAAGTCAATTCAATACGCCCAAGGAGGACTGCCTGGTTAATATTACTGGTGAAGTCAAAGAAGTATGTGACAAGTTTGGCTTCTCTCAACGCGCTCTTACTCACCCTAATATCATTGGCACCTCTGAGATTTAGAACACCATTAAGCACCTGAAAAACAAAAAAGCAGCTGGCATCGACACCATCACCAACAGTGCTCTGAAGAATTTGCCTCTTAATGTTGTTTGCATTATCACTAGGATCATGAATGACTGCTGGCTAAACGGTCACTTCCCTAGCGCCTGGAAGGACTCAGTCATCCTCACTATTCCCAAGCCGGGACTTGATCCTGCTCTTCCCATCAGCTACAGGCCCATTAGCTTACTGCCAGTGCTCTCCGAGGTCTTTGAGCGAACTATTCTCAAGAGGTTCAACGACTTCTGCGAGGCAAACAACCTTATTCATGAAGATCAATTCGGCTTCCGCGCAGCTCACTCCTGTCAGCTCCAGGTATGGAGGCTTGTTGCTGATTTGAACGGTCCTGTTGTGGAACATTGTAACTAATTTCGAAAGTTTGTCTGCCTGAAAATTTACTGTTGTCCCAAGCATATTGCAACAAACGGTGTATTTCTATCGCTGCCCGTTTAGTTTTTATTGATTTTTCAAATATATCGGTCATTTTTGAAACACCCGGTATGTATAAATCATTGCTGTCATGCTAAGTTTAAGTTGTGCAATTTTAATCTTTTATATCCATCAGTTTAAATTTTTGTTGCAGAAATTTCTATTTTGTACTTTGGTTTGATTCTGTTTAACATATGAATTAGATTGTATTTTTGTTTTGTATTAATTGTGTGATGATAATATTTGTTATTTCTTGTAAATTTTTTTTATCCATTCCCGGATGTAATAAATAATTTCTGTCTTACTTTTACTGTTGTTGTGCTAGAATCTTATTAAACGCTGAAGTTATTACTCACGTTAATTATTAATTACAAATTATTTCCTTCCGGTACTTCAATTTTATTGATTTATAAATATACAATTTTTGTGATATTGTATATAAATATATATTTATTCACTTTGATTTTTTTTTAATTTTTTTATTGTTAGTAAATTATTTCTTTAATTATTTAGGAATTGTCTTAAAAATTCTGAGTTAATTAAAATGCGTTAATTAATTTAAATTTAATTAAAATAATTTTAATCGTAATAATCGCGAGTTAATAAAATGAGGAAATATCTTAAAACGAAGAGGTTGTTTGAGGCTAATTGAAGAAGTATAAAAAGAAAGGCTGCTTGGAGGAGAAAAGAAAAAAATTGTTTTTGCCCGTTCCGCTAGCTAGTAATGGCGCTAGTTAGAGGCATCATTTTCTCCTATGGGAAAACGTGAATTGTCCGGTCTTCCTTTCTTATCGTCTTTGATAAAACTTCCTGTTGATAGTTCGATCAGGCCGAATAATTATAATTTGGAAATTCGCAGAAGCACTAGAACATGTTGCAACACAAACAGCAAAAACTCACAAGAAAATGTGCCTACGGTTACGAAACTTAAAAGAGCAGAAGCTGAAAGTTGCACCAAGAGGCATGTAGCGGCAGAACTTCGTACTGATTTTGGTTGGCCGGAATACAAATTCTTGGATATTTTGGGTAACACCTAACACTTATTTAGCCTAAATAATAATTATAGTAACATTTACTTCTCTGAAACTTTGCTTTTGGGGCCAGAGATTGATATACCTGAAAGTGAGGTTTTAGCGGTTCATAAGGAAAGAGTTCATATAAAATAATGCTACTTGTTACTCTGAAAAGTTTAATAATAATAAAAAAAAAATTTAAAGCATAACTTCCTCATATATAGAAAGAAATACATAGAATAGATGAAATTTCTGATTACAGTAAAATGAAGACTTTTTTGAGATTTACGTTTATATTTATATTCCAGGTCACTCTAACGTATCAACCCACAAATGGAGCAACCTATCATCGTTGTACTGTCTCTGATAATGCTCAAAGTCAAGGGTATCTTGCTGGAAGTCACTCTTGCCCACAAAACCAGAGTTTGAACAGTTTAGTTATTATTTTTCATTATTTTTTAGTTACATGCTAATGAAATAAAATGATTACAACGATGGAACAAAATTTGTGTTACATGGTGTTATTACTGAAAAGAATTGAAAGCAAAAGACAAAATAACATCTTTGCTCACAAATTAATTTTGGCTAACCAAAGGCGACTGAAAGCTCCCAGTTTTTAATCATAGGTTATTTTTTTCAACATTTTCTATAATTCAGGTCATATTTCTCCTAGTCTTTTGTGTTACATAATCATAATAAATTATATTTCTCCATAATGTCTTTGTTTATTTAATATAATATCTAAGGTCCATAATAATAGGCTTTGGAAGAGACTTTTAACTTGTCTAGAGTCTCAGGATCATTCATCCAGTTCATATACACCGTACTCTCTCCGTTCACTTTCCCTTGTATGGGTCTCCAGTTTGGTGGCTGATGAACGGTCGATTGCCTCTTGTTAAAATTATTCTTGCAAATTTTCAATATCCTTTCCAGTAATAAGACGAGCGTTGACAGAAAATATCCTCCAATGAGACATTCGAACAGTCGGATCGCTCGTTCCAGCTCTAGGGAGATCCCGTCCTTTTCAGCGGCGCACGGCTTCAGTTCATGGATGTCATGCGCTCTCAAGAAACGCGCCAACAATCCAGCTTCGTACAATCTGGAAATTCTGCAAAATAAAAATAATCTCTCTCATTTAGCGTTAAAACAAAATTTTTGTTGAATAAAAAAAGATACAAGAAAATTATAAAATTTAAGGAAAAACATTCCATTTATTTGAATTTCAAACATTTGGTTTTATTTCAAGTAAATGATTTTCGTTAATTAGAATTGTTAGTCCGAATTTGATATCAAGTCTACCTACTCTGTCAGACAAAAACATATAGTACGCTATAATTTCAAATCCACGATAATTCACTGAAAAATAAATCGTAGGATATACAGACTAAAATAGGATTTTTATCTTATCAACAGAGGGTGATTTTAAGTCCCTCCAGGGTATTGGAATAGAACAGTACCCATGACAGACACAGTAGAAACGCTTATACACTGCTCAAAACAATTACGAAAACACATTTATAAAAGCCTGCTATCCGTCATCTAAATGATATACCCCTAAAAAAAAAATGGAACAAGACACCCATGCCAATCATTAATAAAAATCAAATTAGCCTCATTATATACCATACTTGTTTTTACATTAAAAAAAAACAAAGAAAGGACGCCCGCCCTAAAACAAAGTGTAATATCCAACTACATCTCAACAAAACCTTGTAATTTTGCTGAATAACGTGAAGATTATCATTTCACGGATTGAAGTTTACACAAAACTCACTAAATGCGACATCTTACTGAAGTTCAAGTGTCTGCTACAGTTCCATTACTCCAGAAAGGCCATTCTATGCGTTATGTGGCAAACAAGCTGCATGTTAGCCCTTCTTTCATATGCCGACTGTGAAAACGGTTCCAAGAAGCAGGTTAAGATTCCAGAAGACCTGGACAAGGTTATAAGCGTAAAACAACTCATAAGCAAGACCGTTATATCGTAACATCCTCGTTATATCGTACTATTACTGCCAGAGACCTGCAAAATGGCCTAAGGACAGCAGTGATAGCTGGTTGATAGCTTCGTCATTGGAAACATGTGCTGTTCACAGATGAGTCAAGGTTTCGCGTGTTGCGATAAGATGGATACCTACGTGTATACAAATGCACAACCGATCGGTATAGCCATGCAACAATGCAAGAAATTGATAAATTTGGATGTGGCTCGGTGATGGTATGGGATCTAATCTGTATTGATAACCGCACGGGCCTCGTCATCATTTCTCAGAAACTTAACAGTTACATTGATGATATTCTGGATTGTCATGTTGTGACTGCTACATATGGTATTGTTCAGAATTCGTCTTAATGCAGGGCAATGCGAGACCTCACACTGCAACAACAATTATAAATTTCCTGAGGGAACGCCAAATCACGGTTATGGAGTGGTCACCATTGGGTCCTGACCTACACCCAATCGAGCATGTGTGTGATATGCTTGACAGATGTTTTCGCAAGCGTCCAGCAGCACCTAAGAATGGAGCAGCACAGTGAAGCCCTTATCGAAGAATGGGAGGGAATACTACAAAGAACATCCGCAAGCTCATTTGGAGCATGTAAAGATGATGTCAAGCTGTGATCTGTGTGGGTGCAAATCACACGCATTACTAATGTTGAAAACACAATGAGAATTGTTTTCCAATACACAGGATTTGCATTTTGTTTTGGGGAGGGGTACTTTTTTCTGGGAGTGAGGGGATAAGTGGCATTGAAGATAATGCAATTACTTTTGGACTTTATTAATAAATGGTGCAGCTATAATGTTTCATTTGTGGTTTATGTATAAGTCTTTTAGATGGCAGATGGCAGGCTTTAGAAAATGTGTTCCCCTAATTGTTTTGAGCACTGTATCAGCGGATAAAGAATCTCTCAAAGTATTATTTGAGAATACGGTCACCTGACCTAATTTCAAGAGATTTTTTTATCTGGTTATGTCATGAAAAGAAAAAGTCCCTTTTAAGCACCAAATGAGAAACTATCAGGCTTTCGGCAAGAGGTTTGCATTGGCTCGTAATCAGCAACAACCGAGGAAACTGAGCTGAGCATAATGGAGGAAATAGAACTGAGGATCAATAATCTGCAAATCCCTGCATGTATGTGTCCAACGGGAAATAATATTTGTTTTGAGAAGTTTCACGTTATCTGAAATGTTCATTATGAAAAAAACAGATTGTCTTGTTTTGTTATGTTTGTGTTACTTTTTATCATTACCTAGCTGATATACCTGGCCTTGCTCGAGCTCTTTTTTGATGAAATTTTGCAATATCTAAATATGAATATACAGAAAAAATGAACATATGAAAAAAGCCTAAACTAATAGCAAAAATTCATATTGAAGAATCGAACTGAATTCTTTTAAAATGCTCCTAATGGATGGCCTCTCCCTACTGCCCTTCAGCAGTTCTACTCGACTTCGCTCGTGTTAAATGTTGTGTACGGCTGAGTAAGTTTGATGCAGTGCCGAAGAAAAAAAAAAGGTGGAGAATAATGTTAATTTTTTCTCTATTTTCACATTCAGAAATTTCATCAAAAAAAAAGGAGCCGACCAACGCTGGGATATCAGCAGGTTCGTAATAAATCGAAAAATAGTCTAGATACTTGAAATAAATTTTAAATCAAAGAACAAAATCCATATTTAATGACCAATTTAAAGACTATTTGTTTGTATGATAATTTATGAAAACTAAAAATAAAATCCGGTAAAATTCCGGAAACATAAAATACCGGAAAATTGGATCCATATAATCAAAAAATAAAATAAGCAGACAGTTCATCTCGTTAATTGCCATCCCCGTACCAAATTTTATTAATCTAGACCTATTTTTACTCAAAAAATAGTGGGAAAACTGCGAGAAATCGCATATTTTTACGGAGGGCTGTAGAGGGGCAAAGGGGTAAAATATGAAAAAAAGCAGAAATTGTTTTTTTGCTAATTATGTGAACTATTCTTGGTTGAAATATCTAAGCTGTACGTGAATTTGCAACAGAGTGGAGTTGACTGGACGCGAACGTCAAAACTAGGCCTATTTTGGGATTTTTTTTTGGATTTCCACCCCCTTAAGAATCAACTTTCAAAAATTAACGAATGCTCCCTTTTTATATACGTCTTTTACAGCCTCGTGCGCAATTTTGAAAATCTCTGCATTTCCGCATTGGAGTTAGGAAGCAAAAACACAAAACGGAGGGTCAAACTTTGGGCTCTCCTGGCCCCATTCACAAAACGAAAATCGAAAAAACTAGCAATTGTTTTTTTTTTCGCGAATATCCCCGACAAAGGTATCAACATTCATTTCCATGATCGATAGAGCAGTCAGTCTCCCCCTTAGCCAATCGACCTTCAAGAAAGAGGTTTCTGTAATACAAAGTATTGCCATAAAAACGGGTATAGTACACGTACTATCGTGACCACCGAGAGAAAAGGCCTCCGCAATGAAACTGAATACATTGTTACATCATCATAGATAGTGCAAATTCAGGGCTTATTATTGGTAGAAATACCAATAATAATGCACTATCTATGTGATGCAACAATGTATTCAGTTTCATTGCGGAGGCCTTCTCTCTCGGTGGTCACGATACTATACCAGATCTGTTCAAAAAGAGAAAATTCAAAAAGTTCATCGAGGACATCACCACCCTCAACAAAAATAAACTCAAAGGAAAAATTATTTCTCTGACATATAATAAGTTTTAATAAGAGATCTAAATTCAGTATTTAAAGCTCTTAACATTTCCCTCTCTTACGGCAATCCAAACTACGTCAGGTACCTATTACCTAATCCCAAAGACGAGATTCCATCATTGCAGAGGTCAGGAACTTATGAAGCTACTTGTTCCCAATGCCCTAAGGTCTATAAAGGTCATACTTTTCGGAACATCGAGATTAGATTCAAGGAGCATTTGGCACATAGGAAATTCGGCATGAGTAACCAGTCAGCAATAGCCAAACACTCTTTGGAAACCGGCCACGACTTTTCTATAAAGAATGTAAAATTGATAAAATCAATAAATAAAAAAAAAACTTTTGGACGACTTCGAAAGTTTAGCTATTCACAGAACAGACAAAAATCTTCACTTCAACAATATTTTAAAAATTAAGCGTCATCAACTGAAGTCTGAGAAGGTCCTGAAATACGCGATTCGTAATGTGGATGTAATGTATGACTGTATGTAATCTGGATGACTTCCAAGAAAACCTAAAAAGGGCCAACTACTTCCCGGAAAAGGTAATCAGACTCAGGAAAGCCAAAGGATCCATTGATATGCCCATAGTTTAGGTTCTGCTCCCGAACATCGAACACAACCAGTCATTGAAGAACACCACACGTATTGGGCCGCTGGCAGTGTTAGTAGAGATCTTTCGAGGGAACAAGAAGCCACTATAATGCTACAACTGCCTGCGATTCGGACACTTATCCATGGGCTGCACGGAAGAACCTCGTTGCATAAATGCGCAGAGGGGTACCAGTCAAGAGACTGCCCCAAAATTAAAAAAGAAGACCCCCCCCCCCCCAAAGTGCGTCAGATGTGTTGGACAGCACACTTCAAACTACACGAAATGTCCAAAATGCCCCCAGGTTAAAAGGATGCTTAGTTCCAAAGTGACAGCAGACAAATCCTTTGCAGCTGCTGTGTCTACGCCAGAGGAAAAAGGCCTCAACATTAACGACCTACCCGGTATGTATAAGCAACTAGGACGTATCTTTCAGTTGTTTTCTAATCTAAGCAAAAGTTACCCATAGTTGAGTGGGCTCCGTACGACCAACAAATTTATACTATAGCTGCACAAGGTTATACTGTAATCAACAAAGGTGAACTTCGGTGCGTGATACGGAATGCTAGGGGGATTCCCCGAAAGTGTATCGAGTTTCACAATTTTCTGATAAAGCAAGAAATCGACGTTGCCTTCCTCTTTAACCCACCTCAAACAAAGCTAAGACTTCAAGAAACCTAATTATTGTGTGTACGGTAACGATCGTATGGCTTCAAACGCTGCAAGATGAGCTTCTGGGGGTGCTGCGATCATCATTAAGAAGGTAATTCAAGTCCAAGAATTAGTCTCCAAGAACATCATTAGCGACATCTCGAATATCATAAGCGACGTTTGAAGTTTTTCTATTTCCCGACTGCTTGGAAGCAGTCTATTGTGTTAAGTATCCCCAAGCAGGGGCAAAATCCCGCAATTCCCGCGAGCTACTGACCTATCAGCCTACTCCAGAAAACGATCCTCACCAGGTTCAAAGACTACTCTCGCCAATGATTTAATGCGGGAAGAACAGTTTGGCTTTTGAGCCGCCCACTCGTGTCAGATGCAGATATGGAGGCTCGTTGAAGATCTGAGCACCCCACTAAACCTTTCCAGGTGCTGTGGCGTGGTTTTTCTCGATGTCAGCAAAGCTTTCGATCAAGTGTGGCACGAGGGGCTAATGTATAAGATTAGAGACGGGTTCCCTTCAGATTTGATTATGATGGTGAGATCCTTTCTTAATGATAAGTTCTATCAAGCCAAAGTTGGCGAAAACGTCTCCACGCCCCGCAAGGTAAAGGCCAGTGCCCCAAGGCTTGCGCGGCTACTAGGTGCTTCGGCAGGTGGCAGAGAGCCGGAAATCCTAAGTTGTCAGACTCAGGACATCCCCGAATAACCAAAAAGGGGACGCAGACCGACTCCCGAACCCAAGGTGTTTTGCGACCCTTGCCGATGGGTGGATGGCACTTCGGTTAGTGTCCCTTACGGAGCCTCCTGTTTACCTGGCGACATTCAGGAGTATTTTGCCTTATCCTGGCATGCAGGCACTCCGGGATGGACCGTCAATTCTGCGTCCTTACTACCGTTTATGGATAGTATGTCATTTTCCTTAGCTGAAGACCCTTCCCGGAAACAGCACACTACAGATGACGTCACTGAGGTTGTAATGACCCCAGTTGAGTCATCTGACATTGATAAGTTTGTTGCTCCCAAACTTGAGGCGCCACCTGCTGCAGAGCAGGAAACCTCGGCTGAGGGTAGTAGCAAACCTCTGTCTAAACCTCCTTCTGGGGCGGCTAAACGCCACAAATCCAGAAAGAAAAAGTTGGAAGGCACTAAGGCTGCAACATCTAAAGTCGGCCCTCAGCCATCTGTTAAGGAGGTGTACACCCTGACTAAAAGACCTAGGTCAGTGGGAAACGCTCCTTCATCAGAGGGCAAGAAGCTTCGGAAAAGACCCAAAACTGGGAATTTTAGTGAAAGCTCTTACTACAATCAAAATGAGAGTAGTTCTGGGGGGCTATCCAGACTAGCAGCTCAACGAGCAGCAGTTGGACACCTTCCAGGAACTGCTGATGAAATATATGGGGGACATGTCTTCTGGCACTGGACCCCATTTCAAATATTGTCGTTTGGAGGCCGGAGCGATTATTTTACTCTGTGCTGACCAAGAAACATCAGACTGGCTGACTTCTACAGCCAAGTGCATCACTCCCTGGGAAGGACAGAAGGGAAAAATACTATGGACACAAAGGAAAGCGGGAGCATTTGGAGACACATCTGATCCCGATGAAGACTGACTAACTGCCCCTTTTACAAACAAACTTAAAATTGCTTGGATATCCAAGTCGATCCCGCCTTTTAAAGGAGGTATAATTAAGAGGAAGGAAATGACATTTTTCGTTGTCTGTTACTATTCTTTTGTTATTGAGAACTGTTTGAGTGAGAGGTGTCACTTTTGTTACATATTTATGACTTTCAATGTCTTTTGCAAATCAAATGTGCTTTGTTTCCATGAACAAGTTCCAAATTTATGGAAGAGCTTTTTAGTATACTTAAAGCTTTGAACATGCCAGTATCAAAGATCACTTATCAAGTCAACTACATATAAAAGAGTGGCATGCAAGAGGTAAGGAGAAAGAAATAGATGCCAAAAACAAAGGAGGCATTCAAAACGAATTTAAAGATTCCTGTGGTTTGATTATAGACAAACCCAAGCTAAGGCTCTAAATAGATTCTCTAGTGCTCCACCCAAGCCTGGTTTCGACAATACCAATTATGGTAATATAGGAAGGAGTTTTTTTTTCAAAAATCAGGAATTGTCTGTCGAAATTAGTAAAATCGACATAGACCCGATTCGCAAAATGTACATATTGTTAATTGTTGTGGCGTCTAGGTAAGAAATGCACGTTGAGAGATTTCAACAATTTTGCGAAAATACTGGTTTATGCCTTGTTGAAAAATACCCATGATACTGTATAGTTTATTTAATATTTCTCTAATTCCACACTTCAGATGTTTTATTCATGGTCTAGAAACAGTCTTTTCCCCTTTGTTGCCTATTGGCCATTTAACTGAAGAAGCTCAGAAATCGCGCAACAAAAATTTTAAAACATATTGAGAAAATAATTTATGAAAATTCAGCATTGAGAAGTCAAATACAGATATTCTGCATTTGTTTTTGATAGATTTTGACCCTGTAGTTTAAAGCAAAAGGCAATAACCCAAGAAAAAGCTCCTACAAATACCCAAAGAGACATTGGACTTGTTAATATCTCCTTCAATCGAAGTGCACATGGAAAATGATGATAATAAAAAATTTAATAGAGATACCAATGATAAATACGATTACGAATATATTCACATTCGGATGATGATGACGATGTGCCATTGTAATTACATTCGTAATTTTTATACGAGAGTTGTCCAGAAAGTAAAGAGCAATTGCGTCTATCTCAACAAAAAACAAAAGATGTCAAACCAAACTTTATTTTAACAATGCTAAACCAAACCCTACTTTTTTACATATTCGCCATTGTTGTTGAGGCGCCGATGTTATACTCAGCTGCCGCCAATGATTGAATCCAGGTGCCAGTCCATGGAATGGCATCACACGCACTCGCCTTCAAATAGCAGAAAGGCAACTTCAAAAAGCGCTATCGAAAACAAGAGATGTGGAATGTTGTCTGCAGTGATTGTGTTAACACTCGGCCTCATGCAGCTGCAGCAACACAACAGGGAATGCAAGGTTTCAAAAGGGACGTTTTTTACCAGTCATAAGCATTGAAAAACTTTTGTTTCGTTATGCGAAGTGCCTCTATAACAATGGCGGTTATGTAGAAAAGTAGTGTTAGGTTTAATATTGTTGCAAATAAAGTTTTATTTTGATATCTTTTGAAATTACACCCAATCGTTCTTTACTTTCTGGACGACCCTTGTAAATACATGCATCACCAAATCAGTGTTAATTTGTCTTTTCTCTAAATTTGTCTTCCTTTATTAAAACTATTAAATACTTTAATTTATAATAATTTTATATATACTGTATGTGTTCCATCGAAGTCTACATTAGTTTATTTTCACTTTTTTAAACACTTTGATAGTGTTTATAATTTGATGCCAACTTTTAGGTCTTTTGCCCCACTATGCAATGGCGAGATTAGGGAGTTTTTAGATGCACCATTCACGAGCGCTGGCTGTATCATTTTTAGATGCAACGTTCACGTTAAGCATGAACGAGCGCGCGAACACGATTAGAATGCGTTTTTAGAAACGCCCTTAGTTAGTTACTGTTACTTACTCTTTATTCAGAGGCATGAAGAATGGGAAGCTTTTCTTGAACATGATGTGATAAGTGAAGCGAATTGTTTTCTCGGAAAGAGGATAGAAATCGCAGTTTTGTCTGACGTGGTTCATGACAGGGACGTCTCGTGTCAAAAAGGCGTATTTCTCCTTGATGACCGCCTCCAGGGCTACTGAGATGTTGGGGAAAAAATTGATGTTCCTTTGCTTACTGTTATCTATTTTATTCCATATATTTTTATAGACATCGTCTTCACTTCGCTAGAAGAAGAAAAAGAGATTGATGAGCCAGATATAATAAAAGTGATGCATATAATTATTCTATCAATTACTTTGAATCTTACATATAATTTCTCTAACATTTCGTCATTTATACAAGGTAAAATAAACTAGATCAAATTTTCAAAGAAGACTATTTAAAAAAAAAAGAACAAATGTAAATTAATTATGTACAATTTATATAGGAGTCCAGAGTTCACGACTCATATTTTGTAGCAGTTAACGACTTAACTTATGGTAACCACGAGAGAGTAGAGATGTCATTTTGGAAAATAGATACCGTTGTCCTCTACAAGAGGTGATCATAGTGTGTGTCACCATCTATTTGTACACGCATGCATTTCACTTTTCATTTTGCACATGTTTAGGAATATCCGCGTGCAGGATGCGAGTGATACACAATTGTTGCAAGAGTTGCAAAAGAATGATTTAATTCATTTAATAGGATAAATAATCTGAAATGAATGAATAAGGCATTGTACCGGAGGCGTCCAGTTGCAATACGAATTTATTTAATATCTAGACAACTATGAACGATAAATTGAAATTACCTCTATTTTTCGTCGTAGTTCCTTGCCACTGCAATCATTTTGCCCTATCTGGACGCCCTTCTGTAATCCGACAACGGATAATTCTGTTTCGTTAACTATTGGAGAAACGCCTGAACCAGTTCCGTCATACGTGTGAAAAACGTTATTCTCCGAGACGCTCCTTCAGAAAGACAAAAAAGTTAAAAATCACTCGGAGCCAAGTCAAGATTGTAGGGCCGATCAGACAGTTCCTACCAATGCAATTAGTCAATAACTGTCACCGTTTTGGTAGCCCTTTATGGAATTTTGCGTTGTCGTTTAGCAAAATGATATTAACAGGACAATCCTGTGCATTTAGTATGAATGAACTTTCGAACTTATCAGAAAGTGACTAGCCTGCTCCACACCCTCGTAATGACGCTTTTTAGCCGACTTTCACGATAGCGTTTACACCATTCAAACACTGATGAACGTGCTACAGTCTGCTTTTCAAACACGCATGACCGTCGACGATGAATTTCAGCAGATTTTGCACCTTCCTTCAACAAAAGTTTAATCATCATACGCTCTTCTTGCGCTGGAGTTAACTGGTCGGATGCCATCTTCATCTTGAATAACACAACGCGGGAAAACAGCTTATGGCCCGATTCACAAAATTGTCATTATTAACGACGTCATACAGTAACGGCGTCGGTGAATTTTAGCAAGTTTACGATTTGTCGTAAATGCTATTCACAATACGCGTCGTTAGCCTTCTTAAACGTTACGACAAGAAAAAATAGTTGTTCGATTTCGAGAGTACGGAAATGACGTCTTTGTTTGCTTGAAAGCAGCCAATAAGAATCCCGACTATCCGGTATAGTAGTCCGATTTCTCTACAACGAAAATAAGGAAAATTGAGACAGACCGAAAGTGAACACAGCAATTTATTTCTTCGGAATTACAATTGATGACTACGAAAAAGAAATAATAAAAGAACTCTGTCTAGAAAATATCAAATGCAGAAAATAGAAATTATATTTATGAACATATCAAATGCTGATAAAGAACCATACGATAGAAAGATAGTTCTTCCTTTTGGGCGGGAGGGGGGAGCGACTGAACAAGTTCGCCAATTTGCTCTTCCAATTTATATATCGACTGAACCTCTCGATTAATTGAAAAATAACATTCGCAGACAAAATACGAGGCATATTTAGAAAAAGTTCCGTTTTGTAAAAAACAAAACTACTATACAGGGTGTAACTAAAGATGTGTTACAAACTTTGGGGAATGATAGAACTGGTCAAAATAAGCATTTTTTGTTCTATGAACATTGGTCCACAACTGCATTGTTTAAGAGTTATAGCCACTGTTCAAAATGACGTCTTCAGCATCAATGCAGGCGTATGACACACCCCTTTCTGAATTATGGTATGGTCATGTAAATTTTTAAAGTAACATGGCCACACCATCGCATTACCATGCAAGCAGATCCTGCACACCAAAAAATCTAATGTGTGTGATCGCATCCGGATATGGACTACACCTTTAACGAGTGCACTGACATGTTGTTAGTGTACGGTGCTGCAGACGGTAATGGAAGGGCTGCTTGTCGTCTGTACAGACGGCAGTTTCCACAACGTCGTCAGCCAGCTCACACAATGTTTGCTCGGCTTGTGCGACGTCTACGAGCAACAGGAAGTGTAGCTGTGATGCGTGGAGAGCATGGTCGCGCTCGCACCCGTCGTACCGCTCAATTCGAAGAAGCTGTACTTCGTAGAGTTCACGAAAGACCAACATGTAGCACCCGTGCGCTTGCACACATCATGAACACAGATCACATGTCTGTTTGGCGAGTTCTGCATGACCAACTGTTTCATCCGTTTCGTATGCAACGAGTGCAAGCATTTGGAGCTGCTGACTTTGCACCACGTATGGCATTCTGCAGATGGTTTCTTGCACGTTGTAGAGAGGAACCAGCATTCCCACAGCAGGTGCTGTTCACTGATGAAGCAACCTTCACCAGGGAAGGCATTTTTAACCACCAGAATATCCATGTTTGGGACCATATCAACCCACATGCCATTTCGACAAGGCGCTTCCAGCAACGATTTTCTGTCAACGTGTGGGCTGGTATTGTTGGCAATCGCCTCATTGGGCCGTACATTCTCCCAGCTCGTATGAATGCACAAACCTACCTCGTCTTTCTCTAGGAGGTGCTGCCTGAACTGTTGGATGACATACCTCTTAACATCCGTCAAGTAATGTGGTTCCAACATGATGGTGCACCTCCACATTTCTCACAGCATGTCCGGGCCTTCCTCACTGATACCTTTGGCGATCGTTGGATTGGACGGGGTGGTCCAGTTACCTGGCCGCCACGATCACCAGACCTAACACCATTGGATTTCTTTGTGTGGGGCCACCTAAAGTCCCTGATGTACGAAACAATGGTTAATTCAGTGGAGGAACTCATCGCACGATTGGCTGTAGCAGCAGACAACATCAGGGACTCCCAGCAGATGCTGCAACGGGTGTCTTGCAACGTACAGCGACGAATGCAAGCCTGCATTGACGCTGAAGGGCGTCATTTTGAACAGTTGCTGTAACTCTTAAACAATGCAGTTGTGGACCAATGTTCATAGAACAAAAAATGCTTATTTTGACCAGTTCTATCATTCCCCAAAGTTTGTAACACACCTTTAGTTACACCCTGTATACAGTATCTATCCAAAAGTAATCGGACAGTTTCGATTTTAGACGTTTTTTCGAATATCTAGAAAAATACTTCACGAATTATCCTGAAACTTCAGGGGTGTAATGAGCATGTTAAACCTCACATATTTCAGCAACAATTTTGTCCCGAATGCAAATAAGGGACCATCAAAGAAATGAACCAAAAAAATAATGTTTGGGATCACACTGTAAAAAATAATTCTTGAAATGCGTTGTAGCTGCAGAATATGAATAAAAAGCTTCTTTTACTTATCTGTGTTTATTTATATGAGAACAACAAGTATATTCATGGAGATATAAAGGTTTCTTTAAGAAAATCGAAATGTTTTCGTAAATTTTTCGTTTATAAGATGCAGAATTTTCAACCCAATGCAATGCCATTTTCAGGAAACTTGACAACGAAAGAGACAACACCCTGCAATCAGAATAGAAAAATATTAAATATTTGATGAAATATGAGCATATTAACTAAATAGTATTTAACTGCGCATGCGCAAGCGTTACCAAGATGTCTTTTGCAGAATTTTTTAGCCAAATGTATAGAGCTACTTCTTAAAAATGCTCAAGCAAATATCATGAAAATTCAGAAAGATATCGTCGATAGAATGAGTTGAATTTCAGTTGCTCTCAAAAATATAAAAAATGATAAGGGGCTTTCTCCAAATTTTTATTATTGGACCGGACACTGGTATCAACTTCTTCTCTTTACGCTGATATGAAGGATTATATTGACTAAATATTGATTTCCTACAGGCATATTGACATAAAATCAGCGTAAGAAAAAGAAGTCGATACTGAAGTCTGGTCCAAAAATAAAAATTTGGAGAAAATCGCTTATCGTTTTGTTTATTTTTCAGAGCAACTGAAATTCAACTCATTCTATCAACGGTATCTTTCTGAATTTTCAGGATATTTGCTTGGGCTTTTTATAAGAGTAACTTTACACATTTGGCTAATAAATTATGCAAAAGACATTTTGGTAACGCTTGCGCATGCGTAGTTAACATTATTTAGTAAAAATGCTCATATTCATCAAATATTTAATATTTTTTCTATTCTGATTGCAGGGTGTTGTCTCTTTCGTAGTTTGTCAACTTTCCTGAAATGGCATTGCATTGGATTGAAAACTCCATGTTATAAACGAAAAACTTACGAAAAAAAATTCGATTTTTTTTTTACAGAAACCTTTATACCTATATGAATATACATGCTATTCTCGTTTAAATAAACACAGATAAGTAAAAGAAGCTTCTTAATCACATGCTGCAGCTTCAACGCATTTTTACAGGATGATCCCAAACATTATTTTTTTGGTTCACTTCGTTGCTGGTCTCTTATCTCCCTTCGGGACAAAATCTTCGCTGAAATATATGAGGTTTAACATTCTCTTTACACCTCTGAAGTTTCAAGATAATTCATCAAGAAATTTTCTAGATTTTCCACAAAAAGTCTAAAATCGAAAGTATCCGATTACTTTTGGATAGATAGTGTACACTACCCTATCAAACGTCATGGGACAACCCTAATTTGCATGAAAATGGGACATTCCTTTGCCATTCTTCTCAGCACTACATAACAGAGTATGCTATTATGAGAAGATGCTTGCGTGAATGCTGTAAGAATGTCTCAAAGAAAAGAGCTTTCACACTTCCAAAGAGGTACAATTGTTGGGTGCCATCTCGCAAGCAAAACTGTTACACATCGCTTGATGGACTGACAAGATCGTTCATAGAGTCGACGGGAACAACTGTGACCACCCTGACTGTTCGCAGGGAACTGCATGCCATGGGTTTTTATGGCAGAGCGGCAGCCCACAAACCTCACATCAGCACCAGCAACGCAGCGAGGAGATTGCAATAGTGCAAAGAGTGACGACATTGGACTCTGGATCAATGGCGAGTGGTTGAATGGGGTGATGAGTCCCGCTACACCATCTGGCAATCGGATGGGTTTAGGTATGCGAACGTTATCTGCGAATCTGTATTGTGCCCACGGTGTACTTCGGTAGAGGGTCGGTGGTGGTGTGGGAGGGGTGCTTTTCATGGTATGGCTTGGGTGCAATCGTTTCTGAGGACGGACATCTAAACGCAGAGCGTTACCAAGACATTCTGGACAACGCAGCACTCCCATCTCTCTGGCAGCACTTTGGCAATGGCCCTTTTCTGTTTCAGCACGATAACGCACCTTGCCATAAAGCAAGGGCTGTAGTAACATGCTTTGATAAAAAGGGGTTCGAGAACTTGACTGGCCTGCACAAAGCCCCGATCTGAACCCCATCGAACATCTGTGGGACGTGTTGGAACGTCGATTGCGCGCATGTGCGGAACGCCCGAAATCCGTGAACTGCAAAAATCCAAACTGTCCAAGACACTTATGCAGAATGGCGAAAATTACCTGTTGAAACTTATCAAAAACTTGTGGACAGTATGCCCCGGAGAGTAGAAGCTGTAATAGCAGCAAAAGGTGGACCAACAAGATACTAACATATGTATATTTTTGAGTGTTTCTATTAAAGTGATGGTGTCTCATGACTTTTGATAGGGTAGTGTATATGGCGTGCACAAATGAAAAGGAGACTTTCACTGTTCAGCCGTTGTATCTAGTCGAAGTTGGTAAATATGCTTGTCGGCAGATGTAGCGTGATCCCGGCTGCCCACGTCCCAAAACAGCTTATTCTGCCATGAAGACCGGAAAAGTGATACTGCTCGACTAGAACGGGGTGAAACGGTACTGCAACACGCTGCTGAAGCCGAAACGGGTCATCGAAAACAAGCGCAGAGACAAGCTCTCGAAATGGGTAGTGCTGCTCCAGGACAACGCTAAGCCACTTGTGGCCATGAAGATCCTCCACCCGCTGGAAACATTTCGATGGGGAGTCCTCAAACATCCTACATACTGCCCCGACATCTCTCCATGTGACTCCCATATTTTCGGCCCCTTAAAAAAATCTGACAGGTCATCGCTTCACCTGCGACAAGGAAGTGCAGAACACTGTGGAAAAAGGATCCGTATGCAACTCAAGAGTTTCAACACTGAAGCCATCTAATAATAATAATTATAAACTGGAGATTGTCTCCAAACTTAGGTAATATTTTTTCGATTGAAAAATGGAAGGAAAAATTCTGCGACCCGGATTCGAACCAGGAACCTCGACTATCATAAGTGACCATTGAGATTTATTGAGCGTTATGACAAGTGTTTAAAAAAACTTGGAATTTTGTGGAAAATGGATAAAAGTACATAGAATCTGGTAAAGGAAACAAATTGAAAATATATATAGTAGTTTTGTTTTTATTACAAAACGGAACTTACTTTCTGAATACGCCTCGTACAGTATCGAGTATGTTCGATTACTGATATTTCATCAATACCGACTCATGATAATCGAAAACACGACGTCTTTCTTTGTCGGGTTCAAAACTTTTCGTCATTTTAAACATTCCGTAACGACGGTATAACGACAGCTCTGAGTTGTCGTAGGCTAAGCTGCTAATTAACGATGTAAACGTTTGCGATAGGTTTTGTGAATTTTCGTTCTAAGACATTTTCTTCTTTTGAATCTGTGTAGTTCACGTTTTCTACTTTTTATTTTTTTTTTTTTTTGCACGACCGTGAGATGACGTAATGAAAAGGTGAATATTCAAGGCCAAAAGCCTTTGAATGTTTGTATACAAATTGAACACTGCTGTGACGACATGGATTAATCCAAAATAATATATAATGGTTGCGCCCATGTACACTTTATTTACTTGTGATCATGGCAAGGTGACGATAACTATCGAAATTCGAGCATGGTATGATACTGGATGCTCGACGCATGGAGCATGTCATTTCCGAGGTTATCAGGAATATAATATATAAATACGTATAATCAGCATTCCGCGATCAAGCAGGTTCATGAGTTATAATAGTAGAATAACAAGATGATGTTCTGCGTCTGGTAGAATTTTGAGGGGATGCACAATTACGAAGCTGAACCATTTTCCAGACAGTCGAACCATCAACACCATACTCTGAACAGCTGAACCAGGAATGTTTATGAACATAAAGCGTGTTTTCCAGGACATTGGCAGATTTTACTTGTCCTTGATCCACTTCCATCTCCTCAGCAACCAGAATAAGATGGAAGTCGATATGAAGGATTTCTTTACCCCGCGGGATCGAAGAACTGGCAAAACTTAGCTTAAAATAGTGCATACATTGTAAAGTTGCATATTAAGAAATATGTGCTGAAAATATTGCAATGTCTCTGATTTACCTTCTGTATATTTCACACATAACAATCAAACACGAAGGGACAAAAACAAAAGGAGCGTTATAGTTTGTGTTATACCAATAACTGTCAAGGCGGCATGTTCGAATTCGCTTGATGTGGGGAGTTTTTTCGAGTATAGGCTTCACTAAACAATTTAAGTTTTTAGCTATGACATTTAATAATTATTCTTACCTGAAGGAGCTCATGTAGGAAGGAATCATTGAGGATGCCAATTTTGTATTTGTTATCTTTGCTAAGTTCGTCGAGATCATTGAAGGGAAGTTTAACGAAATCTACAGTCAGGTAAGACGTCAGAATAGATGTATAACAGGAATAGATCATCGTGCAGAAGAGTAGGAATACGATAATAACAACGCGGCTTGAACTGGTCTCCGGAACACCGTCTGTCTCTGAAAAAAAATAAACATAGTAATAAAACAAATTCAAAATTGATAGTTGCAAAACTTTAAATCTGTGGATTTGAGGCAATGAATATTCTGAAATCCATATTATAGAATACTTACTATCATGTCGTTTGATACGGGACATACAGTCAGCGGCCAATGTGTTGGGAATCCTCCACTATACAATATAGCTCCTACGAGTACTTGCACACCTGTCTTATTTTCTGGGCATGATTTCTCAGAAGGTGTCTGAAATATTCCATAGTGACACTGGTCATACCACATGTATGGCAGTTCAAAATTGCACTAATCGGATTTGGCTGTTTGTCGGATGCACTAATCTAGGATTGTATTTAGAGCGAGTGACTGCGTTGGCCAATCGACCACTGCAAAGTCTGCAGTGTGTTCTTCGAATCACTCGCTAACAATTCGGACCTTATGTCATGGAGAATAATTAACTGTTCCCATGCGATCCCATCACCCTGCGGGAATTTTAAGTATTGATATATAAAGTCAGCGATGATTTTAATTATTGATATCAGTTAGGCGTTGGTTAACTCTAATAAGAAACCTAGACAATGCAAGAAAATTCCCCAACCTATCACATTGTCACAACCGGCCTAAAATATTGACAAGTGGTGGGAAAGAGTTCCATTGGCCTAAACGGTTGACAACAAGCGGCTGACACGCCCCTCCGCCATGAGCAGTTAGAAAGGGGACTCATCGGACCAGGCACTCTTCTTCCAGTCGTCCGTAGTCAAAACTTAATGTTCACACACCTATTTAAGTCGTTTTTTCCCGTTCTGTTCCGATAGAAGAATCCAACGAAAACGTTTGTTATACGCAGTCACACATGCACAAGGGTCGACGGTTGTGTTCCCAGATCCAACATTGAATTGCGTTCTTTTGTCTTGCCCATGATTCAGTTGGAACGGAGGTGACGATGTAGTGTGATATCCATATCCCGTTTGAAATCATCTGAATGTATACATGAGAGCAAGATCCTTTTGCATGTCGGTTGCGATTCCTAATAAATTGGCCGGTGATTGTATGTCCTGATAATGAAAAAATTAACATTATAAAATCCATTTGAGTTAGGTATACTTAACGATAGTATCGTTGCAGTATCGAACTAACGTTATAACACTTTTAGATCCGGCCATCCATCTCGTGGGAGCAGATTATCTCGACGAATATTCTTGAAACGGTGGTCTATAAAATGTATCCAAGCTCATGGTACTTTAGCTTGTTAACATTGCAACCAACCTTAAATTGGCAAGATGGTTTAATGGATTGAAATATTTACTGGTACAATATCAGTATTCAAATATTAAGTTTTCTCATGATAACACTATATCGCCCAACATACGCTCGTACATTTTGATCGACAACTTTATTGGGATTATATCCAATTTACAAATTCAAAATCTATGTACTGTTCTTCGTGATTTTATTTGCGACTACAAACATACTTAAACTAAATGAAGCAACTTCTTTTTTCAATTTCAGGCCTAAGTATATCTTTAGTATAATATGATTGCACACTGTTAAGACTGTCATTACGCGCAGTCCGAAAACACAAAGAAACGAACCAAAATAAGTTCTTGACGTCACATTTATATCCTCCAAGAATAACTTTAATAACTCATCGTTTACCTGCTATTCAATTTTAAAAATCGTCACTCCTTCTTAGGGCATCCTATATAGTCGATTGTTCAAATGAAATGACCAATTTTATGTGTTATAGAAAAAGCAAAAAGGGAAAAAATCACGCCTCTTTAATCCAAATAATCGCTAACAGATGTAATACACTGTTGCAACAATGACCAAGTTGTCAATGGCACGTTTGAAATATTCCGAGTCTCTGGAAGTGAAGAAATGTCCCACTGCCTGATGCACCGATGCATCATTAATAAAGCCTTTCTTCGTCAAACAGTTGCTCAACCCCGGAAAGAATGATAATCAAAGATCAGGAGAACAAAATGGAGGAGTGGCAAAATTTCATAGCGTAATTTCAAAATTTCATAAGGTCATCTTGGAAGCAACAAGATACCATGTCTATTGACAAATGCTGGTTTTTCGTGCATATGCACATTACCAGTTATCTGTTATGGTTTGACCTGTGGGAGGAAAGAATAGTGAATGATAACGACAGAAGACCACCATAGAGTAATATTTGCATTGAGAGGCGGCTTCGAGTTTCTTCGTGTGTTACTCCCAACCACTGAGGCCGTACGATTATCGTATAATATCTACGGTACCTTTTTCAACACTCTCAATATGTTGTAGAATTCTGTAATGTTTACTTTTTTGGTGGGAAGAAGAGCACACTTTCAATCGCTCTGCTTTGTTCCGATTGATAGCAATAACTTTTTCGAGCATCCCTATTATCCTCAATTACCGGGAAACCCATGAATAATCTACCTTTAACTTCTAAGCCGTATCTCGCATCGGGGGTTTACTTTTTCGCACTTCCATGCTATCATCTTTTGATCCGTCAGGAGCAAAGCGGTTGATTTTTCCGAGTTTCTGTCTCCGTCTCTAATGTTTGTAAACACGAACGATTCGTACGGATCGAGTCCGTCTACTAAACGATTTATTCAGGGGCGTATGGTAGATATTTTCTCTGTATGATGCAAATCTATGCAAGCCTTCGAAAAAGCCGCACTTTATTCTTATGCCGCCCCTTTAAGGGTACCACCTGATGCGGTCGCCTCTCTGCATCATATCAAGGCACGGACCTGGGTTTCTTAATCCTTTCAGCTGTAGTCTTCGCAGAATTCCCTAATTTAAACTCGGAAAATTATTGACTAAATTGACCTGATTCCATGGCTAAACTTGCGTCCGCAGGATTCGCTCTTCGACTTTCGTTTCACGCTTTCCTATCAGTGCATCCTCCCCATGTTCCCTGATCGAATGCCACCAAACATAATCCGCAGCTTCTGCTCGTGAGTCGTTCTACTGTTTTCAAATCCGTGGTACTAGTAGTTCTCTGCGGGCAGGGAATCCGTTAACAAGAAATGTGTATAGGGCATCTTGTGTCGATCAGAAGAAGGAAACAATCTGGGAAGTGATGAAGGGGGCTCTAAGACGAGGGAAACGGCGCCTCTACCCGTCAGACGACAGTGGAGCAGGGCGAAGAGTAGTTCCGAGAAGCCGTCACCGGCGGAGGTTTCCTCGCCCCCATGCATGTGAGCTACGCGACGTCACCCAAGATGAGGAAGGGACTAAGGGACAGATTTGCGACCCAACTTCCTCGTGTTCAGGCCAGTAATTCATTTCATAAGCCTAATAATAAGCAATACGCAAGAACTATTCTTGAAGGCTTAATACCAGACATTCATATTCCTCGTAACGTCTTTCCCTCTTGTGAACTGTTAGGCCTTAATCCCATGTTACCTGCTATCGACCCGCCAGTGGAGAGTGCGTCACTAGTGGATAGCGAACTAGCCGAGGCGTTCGCCCTACTGACCTTGGCTGAAAAAGAAGTTTCACCCCTCGAACCAAATCATAATTTTACGATTCTGGAGGACTCCCCGAATTTAGCCAGTAGTGTCGATGAGGCCTCATTCGGCCTACCACGCTTGGTAGGCAGCGTGTCGGCGTTTGGTAGCATCATTTTAATTATTAACTATTCTTTCCCTGATCTTGGACTAGAGTTAAGCCAGATTGGTCGATTTAATTTTAATGCATGCGCTTTCATGTTTTTTAGTGCCCTCCTTCGGATCATCAAGCCTTTTTAGGTCGCTGTTAGCGTGTCCGACGGTTGCCTCGTATTGTACCTCATCCTTCCCCTTGAGCGTCTTGGAATTCAACTGCCCAGCTTACCTTCGAGGGCCGCGCCCTTCTACAGGTTCCAATTCTACTAAAGATGAGCGGTACTCATTGAAATTGCCACAGGAAGAAGTCCCCGGCTCGCATCCCGATATTTAATAATTTAATGTTCCCGCCATAAATTATTATTCCAGAAGGAAATTAATTATGATATAAATTTTATGCTTAAATTAATTCCCAGATATTATTCTCGCAAAGACTGTGACGAATAAAATTTTTGAATCATCCTGGTTGTCTCCCGTTCTCTTTCCTGTCGTACAACTTAACTACTCTGCTATTAGAAGTGAATTAAATTTTAATTAATTAATAGTTGTGACACAGGGTGTCTACGAACTCTGTGTGCACTTACTCCTTCGAGGGAGTTTTGCGCTATCCTATATCTTAACGACTGCTGTATGATGGTCGCAGCAGCCGGGACCGACGGCTTTACATGCCTTCCGAAGCACGGGGGGAGATAGAACTTGCGTGAATGGGTGTCGTTGTCGTCGTCGCGGCATTGAGACCGTTGTGCAGATTACAGTACTGTACGTTCATGAGGCAGTTGCTTCCTCCCGATTGCATGGAACGTCTCGCGCAAGTGTCAACTGATGAGCCTATACAGGCACCCGGATAAGCATTAAACAGCTTTTTCACACCAACAAGAAGATCACGGAGACTAAAATGACTGCAGAGCTGTATCTGTACTTGCAGCTTCCACAAACACAATATTAACGGAAGAGCCACTATTGCCAAACCACTTGTTACCAAATCAGTGCAAAATGAAGACAGCAGTGGTGAATGAGCAGAAAATCTAGTCAACTGAGCAATGGAAACTTGTGTTCTGCTCAGGTGAATTCACATTCGCATTATTTCCCAGTGCAGAACGTGTTTATGTCTGGAGAACACCAACGTACAATTCAGAGTCAGGAAGGGGGGAGAGGGAATGTTATCCTCCTTCAGTCTCTCTGAAAGAACTTCGAGTACAATCCCTTGGCAAAAGTAAGGAATAATCCGAGAAGCATTGAGAAATGGATAGTTAGAGACATTGCTGTGTTTACATATTTCACAATACTTTTAATCTGACAAGAAATAATACATGGAATCAATAACTCACATACAAAAAAGGAGACGCCTATATATGTATTATTAAACAAATAAAATCTTGTAAACATTCCAAGGAGGAGCTGTAGCAGTGAAGCAGAAATACATTTATACATTTCCTAAAAAGAAATTAACCCCCCCCCCGAGGAGGGTCATCTATTTATATTTTTACCCTTTTATCTGCACTTTTAACCTCTTCCCAAGTTTTTAATCAAAAAATTGATTTTCTCGAATGCAATATGTAGAAAATGTAAAAAACCTCTTATCTTCTTTCCTTTCTCATCATTTCCGAATGTATAATATGTCACATGCCATATGTTGTTGCCATAGTTCTAAGTACCAAGTGACTGCCACCCCTGCAAATCCGACCCCAATTGGGCCTAAACTTCATATTAATGTAGATCTTGCCTAGAGCAATCTGGATACTGAATTTCACTCCTTTACGTATATAAATAGCACATGGATATGTTGCCTTCTCTGAATCCCACCTACGTAATTCCGACTCCAGTGTACCAATCAAAACTAAATAGTGCAGATGGTTATGCCCATAGTAAGCTATATTCCGAATTTCAAACTTCTACCTCAAAAATGTAGAAATTATGAAGGAGACAGACTGACATTATATAAACCAATAAGTAGTTCCATTCTTCCGCTACTTAATAATATAGATTATAAGCACTTGAGCAATCGTGCGTCGACAAAGCGATTTCACATGCGCGCGCCGATGTCAGTAATGCTTAAAAGATGAACAGAAAGTAGGGGTCCATGAAAAATTCTGAAAGTTGATACGGCCGAGCTAAGACTTTGTTGGTCATATTTCTGAAAATAAAGGAGCTTCAATTCTGCGGGGGAGTGAAAACACAAGCTTCTCAGTGTATTCAGGCTTAATGTTCTGCCAGCACTGCCGAATGGCTTCCTTCTGCTTTGGAAGATCTGTAGGCTCCTCCATTTTCTTCAGTTCATGCCAGTCATTCTCAATGGGATTGATGTCAGGGCTATTGGCTGGCCATGGGAGATGGCCAATACCTTGTTCGGCATAAAGTTTTAATCTTCCCTGCCCTGTGAAATGAAGCGCTGTCATCTTTACAGACAAATGGTTTGCCCTGGAAGTGATCTTCTGCTGTCTTCATCATGAATCTTTCAAAATATCAAGAAATACATCGGCCGGCATTCACATTGGTCGTCAGAATTACCATTTCTCCAACACCCTTAGATGTAATTGATCCCCACAACATTATCCCTTTCGGAAATATAGTAGCAGAAAGAAGATAATCAGGTGAATATTTCTCGTCCGATTTTCTCCACACATGATGGCCATCATTGTCTCCGTGACCAAGGCATATTTTCGTTTCATCTGCAAAGATGACTCGTTTCCAATCACTCACGGACCAATTCCTGTGCGTTTTCGCCCACTTCAGACGATCTCTTATGTTTAGCAGTCATGCATGTTTTGGTTATGTCTTTCTGTGACCTGTAATCGTGTTCATTCAAACGGCGTCTGATTGTTTTATCGCTCAGAGCAATCCCCATCTTTGCACAATGTCCACAGATATCATGAGATGAGTTAAAACGATTTTTTTTCACAAGTTGAATCAGCTTTCTGTTATCTCGTTTGGATGTGGCTCATGGTCAAACGCTTCTCTTTATATTTGCTACGCTTCCAGTTTGCTTGACTTTTGCCAGTATTTCAGAGACATATTCCTGGGGACGTTGCATAATTTCTGCAATTCTCTGTTGACTGTTTCCTTTACTGTGAAGTTTAACAATAGCATCTTTTGCTGCATCAGTTAATTCTTTTCCTTTTGCCATAATGACCGCAATTTTTACACGAAACCAATTTGAAATGTGCTTCTACATCTATGGCATTCAATGATCTAATCACTAAGTGATTTGCATGCTCATGGAAGATCTCACTATGTTGACAAGAGATGAATATTCCATACTTTTGCCCCTCCCAGAAGCATATTCCATACATTTCTATCGTTAACTCACTGTAGATTTTTTATTTAATAATATAGGCGTCTCCTTTTTTGTATGCGAGTTAATACCAATATTCCATGTATTATTTCGTGTCAGATTAAAAGTATTGTGAAATATGTAAACACAGCAACATCTCTAACTATCCGTTTCTCAACGCTTCTCGGATTATTCAATACTTTTGTCCACGGGCTGTACTATCTGTATGAACGTCCATGAATTGTAACCTGTACGTCCATTCCAAGACGGATTCAAGCAGTTTTCCAAGCAAAAGCGGACCTACATCCTACTAATTAGGTGTTTTTCTTACCTACTTCCATTCTTTTTTCCCTGAACATACATAATGTCAATTTGTATGAAATTAATTTTTTTTATTTCCATCTTTCAATTCCTTTTATCTTAATAAAGCAAACTTCAGATTGGCTATTAAATGATAGTAGTTTTAAAAAAATCACTTGCCTTGTTGCAACAGAATTGTTACGCAAATGAATAAACATTTTCCAGCACGTTCTAACCGGGTTACACGCTGCTCTTGTTCCCTTAGCGGGGAATGAGAAATTGTGATGTACAACGTAACGACGACAACAAGCAGAGTGCATCCAATGAGTATCCACGTTACGCGACTGAAAGGTAACGTGTATGTGTCTTTGATCTTTTGGACTTGTGGTCGACGGAAAAGGATCGTCAAACTTCCAGTAGCAATTGGAGATGAATAAATGACAATTTTTTGCTTTTCTAATGATGGGGAGACAACACCCAAAGCCACATCAGCTTTCTATAAAGAAATAAAAAACATAAAAACAATCAAATTCATATGCATATCACAATATAAAATAGTAGCATTGAAATAAGTTTTATATACCGTAACTTATTACTAATTTGCTGTAGGATAATTTGATAATTGGATTATTTCTTGTTGTATTCTATAGTTGCTTTTACTGGAATTTTCTGAAAGTAAGCCAGCATTAGTAAATTACAATTAAATTTACATTTATAAGAGGAACGATTACTTCCACTTTATTTCTCCCTACAATAAAACATGGCATTTAGTCATGATACTGTATTGCTACGCGTCTACTGGCAGAAATAACCTAGTTATTTAAGTTCTTGATTTTTAATATCCAGGTTATCTGTGAGTGTCCGTTACAAAAGATCCCAGTTATTAAGAAAAACTTAGGTTATTAGATAAAAAAGGTTAGGGAAAAATATTAGTTATTGACGTCATAACTGAGACAAATGAGTCATAACCGTGATATTTTCATCTTCGTTTAAAATGGCGGCAGATTCCCTCGATTCGCTCACAGACAAAATTTTTGCTAGGACCCCATTTTTAGAAATAAATGTAGCGAAAGAAATCATAAATTCATCGCAGGGCCTCTTGCATATTACGGACCGAATACATTTGTCTTTTGTAAACATCTATTGGTTAATTTTAACTATCCGCAGAAATCGCGCGATGACTGATTCCGCAAACTGAATTGTCGCGATTCCTGTAACCGGCCGGGGGGAAACCAATTGCCCCCTGTAACCAAATAGGTTGGGGTATATATCAGTTTTTTAGAGGGGGGGGTCTGAGGGGCGCAGCCCCCCAGTCTTTAAAAAATAAATTTGCGTTTGCGATTTGACTCGCGATTTGTGCGGATAGTTAAAATTAACCCATCTATTTATCTTAGCTTTTATCGCTATTGAAAACATCGTAAGCCGCGACCGACGGCCCACTTCGATCAAAGGCGCCATGACGTCACAAAATGGACAATATGACGAGGCTGACGTGAGAACATTAAAAACTAGTTCTTTTCCTCTGCAATGGACACCACAAAGGGTTTGAGTTTTAAAAAAAAAACCTGAATCTTTAAGTTCTAAAACTTACATAACTAGGATATTTTTGGCAGTGGACGCGTAGCATATGTGGCTTTAAGTTTAATAAGTGATATAACTTCTTTATTGTAGACCTGAAATTATTTTTGATTATCGAATTTTCGAATCAAAATTAATGCCCATATCATAAAACGTTTGCTTCCTTAGAACTGCTGTATGCGATGCTTTTTAGCAAATTTGAAATTTATTAATTGCTGCAGATCAACAACAGTTATTTTATGAAAGCCATCTTCTGATAGGTGCAAAGCAGTCCTAGGAAGAATTTATTGTTACAGCAGTGGATTCAATCATTCTAAAACATAGGCTTACTGTCCAGCTTACTTTTCTACATATTTAAATATTTAATTAGACATATTTAAATATTTTGAAAAGCTTTAATGAAAATTTACAAATTAATTATTATCTATTCTTTTCTCTGTATAATATTCTTACAACTATTTGCTGAACAAATTAATTTCAAAAGTCAAATAGTTTCTTACATTATTTTCAATTTCTGAAATTAAGCCAGACCAGCTTGAAGTTTCTGAATAGAATCTTCCTTCAGATTCACCTTGGAATTTCATAATTGTATAACTGAAAATAATAGAAAAACATTCAAATGAATAAGACATGATGAATCGTGTGCTATTACGTTTCCAGATAAAAATGTGTTACTGCAATTACTTAAAGCCAAACTTCAATTGTAAATGGGATAAAATGTCTCCTAAATAACCTCGCAAAAGCCATTCGCCATTTTCATCTTGTCTTAAGATGGTAAATGAGGGCATCTAAAAAGATGTAAGTTATAACAATAAGAAATTACTAAGAATATACAAAAATTCTTTTTTAACCTTTGGAAGATAGTACATCCAATAATAACGAATTACTCCAAAACATCAAATTTAAAAATTAATATTTACTTCTTAAAAATTTGAAAAATTCCAACACCAAAAGTTAACATAAAAATAATAATTATATTAAAAATTAAAACATACTTCCCTCTCTATTTACAAGAATGTAACTGAGCCAAACATGCACATAGCTAGGCCTACCCCATGACAAAAAAATGTAATATGGCCGACGAAGCATATATTTATAACTTTGTAACTAAAATAAAACTTACAATTAATAAGGACAAGCAAATTAAAAGATTACTACAATAACAGGATCAAAATGTGTCTAGGGTAATTTCACTGTCCATAGTCCACCATCACTTTAATAAATTCATAAAAACTTATGATGTTTCAAAATTCTTATTTTTCTATCTAAACGATTATAATTAAAAAATATGAATTATTTTAAGAATTATGAAAGCATAATTTACAATTATCACGCCAGTGTTTATAAGCGTCTTTCAAATGAAACTGATTGCAGGATAAGAGAAAGCCTGCCCACAGAAACAACATCTCTAATCGATTCAAAATCTCGTATTTCTTCTTCTTCTTCTTTACTCAGCCTTCATCTCCAGAGGGAAGGAGACTAGCTGATTCTTATGATGCGGTGAATTCAAAAGCTAGAGATTAGCGACACAAACGAGGGGTGAGAGGGCCGAGAATTATTTCTATAAGAGCCGTACTACACAAATAACAGAAAAAAAGTCTTAGGACGTCTCGCTTCAAACGGGATTTCATTGGGGAAACAAGGAGAATGTTTTTCAAAGTAACGTCAATGTTCCTCTTTGAAAGACCTTGAACCAGTAGGGACCTCTGCCGGCAAAAGCAGGGGCACTGGAGGAGGACGTGTTCCACAGACTCCATCTCACCACATTCGCAGAGAGCAGTGGTAGATATTTTAATTTTGTGCAAGAAGGAATTGAGCGGAAGGTGACCACTTCTAAGACAAAATAGAACAGATTTTTGTCGAAAAGATAGCCACCTAGGAGTGGTGCTCTTGACATTGCCGACTTTAGGGAGAAGCGCTTTATAATGGCTTCCTTTGGACTCTACCAACCAGAGTTCGTTCCAGAGCACCATTGCCCTTCTAGATATGCAGGAGCTAAGGCACTTGGAGTCAACACGAGCAAATTTTGTAGGTTTGTTTCCAATCCTCGCCCATTTCGCTAATTTATCGGCCATTTCGTTTCCGTGAATCCCTCGATGGCCTGGGATCCAGTAAAGGCAGACATGGTATCCTCCCAAGTAAAGTTGGTGGGTTAGATGGATGACATAGCCCAGTAATTCTCTAAAAAACCATTGTTTGCTGCTTAGGGCTGCCCGAAAAGAAGCAATGGGGGGAGGGAAGATATAAGTATAAGTGATTTATGAATTGCCATGAGTTCCAATTGGTATGAGCTCGCTGCCGAAGAAATTTTTTGAGATATGTAATATTTATTTTTTACGCACACTCCAATACCGCCGGTTAGGCTTGCGGAGACCAGCGAGGCATCGGAGTACACTTTGGTAAAGTCCGAGAATTCGTTTCTAAGATAAGATTCGAAAAAAACATTATTCATTTTTGGGTAGGGCGAAGAACAAAATTTTTTGGGGATAGTTAAAAGCAGGTTGTCTGGGGGAGGATTCCCAGATATGATCCAGAATAATAGGTTCACACAAAAGAAGATGGCCGCAATGAAACTTTTTAAGTAATTGGGTCGCTAATGAACGAAGACAGGCAGACTTCAGGATGGAGTTTCAAATAGATGCGAAAGAAGATGTAGTCGTAGACTTATTAAAACTTTGGCAATAGGCGTGGAAGATTTGGACAGCTTTGGCTTCCCACCTTAACTGAGGCGGGGGAATGCCTGTTTCTATATACAGTGACGGGCACGGAGATGATGGGCTAGCGTGTAAACAGCTCCTTAAAATCTTCCTCTCCTCCGTAATTAAAGGAGAAACATTAGATTTGACAGCTAGTAGTAAGAAGATGGCGGACAGGTCAGAGGTTTTTACGAGAGAATTTACAAGGGTAGATGATTCCGTATTTATTGACTCGTCATTACGTGATACGCTCCCAACGCCACCAAATGTAAAGGAAACAGAGTATATGATCTTCCGTAAGAGCCAGTGGCTTAACCAGTTAAATTTATGAATTTATTCAGCTTTTATTTCAATATTGTGGATTCCCGTTTTTATTCTTTTGGCCTGAACACTTCTTGAGAGGCTTAACACATTTTGTTATTGAGTTTTGGAGAGGTTTTGATTATTCTAAGTGTTGGATTTTTGAAAGGTGTTGGATGTTGAGAAAGGAAACACCAAAACAGTCATTGAGGAACAACAATTATATTGTCCATCATACAAGTACAGTTGTCTAAATTTACATCTATATAAAAAGGGCTAAGGTAAAGCAATGGCGATGAAAGTCTGTTTCGCTCGGGTGGCACAAGAATGAAGAGCCTCGCCAAACATCAACAATGTCGTGTCTAGGCAACCGTCCTTGAATCCAACCGTGACCGCCGAGAGAGAAGGCCTCCACAATGAAACTGAATACATTGTTACATCATCATAGATAGTGCAAATTCAGGGCTTATTATTGGTAGAAATACGAATAACAATGCACTATCTATGTGATGCAACAATGTATTCAGTTTCATTGCGGAGGCCTTCTCTCTCGGTGGTCACAATCCAACGCCATTTGATCAACAATAAGAGCGGTCGATACTATTTGAGTAGCCTAATAGCAAAGACGGACATACGCCACGAATGTGATTTTAAGAAAAACGCATTTTTTTGTTGTAGCATTGTTTTTTATGTTAAATTAATAATGTTTTTTTTAAAATTAAGTTTAAAAAATATGTAATTAAATGAATTACCTTTACCACCTACTTTTTTATTTTTTAAATGTGAAAAGTGAAGTCTAAAATTGCAATGTCCGCCTTTGCTTCATAATGTGGACTGTGTCTGTGTTTGCATGCAACTCAAGTACGTTTTAACATTGCGACTCAATGGCAAGTATCACAAAATTTTATTATTATAATGGAAATTAAAAGATTTTTTTTTATTACAAAATATTATTGTAACTTTTTTTTAAATTTGTTGAAACATACTTTTTTTCAAGTTTTTAAAAAAAAATAAACAGTTTTGAAATTAAAATGAAATAAAATTTTTCATTAATAGTTTTTAATGATCAATGGAGATTCCTGTTAGCACCAGTTCATCCTCAATAATGTTGTCATGTAAGCATTCACATTCACCTGTTACTGTATTATCATCAACAACAAAAGTTTCATCTCTTTCCAGCAGCAGATGACACGATGTAGGTGGCCATCTTGTTCACATGACCAAAATCTTGAGTTCCCATTGGTTTATAAGGATGTGTCTGTGTTTGCTTCAACACGCTATTTTACATGTCCGTTTTTGCTTTACACATCACACTTTAAACTGAATTTTAAGCCATTTCTAGCCACTTTTGCTTCAAAAGGATAGCGCCATTGAATTCCGCGGGAAAAATACCATGGGAAACCACTCCTAACTCAAAAAGTCAAAAAATGACTATGTCCGTCTTTGCTTTTAGGCTACTCATTTATATCCAACACTCTCCCTTAGTTGAAGACAGTCTCTTCATTATTCGGATGGAGTAATCCCCAACTGCTGCATGCAAAACATATGTTTGCGTTTAGGCAGCGCTTTGGTAAGCACATCGGCAATCATTGATTCTGTGTCCAGGTAAGTTAATGTCATGGGTTCTTCAATTCGAGCTTGTGGATGAAATGATGCCGAATATCTATATGCTTCGTTCGTGAATGATAGATTGGGTTATTTGCCAATTTGATAGTTCCTTGGTTGTCGTTATAAACTTCAGCTGTAGCGATGTGGTCGAAACCAAGCTTCAGAAAACGGATTAAATACATCGCTTCTTTGGCAAATACTCAGCCTTCGTAGTCGAGAGGGCTAACACACTTTGTTTTCGAGACTCCCAACAGAAGGCTGCGTGCCCAGCATGAAGGCGCATCCGGTATAGGATTTGCGGTCGATGAGGCAATTGGTCCAGTCTGCATTGACAAAACCTTTTAAATTTCTACCTGTGCGTTTATATGAAAATAAAAATATAATTTCCGGAACTGGTAATAATGCAAAAAAATGCAGAGGACCGAAAACAAATTTTTATAAGGAAAGAGGATGTGGATATATTAATACTAATGCAAGAAATAAAACACTCTTTAACCACAACGAGTAAAAAGAAAAAATACGACCTGTAAGTACTTTTTGAGAACGAAGCTCTCATCTTCAGCAGGATTGACAGGGAGTAACACATAAGATGCAACTGAGTATTGGCTATTTCTTTTCCTTCGCTCTATCTTTTTTATTTTCCTGTTTTAGCTCGTAAAGTAAACTAAATAGTGATACTTTGGGTTTGCTGTAATCATTTTTATGACAACCAACCACACAGCAATTATTTCCACCGTATTCTTTAGCTGCCATTTGTATAATAGGACGACAGGTCAGTATTTTCTAAATAAATAAGGCAAGGGTCAAATAATGATACGGTAGTATGATTTTATTACGCCTAACGTGTTTCGGAATTACGGCATCGTCAGAGGCTAAACATCTACAAGTTGTTAAGCTGGCTACGCCAGACATTTATACAGTAAGTATCAGGTATATCAGCAAATGGGAAATTTCAATATAATTGAAAAAAGATGATTGGGTGGCTGTAGAAGGAAAATTAAGCTAAGGGGGCTGTGTAAAGCGCGGACCTTATGAAGAGCTGGTTGGTAACATCCGGTTATTGATCATTGTTCGTGCTTCTGCGTCTATAAGTAGTTGAAATAACTCTTCACATTCGAAGATCGTCTGGTTATTGAGCAGTGTTGTTGGTTCAGTCTATCTTCGTTTCGTGATTTCAATTTCTTCCTGAAGCCGGATCTTGGCTTTATTGTTGTTTGTCCAGATGACCGTCATGCATTTGTCTATGTCGACAATCGACAATCGACAATCGAACAGTGAAGTGTACATTCGTTAGGATGGGACGAAAGCAGCGCTTTCACAAAGCTCATCCAACCAGAATAAACTCCAAAGGAAATACACTGAGGTAGTCAAGAAGCC
>JAHWFO010076960.1:647816-666416 GCA_023313115.1 Rhysida immarginata | reverse complement strand
CCATGTTTAAATCGAGGTGGATGGATTGGTTTTTCACCGTCCTTCTGTCCAGCTGGGCAATGGTCCTCAGGGTAACATTCTGGAATGACTGTAGTTCACTCCATCTGCTTTTACAGATAGTCGCCCACGCAGGCATGCCATAGAGGAGTATGGTCCGGATAATCGATTTGTACAGAAGTAGCTTGTTGTCAATGCTGAGGGCGCTGTTGCGACCCATAAGAGCTATGATACTGTACTTAGCCCTCTTCGCTTTGTTCAGAGCATAGGACATATGCTGGTTCCATGAGAGTCTTGAGTCAATGATAACTCCCAGGTACTTAAATCTTCTGTCATTGGTTTTTCACAGTCCTTCTGTCAAGCTGGGCAATGGTCATCAGAGTAACATTCTGGAATGACTGTAGCTCGCTCCATCTGCTTCTACAGATAGTCGCCCACGCAGGCATGCCATAGTGGAATATGGTCCGAATAATCGACTTGTACAGAAGTAACTTATTGTTGATGCTGAGGGTGCTGTTCCGGCCCAGGAGAGCTATGAGACTGTACTTAGCCCTCTTCGCTTTGTTCAGAGCGTACGAAACGTGAAGATTGCACGAGTCTTGAGTCGATGATAACGCCAAGATATTTGTACCCAGTCAAGTTTCTTATTGAATAAAACAAGAGAATCTGGGGGACGCTTGAATTTTCTGTTGAAGTACATGGCCTTGCACGTTCCGACATTAAGGTTCAGCTTCCAGCAGTTAAACCAGTCTTCGAACATCGTCAAGGCGTGCTGTAGACTAGTGATAACGTGAGTCGGCTTGTGTGCCCAAGTCATAATGGCAGTATCGTCAGCATAGAAATATAGATTACAATTTTTAGGGCTCGGGAAAGCATGCACAAAATAATTAAATAGCACGTGCCCGAGGACAGATTTTCACCAGCCTTTACAACACGGGGCGTGGACAGATTTTCACCAACTTTAGCTTGGTATGACCTGTCAGTGAGAAAGGATTTCACCATCAAAATCAAATCAGGAGGAAACCCGTCTCTAATCATCTTGTTGACAAGGCCCCCATGGTAAAAAGCTTTACTGACATCAAGGAATACCACTCCGCAGTACCTGGAAAGGTTCAAGGGGGTGCTCAGGTTTCTACGAGCCTCCATATCTGCACCTGACAAGAGTGGGCGGCACAAAAGCCAAACTAATCTTTCCGAAGTAGATCATTGACGAGACAGTATTCTTGGAATCTGACGAGGATCGTTTTCTCTAAAACTTTAGACATCGAGGACAGCAGACTAATAGGTCGGTAGCTCGAGGGATTTGCTGGATTTGCCCCTGCTTGGGGATACTCAAAACAATAGATTGTTTTCAAGATGCAGGGAAGTAAGAAAATTTCCAGCAGTCGCTAATGATATTGGCGAGAAAGTCAATAAAGTTCTTTGGGAGATTCATAAGGGCGTTATTGCTCATCTTGTCTTTTCCTGGAGCCTTCTTCTTTTTCAGTTTACTTATGACTGTGGCGATCTCTCCGGCCTCGATGTTGTTCTTCGTTAAATGCTGCGGGACTTCATCAAAGTTGACAAGGTCATCTTCCGCACGCTGAGACATGATTTGGCTCTCGGGAATGTTGTTGATAGGAGTAACAAATGGTATTTCTAGTGAATCTGCAATGAATTGGGCCTTGTCCTGACCTGTTTGCACATAGTCACCTTGTGGTGTACGGAGTGGAGGAAGGGTATTATTCATCTTCTTCTGTAAAGGTCTGACCACACTCTAAATGGAATTGTCGCGAGCCGACAAGCTTTTGAATTTGTCATTCCATCTAGCGTCGCGAAGCTCTTTTATCTCCGCTTGGATTCTTCGCACTAGCCTGTTGTACTTGGTTTTGAGCCAAGGTTCACGATAGCGTTGCCATAGCCTACGGGTCCTGTTTCTTTCAGTAATTAGGCGTTGGATTCCAAGAGTGAGTTGGATTCGATCAGGAGGTTTACTCTGTAATGGATAGTTACTAGCTTCTATGGCACTGTTAATACATCTGGTGATGTCTTCAACAAGTTGATCGATGTCTTCTGTATAGTACGCGCGAGAAGAGGCATGCAGGCCTTTATATACCGAATCAAGGTATAGAGTAAGCAAAGAGATTGGAGAATAGAATTACCGAAGTGTGAACTAATACCAGAAAATACTAAAGTAACATCCAATGAATTAAATGTTAAAAGAGAAAATCAAACAAATCGCGGACCGAAAAGAAAAGATATCCGGTTGTCACAAGACAAGAGGATTTACAAAAGAGAATGAGAGTAAAGTTATATAAAACATATCTGAAAAAGTCCGGAAATAAATAAAAACATTATACAAGGTCCGAAACTGAGTCAAGTATAGCATATACACCAAAATCCGTTTGGTAATTTAGGAGGAGGCTAGGGATAGACCTCTTGGCTCTAAATATTTCGACTGACTCAAGGGTCGCAATCTTGAACGGGTCGTTGCATTTGTGTATGATGGACATCACTTCATCTTGGGTTTTCAAAGCATGTCCGGATATGGCAAGATGGTTGGCATAATGGGATTTACAGTCTTGTTTCTCGTAGAAGTTGAAACGTACGTTGAAGCTACGGGTCGATAAGCCTATGTAAAACTTATCGCAGAAAGCACAGTTCAGGCGATATACTCCAGATCGTGAGAAATCGTCAGATGCAGTTAGGGTAGGCGGACGCAAGGTATGAAGAACAGGGGTAGGGGAACGGAAAGAAACTTGGAGGCCAAGGGAAGAGAGGAAATTGGAGAGGCGAGAGAAATAAGGGCCGAGGTATAATAGAGAAACCTACTATTTCCGGGTTATATCAAGGGAGGGGGGACTCGGTCTAAGGAAGGCAAGTTTGCGGCATTGAAGGGTACGGTAGAACGTAGAGGACTAGAAGCCGTTCATACGGGCGAGGGCCATGATCGTCAAAGCTGATAAAGGTAATGCATCAGTCATCTTATACTGTTCCGATTACAACAATTTTATTGTCCTTCCTTCCGACCCCACCACCATGTTCCATAAATCCTTCATTTCTGCCGTTAATAAGTCCCCTCGCTTCAGATATCTCCGACGTCTCCTCGCCCCCCTAGCTTAAATGCCCTCGTCAAGATCCACAAGCCTAACATGCCTATATGTCCTGTTGTTAATTACTACTCCGCCCCTGCCCATCGGATGATTACATTGTCGTGATATTTGCAGCTGCAGGATGATGGATGCGGACAGACCTCTTCAAGCACATCCCATAAATCCCATAAATGCGCTCGAGTAATTTCATGTAGGGCAAACATGGTGATACTCAATTCGTCCATGCCAAGATCCTCTCCGCATTCCTCTTCAACGTGAAGCTCCTTCCTAATACCTACAATAACCGGAACTCCCTCACCCTTGCTGAATCCCTTTCCGCCTTTCCTACTAACGAACACCTGTCCCTTATGTCCCTTGACATCACTAACTTATATACTAATATCTCGTTCCCTAACTCCCTTAATATCCTCAAAAGCCTCCTACATACTTCCTCTTTCCCTAAGCCCGATGCCATCGACCTTTTATCCATCCTGTCTGTCATTTCCTCACAAAACTACTTTTCCTTTAACAACACGTTCTATTCTCAACCTACTGGGTTGGGTATGGGCTTCCCACTTAGCAGCTTCTTATCTGAAGTCTTGCTACAAGACCTCGAACTAACCTTCGTCACCCCTCCTTGCTAACTCCACGTCTCATCTCATATTTCCGATATGTGGACGACAAACTTATTATAAGATTCCCGTTCTTCCTCCCCCACTGACATCGCTGACACATTCAACTCCTTCTTTCCCCATATCCATTTTACCTACGAAACAGAAGTTAACAATTCCATCCCTATCTTGACATCCTCATTAGTAACAAGCTCCAAACTAACCGTTTCTCGTTCACTGTCTTCCGTAAACCTACCACATCGTCTAATCTAATCCACTATTCTTCCTCACCCCACCCCCCGTCTACAAAAACGCTTCCCTACGCTTCTTCATTGACCGTGCCCTGAAGTTATCTCTCAGTCCCCTTTCCCGCAACTCCGAACTCCATATCGCCCTCGCCCGTATGAATGGCTTCTCGTCCTCTACGTTCTACCGTACCCTTCAACGCCGCAAACGTGCCTTCCTTATCCCGAGTCCCCCCTCTCCTGACATATCCTGAAAAAAGTGGGTTTCTCTATTATACCTCGGCCCCTATTTCTCCCGCCTCTCCAATTTCCTCTCTTCCCTTGGCCTCCAAGTTTCTTTCCGCTCCCCTACACCTTTTCTTCATACCTTGCGTCCGTCTACCCTAACTGCATCTGACGATTTCTCACGATCTGGAGTATATCGCCTGAACTGTGCTTTCTGCGATAAGTTTTACATAGGCTTATCGACCCGTAGATTCAACATAAGTTCCAAACAGCACGTCAAATCCTACGAGAAACAAGATGATAAATCCCATTATGCAAACCATCTTGCCGTATCCGGACATGCTTTGAAAACCCAAGACGAAGTGATGTCCATCATACACAAATGCAACGACCCGTTCAAGATTGCGACCCTTGACTCAATCGAGATATTTAAAGCCAAGAGGTCTATTCCTAGCATCCTCCTAAATTGCCAAACGGATTTTGATGTATATGCCATACTTGACTCAGTTTCCGACCTTGTATAATGTTTTTATCTATTTCCGGACTTATTCAGATATGTTTTATATACTTTTACTCTCATTCTCTTTTGTAAACCCTCTTGTCTTGTGACAACCGGATATGTTTTCTTTTCGGTCCGCGATTTGTTTGATGTTCTCTTTTATCATTTAATTCATTGGATATCCCTTTCAGTATTTTCTGTTATTGGTTCACACTTCTGTAATTCCATTCTCCAATCTCTTTGCATACTCTATACCTTGATTCTGTATATAAAGGCCTGCATGCCTCTTATCGTGTCATCTTGTCTTTCTATATATATATAAAGAAGGATGTTTGTTTGATTGTTTGTTTGTGGGTTTGTTTGTTTGTTTGTTTCTTATGCAAATACACAGTTTTATTCCGATCTTGATAAAATTTTGCATACTTGACCTTCAAACCAAGAGGAAGGTCACTCTCTACCTCAGATTTCGAAAAAATATTAATTATTGATAAAAAATCGATATTCATGGTTATGGTAGGGCATATTAATGAGAAATATCTCATGACCAACAATGTAAGACGGTTTTTTGCAACAATAAGCAACAACAATGTATCAACACGCAATGGTATCAACACTGGTATCAACACGCAATTCACAAGGATCAACAATTTATGCCCCATGACCAACAATGCAAGGCAAAGTTTGTGCAATATAGAATTCAATGCATAGAATTCCTGTTATTCAGGCTTTTCTTAGAAAAGAGAATTCTTAGTACTTAACAATTTCTTCAAAATCTTTTAAAATGATCAGTAACTGGAGATAATGAGTTAGCAGACTATTGAGAAAGCCGATAGAGGAAGCACTTCTTTAGCTCCGTGCTGTATTGAGCAAATAGTAAGCAAGTAAATAGAAGAATCAGCGACCACTAGACTACACAAAGTGATGAATGGCCAATTTTTGCTACAAGACATCGAAAGAAGAAAGGAAATTGCAACAACATCAAGTGTACATCTAAAGTAAGATTACGTGAGTATAAAATTATTTAGACTAGAAGGCATCCTTGGAGAGGTCCATCCATTGTGAGCCCTTAAAAAATATATTTTTGATACATCAAGTCCCGGTATATCACCTAGAATAGATTTTTTCAGTGAAGAGGTAAATTCCTGTCTCTCGGATTTTTCTTAGAATGGATTGTCCCTTCGCTCTATATTGTGGTGATTGAGTTATTATTTAACCAATTTGGAGGTTTAAATTTGGTTTTTTGAGGTTGTTCTGTTTACCTACAAACGCAATTATCCCCGGTAATGCCGGGTCCTCTGCTAGTCTATATATATAAAGAAGGATGTTTGTGGGAGGGTTTGTTTGTGGGTTTGTTTTTTTATACAAATCTACAGTTTTATTCCGATCTTGATGAAATTTTGCATACTTTACCTTCAAAGCATGAGGAAGGTCACTGTCTACCTCAGATTTCGGAAAAATAATAATTATCGATAAAAAATCGATATTCATGGTTATGGCAGGCCATATTAATGAGAAATATCTCATGACCAACAATGCAAGGCAAAGTTTGTGCAACAATAGGCCCGTCGTGTTCGCATCGATAATGGTATCAACGCGCAATTCACCAATAACAATGAGCACAAAATGATGATGCAGTGATAAAGCAATCCTTTCCAAGAATTAAAACTATGAACATAAAATGATGATGCAATATGGATAAATTTCAATTTGTAACAATGCATAGAATTCGTGTTACTCAGGTTTTTCTTAGTAGTTAGCAATTTCTTGAAAATCTTTAAAAATGATCAGTAACTGGAGATAAAGAAGAGTTAGCAGACGATTGAGAAAGAGTGGAAAGACAACAGAGACAGCACTCCTTTAGCTCCGTGCTGTATTGAGCAAATCGAAAGCAAGTAAATGACAGAAACGGCGACCGCTAGACTACATAAAGTGATGAATGGCCAAGTTTGCTTCAACACGTCGAGAGAAGAGTGAAAATTGTAACAACATCAAGTGTACATCTGAAGTAAGATTACGTGAGTAAGAAATTATTGGAGAGGTCAATCCATTGCGAGCCTTTAAAATTTTTTTTTTCGAATTTTCATTAAGAATTTTTACTGTATTAATTCTAAGCATTTTCATGTGTTTATTTTTAAGATAATGCAAAATTTAATTTAATTTTTTGAGATTGTTCTGTTTACCTACAAGTGTAATTTTCCCGGGCAACGCCGGGTACCTTTGCTAGTATATATATAAAGAAGGATGTTTGTCTTACATAAGTAAAAATACACTTAATTACGACACCTCTGTATTAAAGGTTAAGCTGCGCGCTCGAGCGGAAAATTATATTGTAATAAGCTGGAGAGAGAAACCATACACGAAAGAAGGGGGTCGTATATTGACCATAAACTAAGACCCACCTTATGTAGGGGACTAGAGCGCCCAATCCATGAAGCCAAAAGGTTTCATGCACCCAAGGGGTAATCCAGGTGGAGAATCCAGCCAGGATCAAGCGGTGTCCAAACCTCCAACGCGGTGAAGATCTACAGCGTCCAAGTGAGTGGCAACCACCAGAGTTCGTGCTACATTGCAATTTCTTGGCATGGGCACAATCGTCGATACAGGCGGCTCCGCGACGGACAGGGGAGCGGGTGTCTCCAACTCCGGCAAGGCAGACGAGGCCACTCTGGGTTCTCGGTCCGCGATGAGAACGTCTTCGAAGCACAGGTCTCGGCGAGTTGGCACTGAAAAGTTCATACCAGGATAACACAATACAGTTAATTAAATTCGCATATAGCTACGGAAAGCTCGCTGGTCCTGGTTCCCTTTCCTTTTCAAATGTTCGCAAGTATTTTCTACGAAAACAGCAAAGCTCGAGGGCCAGGACGGGCCTTTCCCGTAATTTTCCAAATCGTTCCTGGTGAGCTGTACGCATGAACGTCTGGACATGAATTTTCGTGACCGTCCGTGATGGTTTTCGGAACCTTCTCCATGATTTAAATTTTCCCGCTCATTGAGAAAACGCTTGCGCCGCTTTCTGCGCCGTTTCAGTCTTTTCTTCCTATGATGCTCTACCTTGCAGTCTTCCGCGAGCATCGAGGCCAATCTCTCGGTGTTGTCGGGAGATGGCATCTCAACACGGCCAAGCTTGCTCTCCGATGGAGCATCCCGATCGAGAGCCTTGGACAACCGATCAGCCATCAAGCCCCCTCAAGAGGATCGCTCACCGTATCCACTTTACTACGCCTATGAGAAACACGCGTACTCACTAACTGCCCTAAAAAGGCTGATGCCGTGTCTCTGCGTGCACTGGCTTTGGGTTTTCCTTATCTTTGCTTCGCAAAGAATTTTGAAACCAGCTCTTTGCACCTATGGGTTCCCAGGACGGTTGGGAATAATGTACCCAGTACAGCAGAAATTCCCTTTTTGTGGCTTGCCTCTGACGTCTTTAATATCTTTTATGCCATAGACGTTCTTATAGAAGGGGTCTTTTATACTGCCTGGCTTCTTTATTGATGACTCCTCGGGAGTCCAAGTGTTCCCTCTGTTTCTTGAGGAAAGAGCAATGAAGCGTCTTCACGCCTCCCCATTTGTGCGGTATCTTAACACGCGCCGTAAGTTTGTTTATCACCTTAAGGATGGGGAAAGGCCCTACATATTTGCTATATAGTTTCTTCCCCACCTTATGTTTAAGGGGATTGAGTCGGGTGGCTAAGACCCCTACCTTTTCCCCCGGTCTTAGCGCCATTGCGTGTGACGCTAATCATAATGTTTCTTGTATTTGCGGTTGGCACGCTGCATGTTACGGCGCGCTTGCCATAAGACTTTGAGCAAGTGGGCTGCATAGGGTCCATTTTGCTCACTAATATTAACATATTTATTGATCGAGGGAGGGATGGCTATCTCTCTGCCAAGATCAGCGAAGTATGGCGACATTTTTGTCGCTTCCAACATGGATGCATTAATTGCTATCTCCGTGACAGTAAGAAATTCGTCACAGTCCGACTTCTCAAAATTTATATAATTACATAGAACCTGGATGACTGTTTGATTGGTCCTTTCTGATTGACCGTAGGATTGGGGATGGTAAGTGCTGGTGAGTTTGAGCAACGTTCCCAGGGCTTTAAAGATAAATTCCATAACTCGGTGTTAAATTTTACATCACGATCTGAGACTAAGGCTTGAGGAAATCCGTGAAACTTGACGATTTCGTCTACTAATAATTTGGCGGTTTCCTCGGCGGAAATATTTGTATGGCACAGCAAAAGACGAACTCGCTTCGTCAATTTATCGGTAACTGTCAGAAGTGCATCATGGCCTTTCGTTGACTTTGATAACAGAAGTATAAAATCGATGGAGATCGTGTGCCATCTATAAGGCGGAATCTCCAATGGTTGGAGGTCTCCATGGGCTTTCTTCCATTCGATTTTATTGGCCTGGCACTCTGAGCACGTATTGACGAAGTTCGTAATGTCTTTAGTCATGTTCTTCCATAAGAACTGACGCCGTGCCTTTTGTAACGTTTTAAAAATCCCCAAATGTCCCGCTGTTGGGTCTTTGTGAATCACTGTCAGACTTTGTTTAGGAGTTTTTTACTTGTCGGTAACAGCAGCAATCTTATACCCAGATGGTCTTTCTTGTACAGAAGTCCTTCTTCCTTAAAATAGGGCGCGGAGCTATTAACCAGTCGCGCTTCAGTAAAGCTGCAATGCTGGTACCCGTCTCGTATTTCTTTCAACAGAGCTTCATTAAGGCCCCAAGTTGATGTAGCTGCTAAAGTTACTGACGCAGTATTTGACCCTTCAGTCTCTTTCTTATCCTCTGATTTTAAGGCTTTCACCATATGCATGGCTTGGCTCAATGATCCTGGCTTTCCTTTTTCCAATTCGGATTGAATGACCTTGGGGAAAGCTTTATATAAAATTGTATTTTTTCTTTTTCAGAAATTCTTTCCAGTTGATTTGCTAGCAACTGAAAACATTGGTTAAAGTGACCCAGCTCCTGCTTATGAAATTTCGTTTCTTTTAAAACCTTGAGAACTGACTGCTCGAATTTGACCTGGTCTTTGCTGGACTCCATTTTGTATCAGAGAAGACCAGAAACCAACTGGTACTAAATAATTCCAAAGCTCCTTACGCACCCTTGCAAAGCTAAAATGAAAAACAACTGCAAACCATACAAAAAACCGCAATTGAATTAGTAAGGAAATAGGGCGCTTAAAACAACCCCCCAACGCCTGCCAAAAGTATATACTCTTAGCAACCCCACAGTAATCTTAATCTACAGGCCAAAAGAATTACTATTACGCCAAGCACTATTCCTATCTGTTTTAAAATGACGACACCAGTCGCTGCACAGCTGAGGATCGACCCAGGTAAGTGAAAAAAAACGACGCGCACGTTTTTTTTGTTTTTTTTTTTTTTTGAAGTGGGGGGGGTGGGGGGGAAAATAAAATAAATTTAGCTAGGCTGAACCACGCTCGCTAGCATGCCTGCCAAAAGTATATACTCTGATGTCACGTATAAAAGTTATGTGCAGTGGAAGAGCTTAATTCACTAGCACGACAACAGAGCATACTTTTTGGCTTACTAAATTTTTATTCAACAACTAATGAAATCAAAAAAACAATACAATAATTCCGTATTGACAGGGCTACGATCTTCCTAAAGCGCAAGAAACGCTTAAGGACGGTGCCTTGCCCAAACCGAAGAACAAACCTCAGTTTTACAATATCCAAATATAAAATAATGATCGAACACAAAGCAACGGGCTTTAACTCTCGCAAAGTCACGATCTATAACCATTAATTTAGCCCGACGCAAAGGACTGACCTCGGGTTTACACATAGAGAAAAGAATTTAGTACTGCAATAGCAATACGTTAACTAAGCCAACAACTCTTACCTCCCCTCTTAGGGGACCCAGATTTAGCAGCCTAATTGGAGCATCAAACTTAATTCGCTCGCTGCTAAACGGGGGAGGTTGGCTGGCAAAATATCAATAGAAATATAACCCGACAGGGTCTTGACAGGATTATTATTTGTAACAACAAAAGTTTCCTTACAGGTAGGTATTTGACAAAACAAAATCTCAACAGCGGTGAAACAAAGATCCTCGTAACGTAGGACGACGATCCAGATACTAGGACCATGGTTAATAATTTCCTAGGAGGACTCGCTGCTCCACGCGCTGCGCCGTTCACAAACAGCGATGCAATAGCGCTTCATTATTGGCTTGAAGCTGTTGATAGCTAAATTCAGAAAAAGAGAGAAAAAGGAAAGACCTAATTAGCATTTAATAACGCGCTACTGAAAGGGGGGAATGGCCTTAAAAAAACTACTTAAAGCAACAAGGACGACGCCTAATCTTAAAACGAGGCAGTCAGCGCAAACATGCCTTACATAAGTAAAAGTACACTTATTTACGACACCTCTATATTAAAGGTTAAGCTGCGCGCTTGAGCGGAAAATTATATTGTTATATGTTGCAGAGAGAAACCATACACGAAAAAAGGGGGTCGTGTATTGACCAAAAACTAAGATCCACCTTATGTAGGGGACTAGAGCGCCCAATCTAGGTGGAGAATCCAAAACAAAAAACTTCGGATAATACAGAACTTAAAGAAACCCTTAATTCTTCAGTTATATATTATTATTATTGTGAATTATATATTATTATTAAAGAATTATATATTATTGTGAGGATATATTATGTGTAATTGAAACATAAATGTTTCAGATGATTTATATTCTACTCAATTTACGAAAAAATTATACACCATGTTTTTAAATTTTAGATGTAAAACTTATTCAAAAACTTTATCAAATAAAGCGAAAGAAAACCAAGTATGAGTGAGAAACAAGTTGACAAAAATTATAACATTCGCCGATATGTAAATTACTTCAATTTATTTTGTTTAAATAAAAATATTAATTTAGATTCACTGTATTAGATTATTGTATAATTATAAAAGGAAATTAAGTCGCAACAGGATCATAGGAATTCGAGTCCAATCTCGAGATCACACAAAAAATTAATTATATAATTAAATTTTTTCCATCTCTCTCTGCCTCTCTATTTGCGGCAACAATAGGTTAATTCAATCATAATTCACTAATTATTTAGTAAATGGATGGCAATGCTAAAAGTCAAATAAGTAATACCTGTTTGCTAAATTAAAATAAAAAAAAGTTTAAATTAAGTAAAGGAGTCATAATATTTCCAAGAATAAATAGCATATAATTTTTTTATTAATCTTAATAATTGAATACACAAATTTATTGAATAATAATTTCGTAGCGGTAGATGGTGGGTAAATTCAAATAAAGAAGTAATTTATTTTTTAAACGGGTTGAACTATTATATATATTGCAGTAAATGACAATTTAAAAACAGTAAATGAAAGATAGGCATTAATACTAGCCAGTATTCTGTTATTATTATTTTCTGCTGATTTATCTGCCAATAATGTGGAAAACATTATATCCTGGGGACTCATTGTATGCTGCTCCCTCCCACATTTCAGATCACTCGCTTACAATTTCAGGGAAAACCCTTGTACGCTCGATCCTCACTCGCGCGCAATCCAGTTCTTTTATTCACATCATTGGTGGCGACAACTCCGGCCGTCGGCCATGTTTTTCCCAACGATTGAATTAGCAGAGGTACAATTTACGATATTTTTCAACTTATTTTAAAACTTGTTGATGGCTAATGCTGGTTAGCCTACCAAGCTTTTATTTGTATATTAGATAAAGGAGGTTAAAAAGAAGCACATTAACATTTTAATTTTCATAATAAATTTGATTATTTGATCGGCTGATAGCAAGTTCTAGAATTGATTTTTTCACCTTTTCAGAAAAAAAGGGAAACTAAAAGCCAATAATCAAAAAGATTATATTTAGCAGTCTATACACATTTTACATTTACACAAATAAAAATTTGACATCTACTGCCAAAGATGAAAAAAAAAATTCTCAATTATCGATGATTAATTTTAGGAAAAAACTAAATTCACTTTTACATTCTTTTAATCGTGAAATTGTTCTAACGTCAACTTGTGTTTGAAAGTTCAAATAAATTAAAAAATATGAACCAAAATTAAAATAGTTACATCTCGGTGTTAAAAGAGACAAAAAATTAGCAAAACTTTTCGCGTTAACAACTACGCTCGCGTCATCAGGCCTCGTTGATCACATTAAATAACAATAAAAAAGCAATTAAATAACAACTGAAAAATTTTCAACTATCTATAAAATACTTAAATTTCACGTTTCATTTTCCAAAATTTTTCTCCGTTTGAATATATTACATGACTTATATATGTTGTGTTTATTAAATGTTATTTTCACTATTGGTTCTACGGTTTGTTTTAAATTTTTCAAGATAAAAATTGGGCCCGAGTGACCCTTGAATAAAAATTCCTTGAAATTATATAAATTAGAATTTTTTTAACATTCCTTGAAATATTTATCTATTATTATATCATTAAAAAATCACTTTATTTTGTGAGATTCACATTTTTATGAATAACAGTAAAACAATAAATACTTTATTATGAAAAAACTTTTTTTCTCTTTCCTCTTCGCGACTTCAATCGTTAATTTTAAAGCGGATATAATCAAAACCACAAGCTTTAAACTTTAAGAATGCAATTTTATTAGCAAAAATTAACAAACGTGTACAATAAAACGAAAAACGGACGAAAACTATTAATTTCTCTATATCTGTATAGCAAACGGCACGCTATTTTGGGAAAACTATGGCGTCCGGAGCGTTAACCAATAAAAATCCGTTCCGAGTTGTCGCCACTCTCCTTATAGGCACTCTAACGAACACCTCCTAAAGAGAAAGCCTCTGCACGGAAACATACACTGATACATCACCATAGTAGTGCAAATTCAGGGCGTATTATTGGTAGAAATACGAATAACAATGCCCTACTTAGATGATGTAACAAGGTTTGACGTTTCTGTGCAGAGGCTTTCTCTTTAGCAGGTGTTGCTCTAGCCCTAGCAAAAGCTTAGGTTTCATCTAACCATGGTCTATGGATATCACAGTCTTTAATTTTTCATGGTCATCGAGCTTCATTGTTAAAATGAAGCTAAAGTTTCTAGCTCCCGGTAGGGCAGGAACTCTACTGAAAATTGGCGCTGCATGTACAATCGGCCCAATTAAGGTTCTAAAGATGTAGGTATTCCTATCCGCCATTTTGGTTCCAGCCTCGATACTGAAAAGCATTGGCTGCATAGGGTCGAGCGTGTACTAAGGCGATGCTTTTTGCATAAAATTATGTAGTACCAAAAATGTTTAACTTGAATGGTGCAAGAGAAAAAGAATATTATACTCCACAGATTTTTAATAAACTCCCAACATGGATTATTAAGTTTAACAACATATAGATTATTAAAAAGTTGTTATATTAATTTGGAAAAATTATTTGTGATATGAATTAACGTTTATTTAAATCATTCATTTTTTTTTTTTTGTATGAAGCTTATCTTCTTCTTCTTCTTCTTCTTCTTCTTCTTCTTCTTCTTCACAGCCTCGTCTCCAGAGGTATGAAGCTTATTTGGATAATGCTAATGAAATGTTTGTAAAACCTTTTATATTGGAACAGCAATAATAGCATAATTTTATGGTAGTGAAGTTATTTATATTTTATTTTTATTTGTTATATCTTTATTTTTTAAATGCAAAAATATTACTTTCGTCTTTTATGTATAATTGTTTTAAATATATTAACGAAGATAATAATTATTTTAAATTAATATTGTTAATTTTTTATGAAAAATATGATTTTAATTTTTTATATATAAAAGAGGAAGGAATTTTAACAAATTATATATAACGAAAATGATTCTTAGTTCATTATTGCACTATTACAAAACAATCCGGCCTATATGTGTTAGATGTTAGAAATTTTAAAAGAATTTAGAACTTTTAACAACAACAAGTAGGTAATTAATAATAATTTTTTAATAATTTTAATAATAATTTTTATTTTATTTTATTTTATTTATTTATTTATTTATTTATTTATTTAAAATATTTATTTAAAATCCAGCATTGATTTTTAAGTTTAAAATACAGTTTTGCCAAACCCCGAAGCCTTACTATAGGCTTGTATGGGATTATATGGACAAAAGATTATATAAACAAGAACAAAAAATTAATAACATACAAAAACAAATTCAAATGTATACAAAATACAAATAAAGTTTTCAAGTAACAAAAATAATTCTAAAAATAATTACAAATAATTTTTCCAAATTAATAAACAATTTTTTAACATTCTATATGTTATTATACGTAATATCCATGTCGGGAGTCTATTCTAATAATAATAATGTAACAACAACTGAGGGGAATCAGCATAGGCAACTACACTGATGAACCTCATGTTGTCCCCCAACAGGCCAAAGGCCCAAACCGGGGTTGATGAAAAACACATAAAAGTAAGGAAAGCCAAACAAAAAAAAAAACAATCAAGAAAATAAGTGAAAATGAAGATCGTTAGAAGCCAAAAGGCTAATGTCATTAAAATGATTAAGATAATTGGTTACAATTTTATTTACAGGGTCAATACGCGAAATAAAAGTTTTCCATATAAGAGAGGAATTAAGTACATAACCCCTACGTGTCAACCTCAGGCTTTGAAAATTAAAATCATTCACCAAAGGTGCAACATTCAGTCTTCCATGAAATACACTTATAAAACATTTACTAATGATGCGTTGAATATTAAAAACATTATAATTCTGTATTAAAAGCACGTGATTACCTAAATTCTTCCCCAAAAAAACATTAAAACTGGAACATTTGCGTTGGATTTTTTGCAAGGCTTGAGAATTACCAGCATGCCAAATCCAGGCACAATAGGTTATTTTCGGTATCACAAATGTCTTAAACAAAGTAAAAAAGGTTCTAATATCGGAGAAAAAATGAATAGACCTTTTCATCAATCCAATGCAACGCGAAATATCTAAATAAATTTGATTTAAGTGATTAGTAAAAGAGCAGTTGTCGGACAAGACTACTCCCAAATCCCTCAAACTATTGGTTCGAACCAAGACATTATTTTTAATATAATAATTAAATATAAAAGGAGCGGTAGAGCGACTAAAAGACATCACAAAGGATTTTGATGCATTCAGTTCTAATCCATTGTTACTTGACCACTGATAAACTCGAGAAAGCACCTCCTGAAGCTCAAGGCAAGAATTCCAATCTTTAATAGCATAATAAAGTTTTACATCGTCAGCGTAAATAATCGCTCTAGAGTGAAAGTGCAATAAAATATGCGGAAGATCAGCAAGAAAAATATTAAAAAGTAAGGGGCCCAATGGGGATCCTTGCGGGACGCCACTCTTTATAGGAAGGGGTGGACAGGATTGATCCTGAAACCTCAGATTAAAAGTTCGGCCAATAAGCATGTTTTTAAACCAATCAATTGCAGAAGTTGCCAAACCAATATGTCTCAATTTAACCAAAAGCAGAGGAATGTTGACTTTATCAAATGCCTTAGTAAAATCAAGGTATAATGAGTCAACTTGAGTCCTATTGTCAAGACTACACGTAAGATAATGCATGTATATAGCAAGGTTGGTTTGAGTACTTCTCCCCGGACGAAACCCATGCTGGATATCAGAAAGATATGGGTCGACATGCTGGGAAAGTTGATCAGCAACCAGCGTCTGTAATAGCTTAGCAGGGAATAAAATTATAGTAATCGGTCGATAAGATAATTTGACCGAAGGCTCCGCCTTCTTAGGAATAGGCTGAATCACAGCGCGTTTCCAGGCAGTCGTGTAATGTCCAAGACTCAATGATACATTGAACAAATGAGTAAGAGGAATTATTAACACCGGCAAGCACCCCTTAAAAATAAAATCCGGTATATCAGGTGATGTACAAATTTTCGAGGCAGATAATTTATAAGAACGATCCAAAATTTGTTGGGCCGAAAATGACTGAAATGCGAAATTCTTATTAATAGATTTCCAACAGTCAGCAAGGATATCTTAATCCGCTCTAATTTCCATGTCATTACTCATATTTAAGGAAAAGGATCGAGCAAGCTCACATAACACAACCCTATCCAACGGCTCATTATTAATTTTATTACGCTTTAAGCATTTTCTAGCAAAATCCCAAAATGTCCTAGGATTAACGTTAATCTGGTCTTCCAAATTTTTAAAATACTTATGCCGATCAGTGGCCCATAAACGCTTAAAGTTTCTTCTAGCAGCCGCAAACAACAAGTAATCCTCCTGAGACAAGGAGACTTTTTACCTTTTATGTGCTCGTTGTTTTAGAAACCATGCGGTCCGAGTTTGCAAAGAAGCCCAAATAGGAAAAGTCGACAATGATTTGTTATTGCTTGGTGAAACCCTATCACATTCATGTCTTTTGTACGTTGGCACAGATTCCGTAATTGCAATCCTAATAGCATACAAAATATCATTCCAAATTTCATCCACATCCATTGAAGACAAAGTCTTCGTCCAGTCACTATTGGCAACAATATGATAGAGACTCTGAAAGTCACCACAGCTAAAATTACAACACGACTCTCTAGGAGCTAAAACGTTCTGTATAGGATCCGTAAGAAAAACAAGCAGAGGAGGGTGATAATCATCTGGCTCAACTAGAGCCAAATCAGACTTGATGACACACAAATCCACATTAGTAAAGATCTTGTCCAAGTTGTCACCAAATCTATTACATAAATGGTTAACAGTAATAAGATCTAATTCATTAATCCAGCTGCTGGTGATCAATTTCCTATGCTTAGAGTAATAAGAGTGATTGTTAACATCTCTAAAATCTGAAAAGTTAAAATCTCCTACAATAATACAACCAGCACTGGAACGAATAATAAATTCAGAAACCTCCTCTAGAAAGCGTTCAAAATCGGCAGGACCCAGCAATGGGGGAATATAAACGTTCAATATAATTAATGGCTCCCGTCGACCAGTAGGGCGCCGACGAAAAATTTCCACAGCAACAGCATCAATGTGTCTAACAGTAGTCGAAAACTCACAATTACTAGCTCTAACAGAGGCCGGGACAGTAATCAAAACCCCACCACCTCGTTCTTTAAAAACTCGGTCACTCCTATAGACGTTGAATCCATCACCGAAAAGGGTAAAGTCAGAAATAGAATCATTAAGCCAGGTCTCTGTCAAGCAATATAGAAATCGTGAATTCTTTGAGGAAAAATCGAATGTCTGCAAAATTTTAGTTCGTAACCCGCAAACATTCTGATAGTAAATTCCCTCAACCAGTAAGATTAATCGCGCCCTCCTCCTGGCCAACAATAACATCTCTCTCCTGAGTGGAAGGTATTCCATCAACAGTCGACCCATTCTCCCTATTAGACGACACGACTTGGCTATCAAAGTCTGCCCAGAAACGTGGAGATCAATGCACCTTCAGGCCAAATAGAGGAATTAAATACAAGTCCAAAATCTTTTTCCTTAAGGAAAAGTACAAAAGAAGAATAAGTTTGGAATTTAGTCTTGAGTTTAACACATTTTCCTATAGTAATGGAGGGAAGAATATCAGCAATGAAATCACAAACCTGTTTCACGGTGAGATTCGGTTGTAACCTCGTAACAAATAGTTTCTTCTCTCTATCTTTAACAAAACTAGCCTTAATCGAATTCCCGCTGTTCCCGTTAGAGCCAATAACAATAGTTTTCTTATCACCATTCCTACCTTTGCCCAAACGGGTTGAGGAATGCTTAACTGGCTGTAAAAATTTTAACGAATCATTCGGAGCTCTATGATCTATACCCTGTGATATATTGTCCTTGACAGGGTTCTTATTAAGTACTTCAGCATATGAATTACGCAACAGAAGAGGAGAAGAATTATCGCTCAAATCAGGAACACCAAGAATATTGTCGATTTTCCTCTTAATTTCTTTATTATCCTCCCGCAGTTTCGTAGCCAATGAAATAAACTCTT
>JAHWFO010076960.1:587756-627651 GCA_023313115.1 Rhysida immarginata | reverse complement strand
AATAAATTTCCAATATTTTCTTTATTAATTCAATTCTTTATTTCAATGCCAACATTAAATAAATCAAAATTTGAAAGTAAAGAGTTTATGAATGCAATTTACGTCACTAAGCTATAAAATTGCGAAAAGAAGTGACGTCATTTAAGCATGTTACGTAATGACGTCAGGTTCTCGCGATGCTCGCAGGAAACGATATCTGAACGATACTTTTGCTTTATCCCACTACACCAGAGGCCACTGCTATCACGGAATTACAAAAGCAACAATGGAAAATGTGTTAACGTCATATCTCGTTAGTATTAAGGATCTCTGGCACAAACAATCAAAGAACGAAAAAGTATAAGAAGCACGGTCTATAGATATACATCAATGACGGTCATCGAACTTCGGCCATATTCCATTGTTTCGAGAAGCTAAGAAAAACAGATCGCGCCAGGTGCCGCATACATCGCACTAAGGCCGTGATCTGCGATAGAGTTTTTCATTGAAACTGAAAATGAAAGTAAAGTTTCTATCTGTCAATAGGGCGGCGCTGCAGGCGCAGTTGGGCCGATTGTACATGAAGAGCCGCTTTTCAATAGAGTTCCCGCGCTACCGGGAGCTAGAAATTTTAGCTTCATTTTAACAATGGAGCAAAGAACGTATAAGGATAAGAAGGAAAGGCTCGCGTAGACGTAAGTGGCGCCGCCCAAGTCTGGCGGGAAAAGTGTGTTGCAGAGAAGACCCCGTTTGATGATCGGGCAGCTTTTATCACGTGATATAAACACAGCCTTCACTTCTTATCCTTATACGTTTTTTGATTGTTTGTGCTGCTATAACAATGCATTTCAGCGCGGCCTCAGCTTATCACATATCTTGCGCGTGTGTGTTGCTAAGGGTAAAACAATTGTCAAGCAACTCAACTTATGGCCACAAATGTTATTTTATCCTGGTCAGTAGGAAACTGTGAAAAGGATAATGAACTTTTATTGCCAACTTGAATTCGAAGCAGTTGCAAAGTCTTCTTTTGACTCAGTTCCAATAACTCTAGACACTGAAAATCCAAATTTATTTGAAACAAATTCGGCTGCATGCGTTGCAGGTTTTTTAGCCAAAAAAAAATTCTTGAAAAAATGAATGTATTGACTGCAATTGATTTTTTTTTCATCTTTTCCACGGTCTAATTTTTTGCGGTGTCTGCTTTTAAATCACTTTTAAAAAAGTAAGTGAATAAAAGTCATGTTAAAATAAACATTTGCTTTCTTTCTAAAATATATTACAAATTACAGAATTTAAAAAAAAATTACCAGGTTTCATTATAAAATAATGTTATGGAATAAAATAATTCTACTTTCAATATAATAAACCGTGTCAGAAAATAAATGAACAATAATTTAATTTAGCATTTTAAAACTAAATAAAAAAAACTTCAATGAATGCAGGTATAACAAAGCATTTGCTGCCCTCTTTGACATGAGCGAGAGCTTCTCTGTGGCGGCGCTAGGATCAACAAACTTACACTAAATCAAGTAGAGCTTTCATTCTTTTCCTTAACGTTCTTTGAATGGAGCTCGATGACCGTGATAAGAAGTAAAGGCTATGTTTACATCACATGATAAAAGCTGCCCGTTCATCGAACAGCGGCTTCTCTGCAGCACAACATTTCCCGCCAGACTTGGGTGGCGCCACTTTCGTCTACGAGAGCCTTTACTTCTTATGCTTATACGTTATTTGATCCAGCTACAGATGCTCTGAGTACTGTCACTTTCATTAATAAACACAGATGTTCATATCAAGGATACAAAGCCAGGAACAAAAGGCGAAACCGATCAGAATTTTTTTTTGTTTTCCCAATTATAAATTGTAAAGCTTCTGTCAACTCAGTTTAATTACAGAAACCTGTATTTTTAATTTTACATTCTAACTCGGGTGATTTGCCATTGTATTGTTCTTTATTTTCTTTATTAAAATATGCATTATTGAAGACCTATTTCTATAGAGGATGGATTTAAACTTACAGAAAAGAATTATAATGGATTATGTGCGGAGTGTCTTGCTGTTTGGTTCTGAAGTACGGGATACTACTGAAGAGAGATAAGCAACGAGTTGTAACATTGGAGATGTGGGTCTGGAGGAAGATGTTAAAGATTCATTGGTTAGAAACAGTGAGAAATCAAAAAGTTGCTGAGAAGAGTGGGAGAAGAAAGGTTATTTGTATAAAATAACGGGTAGAAATTGGATAGGGCATGCGTTAAGTTTACTGGAGGAAGTGATAGAAGGCGCCAGGTAAGGAAGGGCAAAAAGAAGGAGGAGGAGATTACTGATGACTGACGTACGGAAGAAATGAAAAAAAAAAACAGCACAGGACACAGGCGTTTAGGACCTGTTTAAGCATAATGATGAAAAATTATTTAGTTGCACTAGCTATTTAAGAAAATGTCTAGTAGCTTTTTATAATTTAAGTATTTTAAAAAGAGTTTGATATTTAGCTTAATAAACAGAAATAAATGAATTCCTATTATAATCTTTCACCTTACCGTATTCAATATAAGTTCAGTATTAGTGTAGTTGCAGATCGTAATAAAGTAACTAAACGATTTTGTACTTTTATCTGTAAAGTAATTCTCAGTGTCATCTTCTCCTCCAACGAACAACATTCTAGCTTGCCGGCGAATCGAGAGTATTTTCATTATTCCGTGCGAGATCGAAACACCTAAACATAAAGAATATCAGCTTTTATTTTTGCTTTTTTAGTTTTAAATATTGTAACAACCTGGATAAAGTCAAAATATGAAGAAACATTAAGGCTTATTGCCAGAAACTGTCCCCAACAGGCTTAAAGCCCAAAATAGGGTTAATAAGTGTAGCTAAAAGATATTATTCTATTTCAAGTTATCATTATTAAAAATAGAACATATTTAAAAGCAGGATCAATAATAGCAATCTCAGTCCTGTAAACGTCAATCACAACAGAGAGGCAGCACAATCTAGGGCTTCTTGAAGATCGTACGTAGTCCAATGCGTGAACGAAGATCCGGAGTATTGATATCACCTTTGAAAATTTTTAAACAAAGAAATGGTTTTGTTCAGTGATATCAATTAGGGAAACGCCAATTTCGTCCAAGTTAGTTTCTACCAGATGATTTCGACGATGGAAATTGGTTACAAATTTTAGAAACCTTTAGTGTATGGTGAGAATTTTCTTTAAAAGATGATTATTGCGAGTGTACCAAATAGGTAAACAATAAAAAGTTTGGTATCACCTGGATTTGGTACAATTACCAAAAAACAATACTGCAAGAAAAGAACTTTGAAAGTCTGCGTTTAACACCTTTTCGGCGAGAAAGTTCCAGTATGAGATGTTGAGTATGAAGAATGAATTTTCTATTCTTTTCATAAAGAATGACCAGGTCTTTCTTTTGAATAACTTCGTCCTGAACTGTACAAAATGTTTCAATTCTATTTGTTTTATTAGCGTAACTAATAATACATGATTTGGATAGATTCAAACTAAATTCATTGTTGTCTAACCAATTGATAAAATTATTGATAAAATGTTGCAATAATAGCTTATCGTGAATACAGGTAGTCACATAGAAAATTTTGATACCGTCGAAATATTGCAAAACTTGTTAAAACAAGTTAAAAAGTATAGGCCCTAAAGGTGATCCTTGCGGAACAGCAAAGAAATTCGACCAATAATTTTTAAATTATAAGATTTACCAAAAGGTTCTACCAGGTAGCATCGAATTGCCGGGTATACCCGGGCAAGAACATAAATTCCCGTATATTGGACAGTCTATGGAAAGCCTGTGAAGAGGGGTGGGCACAGATCGACCTAAATTCTCTGCGACGAAGTCTTATAGATTGTTAACTGCGATGCAGAGCCCTAGTTCGACACCGTGGGTACCAGATAGAACATCACCAAACATGGCGGCGGGGTTTCTCGTACACTTCTGACGCTTGTAAATCGTTTAGTTTTAACGTACTTAACCCTCTGTATAGGTGTAAATGCAGTGATGGCACTGGTCACTTGGCGCACTGCCTTATCAAGGTTACAGTTCACTATTGCTTTGCTAGAAACCCTTATGTCATCTGTTGGCGCTACAGAGCTACACTTGATCAAACGAACGAAGGCACACGTCCTGGAGGCGCTGCGCCAAGTGGAAGTTTCGTTATATGAGGTGCGACCGTTATTTAAAGAGAAAGTACTTTATTTAAATACATTTACACAGTGTTCCCTTGCGAAGCCATATAATGATTGCAGCGTTCCTGCAACTTCAGGAATGTGTCCTGGAAGTCTTTTTGTTGAAACGAGTCAAGCACCTTCTGCGATTCGCACTGGATCTGCTCAATCGTATCAAAGCGGAGACCTTTCAACTGAATCTTCATTATCAGAAAGAGGGCAAAGTCTGCACGAGCCAAATCTGGCGACTATGGTGGGTGCGGAAGCGAAATCATGTTTTTCGCAAAAAAACTCAATGTGAGGAGAGCTCGGTGAGAGGGTGCATTGTCGTGATGGAGCATTCAGTTGTTTTTCACGCTATATATCTGGTCGCTTTCGCCGAATGTCCTCTCTCAGACTGCTCGTTGCTCGAATTTGCTCGTTCTCAAATTTAACATCCATGATAAAATCGCAGCGACCTTACACACGTGGTCACAAAAGCAGTATTTTCTCAGCCCCCAATGCAACTGAAACAAAATCCTTTGAAAAGTTGACTTATGAACGTATTTGTGGACTTGTGCTGCCACTTGTTGGCGAGATGCAACCAGTCCTGGAACTTTCTGATCGCATCTCGTACCTTGAGGGATAGAAAGCACTTTTCCTATAGCCTCCATGGAAAACCCTAAAAAAGCCACGAGTCAGCTAGCACATAAAAATCAAACAGTAAGCACAGTCAGTCAGCAAGCACATCAATCTTATCTGTTGTAAAAAAATAATTCAAGAATCATCTGTGAGGGTTTTATCCTAGCCACACATCAGATGTTCAAATTATTAACGAAAATAGGAAAGAAAATTCCACAGCCTGAATTCGAACCACGAACCTTCAGCTCAATACGCTAGTGCGGTAACTAATTGCACCATCATAGACATGGAAACATTATGCCTATCTACATGTCCTTTGGACGGTTAGAGCAGTTACCTATACTTCGAGACAGGTTAACCTTGAAAAGGGATCCGGTATGGTCAAAGACTGACAAGTAGAACCCTCTGAACACCACACATAAATCATAAAGAACATATTAAACAATAGAATAACAATCCAGAGACAACCCATTAACAAATTAAACTAAAAAACGAAATTAGTATGGGTTAGTCCCTAGCATTTTTTAAAAATAAAAGTATATAGTAAATATACCCGATTAAAATTTTTACATACTACACTACTGTTTATAAAAATCGCAACGCCCTGATGGAATGGTCTAATCCATATGCAATTTGCAATATTTGCATACAATGGGTCAGAGTATAAATGATTAGATTTTCAGAGTAATTGCTTGAAAGAACACCATGCCTCGACGACGACGAAGGGTACCATATCAACAGCTGACAGACTTTGAAAGAGGACGCATAATTGGTCTGCGTGAAGCGGGATGGTCGTATCGTGACATTGCTGCTCAGGAAGACCCAGCACGACGACACCGCGAGATGCAGACACCTCTATCGCATGTGTGTAGCAGATCGTACAGCCACTTCCACAGTGTTAGTACAACAGTGGGGTGCTACAGTAGGCAGGACAATGTCTGCTAGCACTGTACGACGCCGTTTAATTTCCAGAGGATTGATGGCACGAGTACCATTGTTGCGGATTCCTTTGACTCAAAACCACCGGCGCCTCAGGTTGCAATGGGCCCATCAGCACACATAGTGGCAAGCTGAATGGCAACAAGTTGTGTTTTCGGATGAGTCAAGGTTTAACTTGCAGCACCATGACGGCAGGATATGAGTCAGAAGACATCGTGGCGAGCGCGACCTTCCAGAATGCATCCTGCAGCGTCATTCAGGACAAACGCCAGGGGTGATGGTGTGGGGTGCAATCAGTTACCATGGCGTTCCCGTCTGATCAGAATCCATGGCAATCTGAACAGTGACTGGTACATCAGGGAAGTTGTGCAACCCGAGGTCATCCCCTTCCTGCAGAACCTTCCAGGCGCTGTATTCTAACAGGACAATGCCCGACCGCATGTGGCCAGAAATGTCCTCGCCTTTTTCCAAGCACATCAGACGCCCTTGTTCCCCTGGCCTGCTCGTTCACCAGACATGTCCCCTATCGAACATGTGTGGGACAGGGTTGCTCATCGATTGGCTCGTCAGACTCCTGCAGCAGCAACTGTAAATGTACTGCATACCCCTGTAGACAGAGCATGGCAGGACATTCCCCAGGCCCTTATTCAGAGCTTGTTTGACTCAATGCCACGACGTTTAGAGACTGTAATTGCATCCCACGGTGGTTTCACCCGATACTAATGTGACAATAAAACGCATTGTATTGACCTGAAAATCTAATGGTTTCTTTTCTGACCCATGATATGCAAATGCTCCAAATTTAATGCAGATTGGGCTATTCCATCAGGGTGTTGCGATTTTTATAAACAGTAGTGTATTATTTACTCTTCATATTTTAAAAACCTAACACGTCACATCTCAGGTCTTTTCATACTTTTTATTTAACAATGCATGTTTTTCCACCTTTTCGGAACTATTTCTTATCATGGCTGCCACGCCATCGCTATTCAAGTCGCACGCTTACTACAAGTCGAATGAAGCAATTAGTTTAAATGTTTACGTAAGATTGCATGAACAATATCCAAATATTTCTATAAATAGTTAATAAATACAACTGAAAAATAAAATAATAATTAACAAATAACAAAATAATGAATAAATAAGTATAATCAAAATAAAACTAAAAATCAAATAAAGAGCTGACGTTTCGGATAGAGCCTATCCTTTATCAAAGCAAAAAAGTTCTTTATCATAACTTTTTTGCTTTGATAAAGGATAGGCTCTATCCGAAACGTCAGCTCTTTATTTGATTTTTAGTTTTATTTTGATTATACTTATTTATTCATTATTTTGTTATTTGTTAATTATTATTTTATTTTTCAGTTGTATTTATTAACTATTTATTGCATTCCAGGGTTTTTGTGTCTCGTCCTTTTCTCTTATAAATATCCATTCAAATATTTCTATAGTAAGCAATTGTCCTGTCTCTAGAGTAAGTTTTGCTTATTACTTACCTTAGGTAACCTACGCCCATCTTCCTTAATTACTCCGCGCATTGATCCAAAGATCCCACATAGTACTTGTTCCTTCATTCCAAGATTAACCCACAGAATACGAAACATCTTATTCTGTGGTTAACTTGTTTCTTATTCTGTGTTAACCTGTCCCGAGCTATAGTTCGCAGGTTGGGACTATTTTATCTAATGACGTAATATTCAATCAGAATAACTCAATAATGGTCGATGAGGGTTTTATCCTACGCCACACCTCAGATATTCAAATTATTAACAGGAACTGCACAATAGACGATTTCACGTTAACATGATAATGAGATACGCGCATGCGCAATAGAACTTCCGGAGGGCAAGAAAATTAAAAACGGCTGCACAAAACTGCAAAATGCAGCTAATAAAGCAGAAAACTAATTCCAAAAAATAAACACCAGTAAAATATTTTTATTCTTTAAATGTATTATTAATTACTGTTATTGCACTAATCTAGTTAATATAAAACAAAAAACTGATTTTCTCACCTTGAAAAATTTGTAATCGTGCACTTCTCCTGCATCAGTATGCTTAATGGCTCATCAAATGCCTTCAATGTGGATGCATTGTCATTACCAAAGTATTTATAAACGTCTATAAATCCCAAGTTAGGCAGGTTATTTAATTTCTGATCATTGAATACTTCATCATTGATACTAATATCTGGAGAGTTCTACTGCTTCAGGTGATACTTCCTACGAGGGAATTTGCGCCATAACAGTGATATGGCGATGACTGAAGCAGCCGGAACGGATGGCTTTACATGCCTTCCGAAGCACCAGGGGGCACAAAGACAGAAATAATTGGTAGGGCTCCAGCTGCTGGGCATCCAGCTTTGGTCTCACATAACTGTGTTACCTCGATCCTGACCCCAGAAGTAATATATCCACTGTTCTCACCTAGGGCAGAGTAGATAAAGGGTGACTACTCTCACCCTTTATCTACTCTGCCCTATTCTCACCCAACCAGTGACTGGCTGCGTCAAAGGTTGCTTAACTTCACTGAACAGCAAACTGATCAGTGAGACAACTAAATATGGAGATGATTGGTTTGGTTTGGTTTGGTTTGAGTTATCTCGTTTAAGACTGAAAGTGCCGGACAGCACTTTTTACACATTTTAATCATTAGGTCTAAGGAAACAAAACCTGCTGTATTCTATACAGTAAACCTTTCTCTATAAAAATATAGTACAATTAGCTTAGAGAATTAATTAATGTAGTTACTATAATTTATTTAAATTGAAGATGTGCTGAAGTTAGAAACTTAACCTCAATCTAATATAGCCATTATCTGCTTTTTCATTTTAAATTATATTTTCTTTCTACGGATTCAGAACCTGCATTTTATGAAATTATGTAGCTTCCTTATTAGTTCAATACAAGTTTTACTGCACAAATATGTATAAAAATTATTTTATCCTACCTTCACTTCACCCTTGTAATTTTATTGTCCCTTTATGGCCAAGTTGAACTTTCCCGCCTTACTGCGAGTCTGTTATAGCAGATAGGTGTAGAAAACTTTTTTTAATTTTAATCCTGAGATCCTGTTCTTTATTATAAGTATAATTATAATTCATAAAATGAATTTAGAAAATAGAAATAAAGTAAAATGTAGACAGATTCAAAACAATAAGGTGTGACTGCTGCCATGATGATGTCATTTCAGAATGCATTCCGAAATCCCCCCCTTCTCCTCCTCCTCCTCTACAGGGCCTCTCCAATGCTTAGCATGGCACTTTCCAAGGGTGAAATGTAATTTTGTTTTTCTCCGTTTACTGTTTACTTTATAAAGAATTATTCACGTCACGTTAAGACTTATATTTTGGGTGTGGACTAGTAAATGTAGCCATATACTTTGTTATATTATAGTTAAAATTTTTGGTTAACATTTCATTATTTTGCATGAATAATAAAACATCAATTGAACAAAAAAATTGTTTTTTCGTTTATGCACCAAATTGTAATATATACTTTTAATTTTAAATTAAAATATATTGTAAAATTATATTTACAATATCCAAACTGATTGTAAATTTACAGGGTGATTATAAAGTCACTATACATTTTGGTGAAATCATTATCGAATTTCATTTATTTGCACATCCAAACACACCCAAAGTAAATGTGTGGCTGGGGGTAACACAGTCCAAGTCTATGGGCCTTCATGTTTGGCGAGGGGACTATCAATGGTACCATGTATCTCGACATGTTGGAGCTATTCCTGGAGCCACAGTTGGAGATGATGGGATTTAGGATACCGTTGTGTTCCAACAGGATGGGGAACCACTCCATTTTGCCAACAGCGATCGGAACCACCTGAATGCGCATTCCCAGACAGATGGATTGATTGGTCGTGGCTCGCCAAGACTGTGGGCTCCAAGGTCCCTAGATTTGACCCCCATGAATTTCTTTGCGTGGGGTTTTATCAAGTCGAAAGTGTACCAGATCAAGATTACGCACCATTTCACAGCTGAAACAACGGACTACAGCCGCAGGGGAGGACATTACACCGGCTATGTTGCGCAATGTTTTCCGGGCCACGGTGGAACGCTGGGAGCTGTGCCGGGATGTGCAAGGGGGACACACTGAAATGTACTAAGAATGTGTCCTGGCATGATATCTGGTTGATGCATACTGGAATTGCTCCAATAAAACGGATTTTTCAGTAAAATGTATAGTGACTTTATAATCACCCTGCATTTAAAATTCGCACATAAATTCATTTTCAATTATCATCATTTGTTAATTGATGATACTGTTTAGATTTGAAAATGTAAACAGTATTCATTTGTTTCTATATGAATTTTCATGTTTATAAACACGTCATTGAATTTTATAAAAAAAATTACAAATTTTATAATAATAAATGAATATTTAATTTTATTTTAGCGCATTTGCAATTTACAAGCGGTATTTTTTGTATTAACTGCACCTAAAATCATATTCTCAAGGGCTCTCTGGTGGATAGAGGCAAGGCCTGGATTTTGATTGGTTGTAGTTAGATTTACGCGATTACGTCTTCTAGCATTAAATGATGCCATGGTGCCAACTTCAAACCACTGAAATCTCCACATAGTTATGAAACATATTCGTAACATTGATACTAAATAAAATTTCTTAATTATTTTTTAATTCTCATACAGACAATGAAATAACTGGTATTTTCGGCCTAACCTGCTAATTGAAAATATTTTTCGTTTTTTTTCTAAAAATTCATAAAAATAAGATTTAATTACTGCCATCGACATAGAGGGCAGAATAGGAAAAATCCGCTGGTGTCCTAGACGGTGCAAGATTTAGGAGAACACTGAATCTCAGAAAAATACAAGTTCCCTCATTCGAAACGGGGTTCGAAAATCGACCAATCAGAGATTGATTATGACATCAGAGATGTGGAATCTGGGGAGTCAAAAGCAGGGTTATCTTATCTTATAAGAGCGGGTAGGTTAATCAATGGTAAAAGAACCAGAGACCATTCAGGCACCTATTCCTACGAGGGAATTTTGCGCCAAAACCCATTGAACCCAAAGAGCCTATAGGAAACCAGACTCGCTAAGAAAGCGAGTTAGACTACCCAATGGATCTTCGTGTATGTCCTCCAGAAAAGTAGAATTTAGTGCGAGGCGATGAATATGTGCCAGAGCGACATATTCAAAAAGAATATGATGGGCCGTTTCGTCCAACAAATTACATTTTGAACATAGTGGTTTCTCCTGAAGGATCCCCATTCTATATAAATGTTTTCTTAATAAATCATGACCTGTGAGAAAGCCCATGATAACCCGTAGTTTATGCCTACTAAGTTGTAGAATACTAGTTGTTAGATACTGAGTAGGTTTCTTAATCATGAATCTAGCATGTCTCTGATCGGTGATCTGTTCCCATCTTTTAATCATCTCTTGATAAGAGATGTCATTTCTCACTAACTGCAATTTGTTAGAAATATCGCAGAAAGGTTCTGGACCAATAGGTGTCGATTTGGCACCTTGTTTTGCTAAGGTATCAGCGACCTCATTTCCAACTATGCCTTTATGGCCTGGCACCCATCGTAACGTAATGTTATTTTGAAGAGCCAGGACCTGCAGGAGTTGACGACATTCCAAAGTAATTTTAGAAGTTATCTTGGAAGGTTTTAAGGCTCTAAGAGCCGCCTGACTGTCACTGAGTATGAAGATTTCCTTCTACATTAAAGTTTATCTATACATATCTGTAGACAGCAGATAATAGCTAACATCTCTAACATAGACCGTGACCCAACGACCGAGCCTGCAAAAGCATAGGGTTTTGAGATTGCCACAGTAAACACCCAGGCCAGATGATGGCGCCCTTTGGAAAATGCAGACTCCCCTCTCCCCGCTCTACCAAAGGGTCTATGATGACCTCGCTCGAGAGCTCGTTTCCATTATATCGGAAGGCATTTGTACGATTTTACTGGTTATAATCCGGCTAATGATGGTATGAGATTTCACCCCAGGGAAGTCTATCCATAGTCCTTGATTACCCAGATGAAATGAACTTTTCCTAGCTACTCCTTTGATATAAATATCCAATGGAGTCAAAGAAAGAATTACTTCCATGTTGATGTAGTTGATACAGCTCCCGTGATACCCAGGCAGGCCAACCTTTCGAGAGAGGCCAGCCTGGCCTTAATGGTAGATTGCTCAACCTTACGCCACCAAACCAGAGCGCAGTATGTTAAAATAGGTCTAATGGCTGTAACATACAGCCAGTATACCATTTTAGGGGCGTGACCCCAAGATTTTCCTAGGATGCGGCGACATCGATAGAGTGCCACTTTAACCTGGTTTATTCTTTTATCAAGATGATGATTCCAAGTCAATTTACTATCAAGAATGACCCCTAAGAATTTGACCTTCTTCTTAACAATGATCTTTTCACCAGAGTTGGTGTTAGATGAAAAGGAATAATTTCTTTACGACAAGTAAAAGGTACAAGAGTGGTCTTCAAAGGATTAACCCTTAAATTCCGCTCAATGCACCATGTTTGAACCTCATACAAAGCAGATTGCATCAGGTCAAATAAGGTAGGTTTATATATAACAATGATATATATGCCATGATTGTTTAACTTAGAAATAAGGTCGTCTACCACCAGGCTCCAAAGCAGGGGGGAAAGAATATCACCCTGTGGACTACCCCTGGAGGGTCGAACCTTAATTTCCTCTCCCAAAAATTGGGAGACAATGATTCTGTCTGCCAAAAGGGTTTGAATCCATATACTGAACAATGGAGCAATAGCTTTAGAGCTTAAAGCATTGGCAATTGAAATATAAGAGGTGTTGTCGAACGCTCCCTCGATATCGAGAAAGGCTGCAAGTGCAAACTCCTTCTACTCAAGGGTTTTTTCGATTTTAACCACCAAATGGTCTAAGGCTACCTCCGTAGATTTACCCGATTGATAGGCAAATTGATTAACATGAATGGAATAGTTTATCTCAATAGTTTCTCTAATTCGCCTATCAATAATCTTTTCAAAACATTTGAATATGAAAGAAGATAAACTAATCAGTCGAAAACTTTTGGCTAGGTCATAGCAGCCCTTGTCAGGTTTCGGAATAAAGACCGCTTTCACCAGCCTCCACAGATTAGGAATATAACCTAGGGCTAAGCTAGCCCTAAAGATAGTACAAAGGATCGGTGAAATCACATCTGATACTTGCTGCAGCAAGATCGGCATAATTTCATCCAGTCCGGGAGATTTGTATGGTTCAAAAGATTTAATTGCCCATGCAATTTTATTACGTGTAATTACTTCCTTGGCCATACCAGCTATCCTTGGAAATATTGCTGGAAGCATCCAAACAATTAATTTCCAAAGGTTCGCAGGGCATGGCACCTGGGAAGTGAGTTGCCATAAGAGTCTCGAGGACATCTTTAGCATCCCTCGTGAATTCACCATCCATTTTCTGGAAAGTACCAACAAAAAATTAGATTTTCTCTCTTTAGGGATTTGTTGAGTCTAGCTCCTTCTTCAGTCTTTATGACTGATTCACAGAACTTCCGCCATGAAATACGCTTAGCCATTCTAACAGCCTTATTATATTCAGCAAGGGCAAGCTTATAGCTATGCCAATCGTTGGTCTTTTTAGCTTTCCTAAAAAACTTCCTGACAATTCGTCTATGTTGAGAAAGATTGTGATTCCATCAGGCACAGCTGGATCTACTTTTCTTTCTCAGCAAAGAACAATTCACACAATTCCAGGTCAACCGTATCACAAATTGTCATCAGAAGATCGGAGATCGCGGAACAAACGTCCTCACGAAATTGAGTCCAGTTTGTCCGCTTAGGATCCCTAAAGGTCCTACTCCAGTCCTCATCAGCAAGAAGAGAGAAAACGAATATGTTGGTGGTCAGCCAAAGATGGCTTCTCATCAACATACAATTTCCTAAAATCCATTTACACATATTGAAAGAACCAATCGTAATGTCAATTACCTCCCTTCTTACTGAAGTAATGAAGGTTGGTTTATTACCTAGATTAAAAATTTCCAACTTGTTTTCTAAGATGAAGTTAAATAATAACTTACCTCTTAGATTAGTGTTTGAGCTCCCCCACATTTGCATCACAGCCAAAAACGATTTCAATGTTATGGCTGATCAAAGTTTCCCATATTCTTCTAAAATCATTGTTTATGCGCGTAATCTCCACGAATGGAAGGTAACTCGATACAAAGATAATATCTTGGTTTCTCCCTTCCATTCGAAGGGTGATTTTTGCTACAGCCAAGTCTCTGAAACAGAGTTGATACATAAACAGAGCATTAATATTATTTCTAATCAATAAACAGCTCGGGGAGATGAGCATGAAAAATCATAAATTAGCTTACCTCCACAGTTACTCAAACCTCTAATTCCACCTTTAGAATTCCAAGGTTCTTGAATTGGAGCTATGTGAATATCCTCGGCCAGAAAAACTCCTCTGAGGTTGGCTGCCGCCAGTTTTTTATGCTGCAGATTAGCTTGGAAGCATCTCAGCATCTGGCAGTGAGTATGTATTGAAACAGTCATGCCACTATCCTCGCCAGAGGCTGCACGCTGTAAAGCATGCGGTGCTTCAGGTTCAGAAGCAGTATGCTGATTACATTCAGTTGATTCAACAGAGGGCATTTCTGCCATGTCGATATCAACTGCAAGTTGTTGGTTCCCCACAGGGTCACCAGATAAAGTTGGTTTATTACAATCCATAAACTGGTGTAATAATGCAAGATTAACGGTCTATCCTGGGGGTGCTTGCATACCAGGATAAGGCTAAATACTCCTGAGTGTCGCCAGGTAGACAAGAGGCTCTGTTAAAGACACCATAACCGAAGTGCCATCCACCCTTCAGCACGGATCGCGTAACACCTTGGGTTCGGGAGTTAGTCTACGTCCCCTTATTGGATTTTCGGGGATGTCCTAAATTGTAATCAGCCTAGGATATTCAGCTATCCACCATCTGCCGACGCATCCAGTAGCCGCTCAAGGGTTAAAAATGAAGCCAAAAGCCCGTCTCTAAACCTTTGAATTAGGCACCAATTCGTCTCATAACCACCTGCAAGAGCATCACAATGTTCGGGTGTTATGTGGCAGAGGGCCAATAGTTTGTCTTCTGCTGCTCTTAATTGTCATAGGGGGTCAAGTTCCCTTCTTGGGTGTTTTTAAACTTCACCCCCGCAATCTGCTCTTTCGTTTTAAACTGACCCGTTTTCATAAACAGCCCTAATTTACATGGGCTTCAGTCTGACTCAATACAGGTGCTAATCCAATTGATCATCTCACAACAGCCTGTCATCGCTGTTCGGAGAAAGGGGAACGAAAGCTAAAAGCATTTCGAATCCTGGGCAATAAACAAATTTGAAAAGAGAAGGAAACTTTCCTTCAGAAAAAAGAGATTCTAAAACTTTCAACAAAATAATTTATCCAGTTCTAGAAATTCAATAAAAGAGGAATAAACTCTCTTTTATAACTTGTCTCAATTCAAAATGTTCAAGTACACAAATCAGTAGTTTAATAAAGCAAAAAATGAGAATAATTAATGTTTGGAATTTCATTCTCATATGAATAATTATAATTATAAAACTGGAACCTTATAACTGATAGTATTTAAAGCTACATTACTAATTGCAATTGTCCTCATGCTGGAATTTTTAAAGAATTTTGCCATTATCCTAATAATAATATTACGAATGTTCATAACCATCAAAGAGGAGAAATAAGATAGAGAGAGCATCAAGAATTTTAATTTTCAGTACTTAAAATTTTAAATATATTTCAACCACAGTCGAATATAAAATGGAATTTTCATTAAATTATTAAGAAAAAAAGTAATTACTCCAAATGATCATCTATGAACTAGATTTTAAAACTTGTGTACCGAGTCACGTGATCTTCCTAACAGCCAATCATGGCAGAGCGTGCTGGGTCCCCGACAGCTGCCTATAAATGTCCTCATTCACTCTCCCATCTACCGAAAACGTTTTTCAGTTGCACTCATGTGCAATTTTTCTTTAAGTCTGACGATTGTTTAAATCCATTGTTTTTGTCCGGCTTTTTGGCAATATTCTTAAATATATTCAAAAAATACACCATGTAAATTTTAGCAGGCCTAAAATATTTTTTGGCCCATAAAATAAAATTTGGGGTATCCTGGCCATATTTTTTAACCAGCTAAACCTTCTTAGACTTTTATTTTAATGTTTATTAACTTAATTAACTTTTAATTTCAGATTATTTAAATTTCAACAGGCCTAAAATATTTCTTCTGGTCATAATTTTTTGCAACATTTGCATAATACACAGAAGGGATGAGACCACATACCACCAGCCAGACTTCACATTCTTTACACAAAATGGCATGTAAGTACTAGTGCCCAAAATTTCTAATGGCCTAAAATATCTGCTCAAAATTCATTAGGAACTCTCGGGCTATAAGTTATTCAGCCATGATCGATGCTTTAGAGGCACAGTTCGCCAACTTTATGGCATTCTTGGACGGTGACCAACCAAACCTCGAGCTTTGAAGGCAGCAGAAGTGACTGATTTTGTCGCGACTGATCTCAAAACACATGTCTATGCTCCCGACGAAGAGCTATTATACTCTGTCTAACGAAAGTTGGAGTGGGCATGTCCAGTTAAACTTCCTATTTCACTTGTTAGACATTGTTGACTCTACTTTGGCAACATGTCTAACAATTGAAATAGGAATTTAACTGGACATGCCCACTCCAATTTTCGTTGGGTAATATAGAAGAGTTTGCTGGAGCCTTACGAGTACAAAATCAAGCTCTTACCACGTTGCTTAATGAACATGCAGACAACATCAAGCGTTCGTGCAAAAGGATCAACATGCCACAATTTGCTTGCATCATGGACATAGCCTGGTATCTTCATAATTTATAGGTTCAAGCTCAGGTCAACACGGTCCCGGTAGAAGTTTTAAAGTGAATTTTCCCTCAGCTGGTCCAACCCAATTTGACTCAATGGTTGTTTGAAGATAGTGATGAATAAGCAGAGACGATATCACTCTGTATCTTCAAATAGACGTACCAGGGACTATCAAAAAGTTCCCGGAATTATAGTCTGGCCGGTGACTGGATACAGTATGCACATCGCGGCCTTAATCCCCTTCAAATTACTTTCCTTCCAACAAGACTCCATTCCTGGAAAGCCCGTGCGAACTCTTCCTTTGGAATGAATTTGAGACCGGCTCTCGCACTTGCTTCAATCTCTTCTTTTGACACAAAACACTGACCCAAAAGAAATTTAAATTTCTGAAGCCACTTCGTTGATGGTTAACCTCCGATCAGTACGCAACAAATCCAGCACTTTTGCGACATTTTCAGGTTGCCTGGAGGTTGTTGGTCTTCTCTACCGCGGCTCATCTTCGAGACTGTCCTGGCCCGCCTTAAACCGGTTGAACCAATCAAACAGCTGATTTCTTAAAGGCACTATCCCCTTACGCATGTTTCAGTGCTTGCAGTGTCTCCCTTTTTCCAAGCTTGAACATGAACTTGATGTTAGCTCTCTGTTCAAACTGTGACATCGCGCCAACGTATGTTACACCCTCTTACAATCACACGCTACAGCTCCCGAATGACACGTCCGAACAAGATGCAACCACACGTGCGCGCGCTTGGGACGTAGAGGGCGCTGATTACAGAGCGGCGTTTTCCAGACTTATGGCACTCACCGGCCAGACGGGAACTTTTTGATAATCCCTTGTATGTTGTTAATTTTAGTTGAGATTCGGTTGTACCTTCTGTAGAGTGTAAACGCCTCACCTGATCTTTTAAACTAGCAGTGTACTATGTACACCTAATTCGTAATTCCTCAAGGATCTATTCTTTCTCCTTTACTCTTCAACCTTTTATTAATGATTTACCTTTAATTCTATCTCCCTTATCGATAATTCTCTACGCTGATGATATTACTCTCTCTTTTGCTGACTCATCGATTTCTCATCTACAAACGTCAATTAATCAGACCCTCTCGTTTTACACAAGTGGAATACATTTAATCAACTATCTCTCAATGTCAACAAGACCAAATATATAATTTTTCACTAACGCAATAAACGAAATACGCCCCCTGAACTTTCGATTTACTATAATTCTCATCCACTTTCTGCTCATCATTTAAATATTTAGGTCTTTATTCCCTGATCTATCTTGCTACAATCTTATAAATATGTTGTCCAAAACTCTGAATCATAGACTAGGCTTAATTTGTCGCCTACATTATCTTCCTTCATCGATTTTTCTTTTATTGTATTTGTTACGGAATACAGTTCTGGGGCTCCACCTCTACTTTTTAATCTAAACCGGCTTCTCCGTATTCAAAAATGGTTCCTCAGAATTCTTTTTAAACTCCGCTTATCAGCCTCCGTTTCTCACTTGTTTAACCCCTCCGGTGTTGTCTCTATATTTCATATCTACATACCCCAATTAACATCATTTATTTACAAGGTCACTAATGCTCATTTAACCTTATCATCTCCTCTCAGTATCCAACGTCAATCCGAGGTCCATTCTTATTCGACTCGCTCGCGAGCTCTAACTATTTGCATCCCCTTTGTTAGGAAAAACTACCGCTGTATCGCTTATGTAGGGATCAGATGGTGGTCTCTATTACCTGAGGCCATTCGCTCGTCACCATCTGTGGCCATCTTTAAAAGAAAAAATTAAAAAATTTTCTTTCTGTTATCTTAACTCCATCTCTAACTTTCTTTTTATTTTTTCTGTTGCATTCTTGTAGATGATTAGTTAATAAGATCACTATTTGCTACTTATAGAAGATTAGTTAATAAAATCATTTGGTGGTTCTGGTCGGACTAGCGACCATCGACGATGCAAACATGTCAACTGAGGAAACTGCTGCTGCTAGACCACACGAAGGAACAAAAGCTCAAGTTTTGCTTCAAAACATTTAGAGCAGAGTACAAATAATATCAACAGATTACCAAGTTGTGAGTAAACCACTCAGTTTATTTTTTTTATATTAACCACTTAAATAAATAAATAAATAAATAAATAAATACTTTAAAGAATGTAGTTTCTAATAACTATACAGGGTAACCCAAACTTATCCAGCAAAATTGTTTAGGAACATTGTATGGTTCAAATGGAACAAAAAATGTCCTATAAACATTTTATCTAGTTTCGATCGTGTGAGACAAGATCGTTCAGACGTGGAAGGGATCAACAGGCCCATCATGTCCTGCGAAGAGAAGATATCGTTCTCGAACATTTTGACAACGATCTGCGAGACTGGTTGACTGTCAGATGGATCGGTAGAGCTGGTCCAGTGGCTTGGCCTCCGAGGTCACCGGACCTCATCCCATTAGATTTTTTTCTGTGGGGAACACTGAAGGAGGAGGTCTACAGCAATCCGCTCACCACCAGAGATGAGCTCATTGCATCCATTCAAGCTTGTAGTCGAGCAATCATACCCGACCAGATTGTGGCAGCTACCAGCTCATTGTCCGAAGATATAACCAGTGCATTGGAGCTGGGGGGCAACTATTTTGAGGGGCTTTCTCGACATTGATTTGTTACTTTCTTCTTATTCTTATTCCTTGTATCATTTTAGTTTTGTTTTGTAGTTCTATGTGATGTTCTGTCAGTATGCAGAATAAAGGGATCTGCACTCTAAATTGTTTTATTTATTTGTTTTTTAACAACTCTACAAGAAAATAGACAAACGTCGATATCTCTCACACGAACGAAACTAGATGTAATGTTTATAGAACTTTTTGTTCCATCTGAACCATACAATGTTCCTAAACAATTATGCTGGATAAGTTTGGGTCACCCTGTATACAATCATGTAAACAGACTCAAATAACAGAGATAAATAAATACATAAAATAAATAAAAACACGACACTTTGGAGTTTTTCAGTGAATGGACAAACAATTTTTCAATCCTGGATAATATGTAGTTTTTGCTCTGTCCCTTGAAACTCATATTAACGGGGTTTGTCACGGAATTTTAATGATTTTATTAATTCCGGTGACATAGTCGATCGTTTTCGCTCTAGAGTATTCTACAATTCGGAGCGAAAACGGAATCGACGTCGTCAGCGTCATATTCAACATCAAATCGCAGGAGCCAATCAGGGAGGAGCAAGGCTCTCGAGTGCGGGCTCGAAGGGAGAGCAGAGACGGAGAAATAGAAGGAAATTGGCGACGACCGATGGACGATGGAAGGAAAAGAGGCTCCTGGCCACGACTGATGGAATGCAGTGGGTCGGTTTAGTTATCGACACACCGAAGGGGAAGGCCCGTCCTCAAGCCGCTGCGACGGAGACGTCTACGGAGACGGCGTGTGTCTCGAGATGCAATGCCGTGCCATGCGGAGAAGCCCAGACGGCGGAGTCTCGTGCCGACGCAAAATGCAAGAGTCTGCTTCGTGAAAGGTGCCCGTCGCCGGTGTTCGGCTTGCTTCCCCGTGCGCCGAGTGTTTCAGTCACCGACCAGGGATTTGCCTTAGTAAGTGCATCCATTACAGTAGGCTGTGTAGCCACACTAATTAAGAAAACATTTTCTGACCTAAGTCGCCGTGACGTGTATAAGTGCACTCAAGTGTGTGGGCTTTGGCCTTGCAGCATGCGGGCATACCTTACGACCCAGTTTGGATTCGTGATAATTAAGTGTAGTGATGTGGCATTTAATTCACGAAGAAAATAAGTTGGAGTCGAGTTATGTAATTGCCCATTTTTCTTAACACGTGCACTTAATGTTTCCCCTTCCATCATAAATTTGTATTAACAAGTAATGTCTATATTATGCCTTATAGACCTCATGTGACACTCGCATTTCTATTTTGCAACAAGTGAACTTGGAGCTTATTTGTTTAATATTCATTCAATAATAAGCTGTTTGGCCTTAAAAAGGTTTTCAAGCGTTGTGTATTAGTTCCCTGTGTTGCTTGTAAGTGTTATGACTAATTGACTTTCCCAGACAATGAACTTTAGCCCGAGTTGTAACTATTTAGATGTAGTTTTGCTTACTACTAAATTTCTCGCAACTGGATCTTTTATCTGCAAGCGGTCGCATTATCATGCGTGGTTTTCTTATGTGAGACATAAAATTCACTAGTATGTAAAGTGTGAATTCCTGTGATAGTGCAATTGAATCTTTTTGGAAAGCATACGTTTAAGCTTATGTTTAACATGTTGTTTGTTATTTGTTTAAAGTAAACAAATGTAAGGTCGGCTTTGTTAAAGGCATGTTGGGGACTGACCCAGTTAAGTTGCTATTTCTACTTTGACCCATATCAGTGTCTAGTGTTAAGCAATTTATTGTCATTGAACTTTTTCCCAATAGCGTCTTTTGGGATGAAATTTATTTAACTAATTTAGCTCTCGCAATTGGAACTTTGTTGGCGAGTGCGCTGCTTTGTGCTTACGTAAGCTCTTTTGGTGGCTGTGAAATTTATGTGATTGATTACTGTAAATTTCTGTAACTGTTCAATTGATTTCTATTAGACGTAAGTTGTTTAAGCATTTGTCTGGCATATTGTTTACTATTTGCTTAAAACGAATAAGTTGGAGGTTGGTCGCTTTTTAGGGGTTTTAGGGACCGACCCAGTCAATTTGCTATTTCTATTTTGACCTATATCAGTGTCTGGTGTTTTGCATTTTAGTTAATTGGCTGATAAGCTAATTGTTTCTACTGCTTTGGCGGTTTAAGCTATTTATCTTTTGTGAATTTAGTAATTACAGTTTTTGGTCGTTTAGACATTAATTGTAGCATTCATTTATTTAGCTTGTAAGCTCTGTGTTGGTTGCTAGCTGAATTATAATTGTAAAGGCTTACGTTAGAGCCTTTGATGTAATTTACTTTTATGTGAATTTAGTAATTACAGTTTTTGGTCGTTTAGACATTAATTGTCGTATTCATTTTTTTTTGGCTTGTAAGCTTTGTGTTGGTTGCTAGCTGATTTATAATTGTAAAGGCTTACGTTAGAGCCTTTGATGTAATTTACTTTTAGGCTAGTGTGCCTTGAAGGTTCGAATAAGTATAAGGTTAATCTTTAGTTTTAGATTATTCGCACTGAGGTGCGGGTAAAGGCTAACCTGTTCATATTTAACCTTGTCTGGTAATTATTCATTTTTGTGAATAGTGTTGATTGTTTTTGCAAAGAGGAACCCACTTGGTTCCTTCATAGTCATTTTTACTTTTGTTTATAATTTTTCAATAAACTTTATCATTTATTTATCCTATTCAGTGCGCTGTTGCATGTTACTTTATTTCCACTGCGCTACTCCTAATCTAGCCAATATTACATGTGACAGGGTTATACTTTAGTCTATTTTCAATATATTTTGAAGTAATCTTTTTGAAAAATTTAAAAAAATATTATTTAATTTTATATAATCCAAAAATTAAATTTAGGGAATGTAAAATATAGAAGACGGTCTTACAATTCGGAATATTTTTCCAATTTATTCGTAATTAGAAAAGGCACCCGGCGTTGCCCAGGATAAATACAATTCAAACATCTCTTTTGACATTAAAATTTAAATATTGTTTAATATATACGTTAATCAATAATCTCATGAAAGACAAAAAATGAAAAATTCAATTTTAAAAGATATTAAAAAAAAATCAATAAAAATTATTTTAATAATAATAGGAGTTGAAGTTATAGTAAGCTGGGCGAGAGCACTAAGGCCGTAGCCGACGCGATCTATACAAGCCACAGCACTACAAAATAATAATAAAAAAAGTTTATAAGTTATAGCACGGATTTTTTTTTTGTAGCTGCATTTAAAAACTCCGTGCTAGTCGTGTTGCTAAAAGTTTACGTCACTTCCTGCTCGAAGCGTCTCCCGTGCAGAGACAAGTGAAAGAAAGAGACTGGCAGTGACCTCCCCTCTAGTGGTGCCTTCGTGTCGCCATATTGAGACTGGCAAGAAACATGATCGCCAGAGGCAATGCATGTGAATCAGTCGCAAGTAATTATTTTTTTCTGATATATACCTAAGGTTTGGTTTATTTAGTATTAACGTCCTTTTCAACTGCTATAGCCATTTCAGGATGGCGTTATAGGGGCCGCAAATTTTGCCTCGCAAGGATTGTTTAACGTGTAGCTTTACTTCGCTTTCGAAAGGATGCGTGATCTCAAGATTTTCCCCCTGAAAAAATCCTCGTCGTCCTCGGCATCAGAGGCGATCACGCAACTACTGAGCCACCGAGGTCGATATATACTTAAGATATCTGGATGAATTTATTATGGGACCACCAGAAAAATTTGCTCTATTAAACCAAAAAAAATAATCATCCAATTCAGTGCATCTGATATAAAGTTATTTGGTGATATAAAAGAAAGTTTTAAGTGGAAAAGGAGGAAGAAATTACATCAAACAATTAACTAGGAAAATTCTCCTTTATAAATTATAATTTGAAAGTAAATAAAATAAAATATACAGTTCACTAATTATAATCCAAATTACTTTTGACATGTACGAGATCCAGTAATTAAAATCTCCCCTTCTAATAACTAAATGGACCATTCTCAGTGAAAACCATAAAGTTATGTCAAATCAGAAAACAGGTTATGCTTATTAATACTTTCAAAAATCATCTTCAAAAGCGGCTAAAATTACATTGAGAACATATGCCGCCTGAGGTTTTTTGCCAGCAGCAATATGGCGATTGCTGCACTTCCGGTGGCACCGGTCGCACTCAGCGAAATGAATAGGGTACTGCCAGTCTCTTTCTTTCACTTGTCTCTGCTCCCGTGTTGTAAAACGCGTAGCACAGAGCACGGGCTTTTTTTCTCCGTGTTCGTGTTAGTTCTCTAGCACAACATTGGCGCGCATGCGCATTGTTTCATTCCTCATCTCTCTAATGAAAAGCTGTAATGGCGGAAAATGTTGCTTCGCTAAATATTTTATAGTTATACGAATTTATTCGCCATCATGCCATGAATAATTAGTGCAGAAGGAATTGTATTTGTTCAAAAACATCGGTTATGAAACGAAACAAGAAAGAAACAAAGTTATTTTAAAGTAAGAACTAAAATTTATGTGGATATGAGGCTAACGAGAAATACAAGCTCTGAAAAGTCACCTGAACAAGATAGGTTTATTAACAATCCAACCTTCATTGTTTCCAACAAAGGAAAAAACACTGTTAAAATAGAAGATGGAAACAATGAAAGTTACATTGTTAATAGATCTATCTTGGTCAGGTGACTTTTCAGTGCCGGAGCAACGCCACCTAAAAAGCAAAGCCTGATTACTACGTCATCAAACCAAGGCTGACAATTCAATCTTCATTGTTTAAAACAAACGAAAAAACAATTGTTGTAATCAGTGCTTTTTCGTTTGTTGAAACAATGAAAATTGGATTGTCAACCCTCGTTTGATGACGCAGTCAGCAAGCAGTGAGCAGGCCTTGTTTTTTAGGTGGCGCTGGCTGGAGCCTGTCTTTCTCGTTAGCCTCGATGTGGATAAATATCATGTAAGAATAAATGAATGACTCTTTTGCCACAACAATGAAAAAAAGTTGCATTTTTCTATTTTTTCATTGTTGTGGCAAAAAAGTCATTCATTTATTCTTACAAAGTTATTTTTGATAATCACAGAAGATTGGATCTGTATTAGAATGCCTATCGCTAAAAGCTCCAATATCCCCCATCTGGCGGTAAAAATTGTAACCCTGATCATAACTAGGATTTTGCTGTGTGAAAACATGGATTTGTCGATAAAGGTTGATTCACCTTGAACGTGTGTAAAATGATCATGATCATGATCATGAATTTTAGTAAGAACATGGTATTCCTAGACTTGCGAAAAGCTTCTTCAATTAGCATCTTTTTTCGAATATGCATAGAATTATCCTTTCCCAGCTAACTCCTCCCACCAGTATTAAGCGTCATCTGTTATCCGATTTCCTCGGAAAATGGCGGACGTTGGTAAGATCATGCTATGTGCTATAACCATGTGTTCTACAAATTCTTTAGAAAAGTTACAAATTTTCAAATTGGAAAATGCTTTTGAGTTTTTAGAAAGTAACAGCATACATAGTAGAAGGTGTAAAGAACAAGGCTTCAGATTCTTTTGTGTCAGTTTTATTCCCAACATTTTATTAACAGCTCAAACTATTAGTTAGGCTAGTAATTTAGTCAGCTCAAAAAGTTAGTAATTTAATAGCAACTCTAAATGTTACATCTGAACATTATAATCACATTTAGCTAGATTATTTAATTAATTCCATGCATATTATTTTACCATAAATTCAATGAAATTTAATTTCTGTCATGAACGTTTGGAACTATAATTTTACAAGACTTATTGAAATAAACGTATTGAAGACCTTACTGAAAATAATTGAAATTGCCTTCAAGATGTAGAAAATCTTCGGAAATAAAAATGCTTTGAGCAGACTCTCATGTTGCTTGTTAATTTTTTCCCAATTCTCAACTTGTGTCACCAGGCTTCTCTAAGTGATTTGCTTGCTGGTAAATAATGAAAGCTGACATATTCTCGACCATGCAAACTATTGCATTGAGGTACACAACAATTAACAATCATTATTTATTTCATAATAATAAATGCACAAACGCAGTTGAAGGGACACGTCTTTCTTCTTTCTTCTTCTTATAGCCCTTTCTCCGTTTATTGAAGTCGGAGGTAGCTTATTTTTTTGCATGTTAAAATTGGTTTGTTTTTACAGTATAAGGAAATGACATATAAATTGCATGTTTTTTTATTTATTATTTGGGTATGTACACGAGATACAGAATGGTACGATTTATACAGAATATTATCATTGAAAGAGGACAAACACAAAGAACCATGCCCGCGATGGGACTCAAACCCACGACCCAGCGACTCAGAAGTCAGCGTGTATGAGGGGATACATGGATATCCTATCTGATCCTATCTCGCGCCTCCATTTGTAAAACGTGACGTTTTTTGACTGTGCACGCTGTCTGCCAATCGTGCTCTAAAACAACACGCGTTCATTTAAAAATTTCCTCTAGCACGGGTCGTGCTTTAGCTGAACACGACACGCTTAAAACGACTAGCACTGATTTTTTGAATGTAGCTACTGTTTTTGTGACGTCATGCAAAAAGAAATTTAATGGATATTTAAAATTTTAAATAAAGTGAAAAAAGTAAATGACCCATGTTTGGCAGTAATGCATTTTATTATACACCCATACCTCGTTATACGTACGCTCGTTGTACGTACTTTTCGATTTACGTACTTTTCAAATTATGGCACGAATTCGTTTTACGTACCCAATATTTCGTCACACGAGATTAAATAAAGAGTAAAGTGGAAATACACTGATCATCAGCGCCAGCACTATGACCTCGTCAAGTACGTCGTCATTATTTCCACTCTAATAAATTAATTTAGGCTATATATTTTCGATTTTTGTTTCATGTGTATTACTATGTTTATGAAGAAATAAAAATAATAAACTAAAGACTATAAAAAATAAATACTAACTTTGCTGTATTATTTCATAAAAAAACACTGAAACAGATTCAATTTACTTTGTGTATATTTTGTATCAAAATCATTGATGTGCATTGTCAAAGCGTTATCACGAAAATCATTGATGTGCATTGTCAAAGCGTTATCACGGAAATTTATTTTTAAAAAAGTACAGTAGTGACCTCTGATGAGAGCTACATAATAAAACGTCTCACGTTTTTCCATTGCCTCGACTTTTCTACTGACCCTGAAAAGTACGTATTCGTTATACGGATATTCGATTTACGTACCAAGTTTTTGGAACCAATCAGTACGTATAACGAGGTATAGGTGTACTATATTTACTTATTTATCTAAAATACAAATTTCACGTTTCAAAATATCCCATCGGTTTTCATGACGTTTCAACAATAGAAGTTTTTCGCCATGGCTTTTCGCCATGACGTTTCAACAATAGAAGTGTTTCGCTAAGGCACAGTCCTTGTCGCTCTCCTGACAAGCGAGTCGCGGACTCGAATCCTGCTGACGGCATGGATATTAGTTATTGTCCCTTTACTAACAAGCTTGGAGAACCAACCAAAGCCTCAGTAGGCTGATTCCCTGTTAGGTTAAATTTCAAATAGATCCAATTGCTATTTAAATTCCTCGACACCGAAAAGGTAAATGAGGGGGAAAGAAAGAAATAATAATAAATCATATGCCAAATGCAAATCACATACGCATGTTGGATTTAAAAAGCGCAAAATCCTTTTGAGGAAGTGCACGTTGCCATTTCACGAGTCTTTCTTCAGTGAAAGAACTCTAACAAGATCCCTTTTATCATTGCTAGACTTACATCCAGTTACTATAACATGAAAAGCATTTAAGAAAATACATGAAAGTAATAAGAGAATCAACAGGAGAAAAGTGCACTGGGGAAGGTCTCCTTTAAAAATAAGCTTAATTCTGGCAAGCCAAAGGATTACTTTGACATCGAAGACATCTATTGAGAGCAGTTTTCCCAAATTACGTTTTTAACAATGGAGTTGACCACCTCTACATGTATAAAGAAGAGTATTTGTTTGTAGGTTTGTGTGTTTGTTTCTTATACAGTGCTCAGAAGAATTAGGAGAACACAATATAGAACGCCTATGTTATTTAAATGAATGAAAATATCCGTACAACCCTATGAACACATGAAGCGGTCTCAACTTATTCAACAAATGAACAAGTATATGCTTAGTTTTCCAAGCATCTTTCGAAAAAACAAATGACAGATGTAGACCCCTGGTGAAACTAAAGTGAGAAAACTGGTCTCAAGAAGGGGGTCTCAAGACATCTCTGGATACACGTCTCCCTAGAAGTGTTCTCTAGTAACGTGTATTCCCTCCACGAGCTCGAAGGACCTGCGCGCATCTGCGATGCATACTCCGCACAAGTCTACAGGAATGTTCTCCCATTCTTCAATGAGGACCTGCGAAAGGAGGCGAACTGATTGTGAATTTGTTGGACGTTGCCTTATGCGTCTTTCAAGCATGTCCCACACATGCTTGATCGGATTGCTGTCCGGACTCATTGCTAGCCATTCCAATGTTGGAATGTTACATTCTTGGAGAAATTCCTGAGTGGCACGTGCCGAATGCGGAGGAGCATCATCCTGCTTAAGAGCAAAATCAGGACCCAGAACACAAGCAGCAGGCACTACGTGATCTTCTAGAATGTCCTTGATGTAGACTTCAGCATTGAGACGTCCTGGGACAACAGCGAGATCAGTACGGCTGTCGATAGAGAGTCCCCCTCAAACTATGATTGAACCACGTCCCATTCTGTCTGTCTGTTGCATTGTTGCTTCTGCAAAGCTCTCTCCAGAGCGTCTCCACACACACTGACGTCCATCACGAGTCAGGGGAAATCTTGACTCGTCTGTAAAGAGAACACACCGCCATTGACGCAGCTGCCAGTTGAAGTATTGTTGGGCAAACCAACGTCAGACTTCACTGTGTCAGCGCGTGAAATGAGGTACACGATTTGGCCTTCTGGCTTTCAAACCACCTTCCAGAAACAACTACTCCAGATGCCACACGCGGGTCGTTTTGCAAGTCTCTAGCAGTTGATGTTCGTCGGCGAAGAGCAGAAGTTTGAAGATATCGGTCCTGCATTCTTGTCGTTTTGCGTCTGCGTGATTGTCCAATCCTTCGCGAATAACGACCAGTCTGTTAGAAACGATTCCATGCACGATGGATCAATGAAGATGACAATTGAAGCTGTCTGGTGACGGACCTGATTGAGTAGCTTTCTTGGAGCAGCGTAACAGCTCTTGCAACTTCCTCGAGCCTGAGATGTCTCATTTTGTCTCACTTAAACGTCCGAATACTGTATCAGAGCTTTAACATGGAAATTAATGCTGTTTGAAGACCATGTGACCTTTGTCATATGGTTGTGACCATTCTGTTTTTAAGGGGTCTCCGGTATTTTCACTTTAAACTCACGGAAAAAAGAGAAACATTTTATAGGAAGTCTTGATCTTGAGATTTTACAAATATTTTCAGAAGTGTTTTCTTAATTCTTTTGAGCCGTGTACAAATCTACAGTTTATTCCGATCTTGATGAAATTTTGCACACTTGATCTTCAAAGCAAAAGGAAGGTCATGTCTACATTAGATATCAAAAAAAAATAATAATTTACGATAATAATGACGCAGAGCATACTAATAACAGGTATCTCAAGACCAATAAAACCATTAATAAATGATATAATCAAGTACCGAAAGGCTAAATGAATACTGCTACATAAATCATTGAAGAACTGCGTTGTTGATATATTCTACCCGTAAAACTTCTAGTTTGTAATTTATGTATATTTGAAATGAAGGATCTGGTCGTAACGGAGGCGTGTACAATCAATACCGCCTAGAGAGAAAGCATGCGCAAGGAAAAATCATACATTGTTACATCATCTACGGTAGGGACTAGTGATATGCGATACTCTTCGAGTATTCGATACTGGAACAATCGAGTATTTGTAAAAAGCAGTAGTATCGAAAAAGTAGTACTGGAACAATCGATAGTAGTATCGAAACTTTTTCTAAAATACCGAGTACTCTTGAGTATTATGACTACTCAACCTAACCAGTCTTCAAAGCCAAAAAATGTTTTAAGAAGTAAACAAACAGTACCGTAAAGTAAAAAAAAAAAAAAACATCCAAGTAACCTGCAATTTTAGAGAATTTGAAATGAATTAGAGTCAAAATACAGACTCTCATTCCTTACTTTAATTCAGACTAAGTTGATAGTTATACTATCAAATTTCACAATGACCGTATATAAAGTTGAGGATAACACTAAAGTCATAAATCTACCGATTCGGATACTTTAAGCTCAGAAAAAGGGCTGGATTTAACAATCCGAAATTTTGTGTTTCGTCTAATATAATTTTTCTTATTTCATTATAAGAAAATCACCCAAGGCGGCACGATTTTTGATATTTTTTAGCGGATTTTGATAAATTATTTTATTTAATAAAGATTAATTGGTTTTAGATAAAATATTTAATGGAATTGTATTTGTATTAATTTTATGGAATTTTATTCGTTCTCCTAATTCTTGAAATAATTAACAAGAAATTAATTCCTCCTCGGAGGGTGTAGGAAAATAGCGGAGTTCGTCTATTTTTTATCCCTTTTATCCTGGCTTTTTAACCCTTATTTTTTGAATCAAAAATTGATTTTCTCGAATGTAGCATTTAGAAAATGGAAATGAAATCTACCTTCTTTTGTTTCGCATCTCTTTCGATCGAATGATATATCACATGCAATATGCTGCTTTTGAAGACGTTAATAGTCAGGGCCGTAGTGAGGGGGGGGGGCGCCCCATTCAATGTATGGTCCCTGTCTAAAATGTCACAATTATTTTCTGTGAAGTAATGATTGGCACATTTGGTCAATACTTGGATTTTGGATAGGTCTATGTTAAATTTGCTTTTGAGTAAATTTTGTTTATAGCCCCATAAAAGCCGAGTGCTCAGGGCCCAAAATCTTCTCACTGCGGCGTTGTTAATAGTTCTAAAGATTAGGTAACCGGTACCCCTACGTTTCCGACCCCACTGGAAGAATTTGGTCCAAACTTCATAGTAATGTAGAATTCTTTTCTAGTTTTCATTAATAATCTAAACATAATGAGATGTGGCACAGAATAAAATCCCTCATTATCTATTCTTAAGTCATTCTTTAATGCAGATATTGCCTAGAGAATCTGCATACCAAAATCATCCCTGTTAATAAGTTTATACCATATCGACCAAATCGTCCCTTATACATTTCACTCCCGAACTTCGAGCTGGAGTCCACTGAGTCAATCGAAAATACAATAAACTAAATAGTGAAGTAGCACATGCCCACTGTAAACTACATTCCAAATTTTAACCATCTATGTCAAAAAATGTAGAAAATATTAAAGGGAGAGACTGACATAATAAAACCAGTAAATAGTGCTATTCTTTCGCTATTTAACAAACAAATTTGAGTTATTTCTTTATCCCTCTTTTTGAAATTATTTTTCATTATTGTTATTATTTTGGAGTTGAAATTTATTTTTTATTATTTTAATAGTGCCATTTCCCCCCTACTTTTCTATTTATTTTTTCCCCTGTGTCAATTTACCGAACTGGAAAACGAACCCGTTCACCAGTTCACGCGAAAACCGTAACTATCACAGTTTGTCAATTGTAAACGCTACTTTTATAAACACTTTTATAAACGATTAAAAATACTACGTTTATAAACGATACTGAAACTTTCCTCATCCAGTTATCTTTCATCTTTCTCATTCATTTCATCAGTCTCGTGAGTAAACTCAAGAGTTATAAATCGATTAGTTATTTCCATAAAGACAAGCTTAACAACCAGATTCAAACAGTACTCGATACTGCCATCTGATACTCGTAAAAATACTCGATACTTTCAATACTGCAACTTACTCGATACTATCAGCATCGGTATTGGTATCGGCACATCACTAGTTTCCACACCTTTTATTCTTACACCGTGGCTCCAACCTCTCCTCGATCGGCATATCGTCTGTTTCGCTTTCGTCCAAATGACGCAACCGACAACATGACACTATTGAGAAACTGAGCAAGTGGTGAGTAACCAAGTGGTCATCGAAATTCCCAGGCGGCCGTCGACGATGCAAGCATGTCAACTGAGCAAATCGCGATTGCTAGATCACGCAAAGTGATGAATGTCCAGGTTTTGCTTCAAGACATCAAATTGCGTCAACAGATTTATTTATTTATTTATTTATTTATTTATTAGTTTATAAGCAACAGGCTAGTATTAGCCCAATAACATCTTACAAAGAAAATATATATCATAATATTACATAAAAATGCAGGAAAGAATATAATGTATAAAAAATGTATAGTCAAAACTAGGTACCAAAGAGTAATAAAAAATCCATTGACATTAAAATAAAAACAGAAAAAAAAATCATAATAAAAGCATAACGCTTTCATTCACAGTTTCTTTATACGTATCATACGACATAACATTTATATCAATAAGGTTTGATATGATATTACAAAACTTGTACATTCGGAAAAAAGGAAGATTATTTATAACTGTCTTCCTTGAGAAAGATAAGTAAAATATATCATTACGTCTGGAATTAAGTTTGGAACACGTAAATTTACAGACTTAAGATAACTAGATGAATAACTTATATTGCGGTAAAATTTAAATAGATAGCAAAGATCAATTACAGTACGTCTATTGGTCAATGGCTCACAATTAAAAAAAATCTCGTAGATAGGAGTTTGATATATAAAAGTTATCATTAAAAAATGTAGGATGGAAACGACGAAACAGAGCGTAAAAAATCTGTTTGAACTTTTTCCAAGACAATCGACAATCCAAGAGGAGCTGAAATTTAATACGAGGAGGAGACCAAATGACAGAAGCATATTCTAAAATTGGTCTGACTAGTGTATTAAAAAGAAAAATTGAAAGCCAACATTATTAAAACTTAGGGAGTTTCTGACAATAAAGTATGAACCACGATAGGCTTTGGAGATAATAGAGTGAATGTGAACAACAAACGAAAGTTTGGAATTATATATAACACCTAGGTCGTTTGTAACAGATTTTTGTTGTAATTAACACCAGATTATCAAGTAGTGAACAACCCCACTCCGTTTGTTGGAATTCCAGAGCACACAGACACAAACGATCATGTGCATCCACTGTTACCCAAGTAGAGAGTTGTTTCGTCGAAGTTATTGTTGCCGTATATTCCCAAATCAACGCTAGGGAAATTGATCTAAAAATAAGTAAAATGGACGATATAGATAGGCAGTCTCTGTTCGAGGAGGAACCCTTGAACAGTATAGAACTTTCCAGAAGCGACGGCAGCTTCCACTTCCTCTTCCAGTGGGTTGGGTATATAAGAATGGCACTATACAACGATTTTGAAAAGACTGAGATTATTATTCACATTATTACACAGAGATTCACAAAGTGTTTTGCATTTTAAAAACAGAGTTAATCTATCTGTAAAATAAAATTTTAAATCATATTTTAAATGGAACGCTAATATCAAATATTCGTTAATTCGGGGGTGCGTTAATCTGAAACTTTTTAACATTAAAACATTAAAACTTTTTAACATTAAAATCTTCTGTCGGAGATTTTAAATTTGAACGTAATTTTGAGATGTACTTTAAAGTGAGGTATGTTGTAACGGGATTTTACTGTATCATATACAAAGTGTTTACTAAACATATGACAAAAATCCAAGGGTTGTTTCTTTCGGTTATATTAAATAAGAGATTTTAAATATAAAATGAAAAATAAATAAATAAATACTTTATTTATATTTATTTATTTATTTATATATTAACACAAGTAACCAAACAGGCGGAGCCCAGGAGGGATTACGAAAATAAGTAAAGCATATAAACAGTGGCGGCTGGTAACTAAAATTTCTGAGGGTGATGCGTCAGAAAATTGCAATTTTTTTTATGAACTAGGGAAAAGCTACTGACATAAAGCTTAAGAATTATATAATACTCATGTTGTAACGGGCTTCGTGGCCCATTAGTCCCAATTTCTACAACGAATAAAGGATCAATCCAAACTAGTTAGATACTAATCGAAATCTCCTTGCAGGAGGTTCAAATTGTTGTGGAATATCGTGACAGCTGCATGCTCCATTGATCAAGTTAAGGAGAGGAGAACGAGGAATAAGAAGTTTCAAACTGTGGCGCTATCTATTAAGAATGATAGTCCTCATTCGCCTGCGGATTTCAAGCTTAAAAACTTAAAACCAAAGCGTCGTAGGTGAGGGAGAGGTAAAAATAGCGGAGGCGCTGATGGTGGAGCAGCGCGAGATCTGAGAGAAGCAAAAAGTGAGAGATTGGTGAGCAAGACTTTGGAGAGGAAGCCTCGGTTTTCCGAGCTGGCAATTTCGACAACCGACCTCGAGCCTAAGACATTAGAGCAAGGGAATGCTTTTACAGGCAACTGCGATAAAGCTCCTAGAAAACGATGTTGTGGTGACTCGAACTGAGGACAGAGACATTGGTTCCAATAATGCTAGTGCTTCAAACTTTTTGTGTAATGCTAACTCTTAAAGTTTTCCAGAGTTGCAAGACACCGATGAAGCAACATGTTCATTAATCGCAGAGAAACAAGTGGATTTCTCGCTTGATGTTCATAGCAGCCCACTGATGACGGTTACCTATTCCGAGTCAGCGGTAGCAGTGTTTAAGTTCCATAGAAGCAAGAGAGCCGTGCAGAGAAAATACGTTGAAAATATCTGCACGCTTGCTTCATTCACGTTATTCTTCGCAGGGGCATTGTATGTAGCCTCCCTTCACCGTATCTCTTCATAGAAGCTCAAGGGATTGAGCGTTATCGTTTCTTGGTACACGTCCAAGGTTTACCGGCCCATATCACCTATACCTAAGTGGAATGTATTTAGCTAACAGAATTGGTTTCAGCGGTCTTCCTACAATTAGTGATGACCTGGAGCAAAGAACTTGGCAACTGTTTTTGCTCATGGAGGTAAGCTCACATATCAATCTCTCATACCTGATAGCTTCCTCTCAGATTAGTTGCATAGTAATTGGTTATTGTAGATTTCTACCACCGTCGCCATCACGCAGAGCGTATATAACGAAATTCTTCTATTATCTATCCTCGGCATCGAGCCCAAAAAAAAAAGCAAAGTGTATTGCCGCCTTCCTGAGTTGTGTTGCAAACCTTTATTATACAGTAGTTGTTTTGTGCCCATCTGTCTGCATGCGAGCAAGCAACTTTGTGCTAGTATATTTGATAGAACTTTATATCAGAAGATTAAAATAAGCACCAGTGGTGCTAATTCTATTAGAGTCTGCATTTAAGTAGCAGCAATTTGTTATCTTTCTTGTAAGAAAATTATTATTGTGTTCAAAAGAAAGTATATTAATGTAGATTTATATTTCACCAACTATTATTTAGTTTTACTTGTTTTCTTAAAAACATTTCCTGTCAGAGGGTAACATAAATAATTTATTATTTTTATTACTTATAAATAATAAATATAATTTTAGAACGTATACTTTTGTGTCATTGGTGTTATTTTAATTATGCTTCCACTCAACTGCTCAATTCTTTACCGTGACACAGTTAGTATACATTCTTCGTGGTGCAGAGCATAACATTTCGCGGGAGGAGGGTTTAAGCTAACGTTTCCGCAATCCTTCGTGGTGCAGAGCGTAAAGTGGAAAATAGGCCTAGGTTAAATTTGAGTTTGGCACTTATATTTGCTTTTGGTACAAAGCATTTGTGTTGCTTATAAATTATTATTAATGTTAATATCCCCCTCCCCCCCCCCCCTGAATTCCAAGCGTTGGGCTTATGTGTTGAAGCGTTACTGTGGCAATTGAAGTTATTTAGGTCGTATGGAAATTTTATTTTTTTTCTGGAGTACTAATTGTGCATTGGTTTTATGCCAGTTATTATACATTCTTCGATGGTGGCAATTGTTATTTATCATTCAAGTTATCAAAGGAATAAGAATTTAATGTCTATTCACTTATTTGTATTTCAGAAATAAAATAGACAAAGCTTCAAATAAGGATTAATTGTGCATTAAGGGGTATAGCCTTAGAAACTAATGACTAAGTGAATTCATAATTGCAAGTTAATTCTTTATAGTGAGCATAGTCACAAAGAGGATTGATATGGGCAAGCGTAAAGAGAAAGAAAGTCAATGTTCAAGATTTTATGGAATACTGCCTATATTAGGCAAGACAGGCGATTTAATCAGTGCTATACTTTATTAGCAAGTCAGTTGCCAAACTATGCAGAGCAAGATAAGATGAAATTATGAGTGCATTCCCAGTAAATATGAGGGAGAAGTTAAATGAAAAGGCGCCTGTTGGACATGATGAAATATTCCGAGAGGATTATAGAGGGATGTAACAGTCCAGAAGCAAATAATTCGTTAAATAAAAACATTCCCCAGCATCTCAAAATTATAGATAAGAAAACAAAAAAAAAGGTAAAAGCAAGTTGAGGAAGAAGTAAATCAGCCGGTTGAAATGATTGTTTCATCATGAAAATTAGATGAAGGAATGCTTATGGATATAAAAGAAAAGTATAAGCAATGTGATTTTATGAAAGCAAGAATGAGCAAACTACGTGGAAGGTCTGTTATATAAGCGAGTGGGACAGTCCAATAAGTTGGTGCTACCAAAAGTGAAAAAATTACGGAGCTGTTTATTTAAAGCGGTGCATACTGATCTGGCCGCAGGGCACCTTGGGATATATAAGACTAAAAATAAGATTTCAAAAGATTATATGTGGGTTGTATGGCCAGTGACATCATTAAATTTATCAATAACTGTCTTGATTGCCAAGCTAATAAGACAGTGCGACGTAAGCCGTTTGGCAATCTACAGCCGCTTTAGATTCCACTGCAAAGGTGGCACAAAATAACAATTGATTTTGTGCTTCCGCTACCAAAAACTGCTCGCGGACATGATGCATTCCTTACAGTGACATAAGCTGTCTAAAAATACGTTTATTACCATGTCACTCAACAATCACAGCAGAGGAAACCGCTTGGTTACTAATGGATAACATAATAAAAATCCACGGGTTTCTGCAAGTGATTATTTCGGATTCTCGATTTTTAATTCTGAAGTCTGGCAACACATATTTAAGATGTTAACTAACTCTCTAAAGTTTTCTCGTGTCTATCATCCACAGTCAGATGGCCAATTAGAGAGAACTAACCAAATAGTAATTCAGATATTCCGGAAGTAGAAAAAACAGACTGGGATGAATATTTAACACCAGCCAAAATAGCCATCAATTCATCCATATCAGAGACAACTAGGCCCTGGCGAGGGTGATTCCTACGAGTCTCTTTTTTTCAAGCTTCTGATACAAGCCAAAGCTAATATAAAAAGGCAAATGCCAAGTAAAAAACACTTCGACAATAGACACATATTTTGGAAACTAAAGAAAGGAGATAAAGTGTTTGTGTGGGCAGCAAGATTGCACCCCTTGAAGCACAAGTTAGGAAAAAAGCTATATAGCAAATATATTGGACCTTTCCTGATAATTAAAGTTATTAATAAAGTCTCAGCCAGGATGTGAATACCAAATAAATGGGGGGGGGGGGTACCAAAGTATTGCATGGATCATTTTTAAAAAAGGTCCGGGGAAAAAAAAAAAAAAAAAAAAAAAAAAAAAAGGAAATGTAAGAAAGCTCCTGGGTTTATTTCTGACCCTCATTTCCCAGATGTATATAGGTAGAAAAACTATTGGATGTGAGGCCTAACCGTAAATTTTTAGATAAGAGGTTGGGCTATCAACATCATCATGAGATCCTGAGTGAAACTTACATCGGTGTAAGTGGCTCGTAGCCGAATTTTTCCAGAAGCAAAGAGAAGGCCCCCAAACAATTTATAAGATAAATGGCTACTCAATTAAGAATGGAAAAAAGAAGCGTTAGCAAAGAAATGCGATATCGCGGTATTTGTCGAGAGTTGGAAAGCGGAAGAGACTCCGCTCGGCAAATCCGCGTCAAGAGAGGGAGGATATCACGGAATATCGTGACGTCTGCGTGCTCCTTTGATCAAGTTAAGGAGAGGATAGCGAGGAATAAGAAGTTTCAAACTATGGTACCATCTATTGAGGATGATAGTCCTCATTCGCCTGCGGGTTTTAAGCTTCAAAACTTAAAAGCAAAGCGTCGTAGGCTAGGGAGAGGTAAAAATAGCGGTGGCGCTGATGGTGGAGCAGCGCGAGATTTGAGAGGAGCAAAAGTGAGAGATTGGTGAGCAAGACTTCGAAGAGGAAGCTTGGATCTTCCGAGCTGGCGATTTTGGCACCCGATCTCGAGCCTAAGACATAAGAGCAAGGAAATGCTTTTAGAGTCATTTGCAATAAGCTTCTAGAAAACGAGGTCGTGGCAACTTGAACTGAGGAGAGAGACATTATTTCCAATAATTCTAGTGCTTCAAACTTTTTTGTGTAATGCTAACTGTGAAACTTTTCCAGATTTGCAAGACACCGACGAAGCAACATGTTCGCAGAGAAACAACTGGATTTCTCGCTTGATGTTCATAGCAGCCCGCTGACGACGGTTACCTATTCTGAGTCCCAAGAGGTCCGGGTAGCAGTGTTTATATCCCATGAGAAGGAAGAGAGCTGTTCAGAGAAAATACGTTGAAAGTATCAGCACGTTTGTTTCATCCACGTTATTCTACGCAGTGGCGTTGTATGTGGCCTCCCTTCACCGTATCTCTCCATAGAAGCTCAAGATATTGTTGCTTGGTCCCCATCCGAGGTTATTGTTGCCCGGCCCACTTCGCTATACAATAGTGGAACGTATTTGGCTACCAGAATTTACTTCAACGGTCTTCCTAGAAATAGCGATGCCCTGGAGCCTACAAACGCGTCGCAGAGGACTTGGCAGCTGTTTTTGCTCATGAAGGTAAGCTCACATTTCAATCTCTCATACTATTTAGCTTCCTCTCACTGTCAGATTAGTTGCATAGTATTTGGTTATTGTAAATTTCTACCACCGTCGCCATCACGCAGAACGTATATAACGAAATTCTTTTTCTGTTATCTATATTTCTTTATAGTTCTATCCTCTGCGTAGAGCTCTTAAATGCAAAGTGCACTGCCACTTTCCTGGGCGGTGTTGTAAGCCTTTATTATACAGTAGTTTTTTGTGTTCAGTTTGCATGCGAGCAAGCAAGTTTGTGCTAGTATATTTGATAGAACTTTATTTCAGAAGATTAAAATAAGCACCAGTGGTGCTAATTCTATTAGAGTCTACATTTAAGTAGCAGCAATTCGTTATCTTTCTTGTAAGGAAATTATTATTGTGTTTAAAAGAAACTATTGGTTGGTTTGGTTTGTTTGATATTAACGTCCTTTTCAACTGTTATGGTCATTTCAGGACGGCGTTATAGGGGCCGCAAATTTTGCCTCGCAAGGGTTCTTTAATGTGCAGCCGGCAAACGACTACACGGGACCAACGGCTTTACTTCCCTTCCAAAGGAAGTGCGTGATCTCAGGATTTCCTCCTGAAAAATCCTCGTCGTCCTCGGCCGGGATCGAACCCGCGTACTCGAGCATCAGAGGCGATCACGCAACCGCTGTGCCACCGAGGCCGAGTAAAAAAAAAAAAAAGAAAAAAAAATAGAAAGAAAAAAAAAGAAAGTATATTAATGTAGATTTATATATCACCGACTATTATTATTTTTACTTGTTTTCTTAAAAACTTTTTAAGTTACCCTCGTATCAGAGGGTAACATGAACAAGATTAAACAGAGTATAAAAAAACAGACTTTAATGAAACTTTTACTATCGCCTAGCTATATCAGTCGATATCTTGAAAACTACTGAACCGATTTTGATAAAACTTGGGTTTATCCTTAAGTTGAAAGATACTTAATCCAATAAAAAAGAATTATTGCAATTCGATTTTTAGTTTCTGAGAAAAACGTATACATACATACATACATACATACATACATACATACATACATACATTTATGAAATTTGGCATATACACGCATCGAATTGATAACCTTTTTATGAAGTCGGTTAAAAATTATCTTTATTACTTTTAAATAACTTGCTGATATGCCCGGCGTTGCTTGGGCTGTTTGTTTGATGAAATTTTGCAGTATCTGAATTTGAATATAAATAAGAACACATGAATAATATGTGTTAGTAGAGTACATATTTATTTAGCAAAAACGAAAAGAACTATTTAAAATGCTCGCACTGCGATTTTGTTTCCAATTGAGTTTGCCCTGGAAAATCAGATCAAAGAAATATCAAAGAAATGCTATGAGTATTGAATTCTTTCTGTCTATATTAAGATATACTTCATAGATGGATTCAGAGAGTTGATGAACTCTCTATAGGCTCATTAACATTCCTCATCAACACGTAACTATTTTAATACAGTTGTATTCACTCACAGAGCGTCAAATCATGTTCTAAATGTGGTTATTCATATTGACGGTGTCAGTTTAGCAGCAAGGATTGCTCTCTCCCACAATCCATTGAGATTTTTATAAATTTCTAATATATTTAGATAAACATTATCCATAATTTCTCTAAAGGAAGTTACTACAAAAAGGGAAAATGTAGTCACACCACAAGATATAGAGCCCTGTGTAGAATGATCAATTAAT
>JAHWFO010076960.1:575954-587746 GCA_023313115.1 Rhysida immarginata | reverse complement strand
ACAGTATTGACGTTATGTTCAGGCCTGGTAGTTTCTAGGAGGCCATGTAGAAATACGATTAACAACGCTTTTTTATGATGATATAACAATGTATGAAGTTTTAGTGCGTAGGCTTTCTGTCTAGGAAGTGTTGCCCAAAGCCTGAGCGCGAAAATTTCATACATTGTTACATCATACCATCTTGAATTTTAAAAATCAGTATTTTTTTGTTTGTTGGAAACAATGAAGGATGGATTGTTGCCCGAACCCCGATGATCATGTGATTTTTGAGTGCCCTGGCCTGTCTCTCGTTGGCCTCGGATGACTTCCTATGACGTTTTAACAATGTATGACGTTTCCGCGCTCAGGCTTTCTCTTTAGGTGGTATTGCCTCGGCACAGAAAACTAACGTCATACAGTAGCAGCAAGGCCATCTATAATTACAGGCTGTGGCAGTCGAAAATCACCATTTGCATGACTTTCGACTGCCCTGGCCTGTATTAATAGTTGGCTTTGCTGCCTACTGTATGACGTCAGTCTTCCGTGCCCAGGCCTTGTGTCTAGAAGGTGTTGGCTCAGGCCTTGTCTCTCGGTGGTCACGACTAAGATGGTAAGGTGACTTTTCAGCACTGTCTTTTAATCCCCTGGTCTGTGCACCCGCGCAAATTCCGTTGTTGTAGTCAACAATTGGATTGCTGTATTTATGGAAGAAGCATTTTTAGTCCCCTCTATTGCACGAATTTAGCTACATCTCAAATTTAACAATATAATTTAATGATCGTACAACATAACAGAACTCACAAATTACGTTTATTCAGATGTTCCACTCCTTCTGATAACGATGGTAACTTTCCTATTACCAGATAGCCAATCAGAAAGCATGCCACACAACAGAGATGGCAGCACAGTTAACAGACGTCATAGGAGTTATGTTCTCGTGCGAGGCCTACGAGATAACAAGGCCTGGAAGCGGAAGAGTCACCTGACCATCTGGGTGCTAGCAACAATCCAACCTTCATTGTCTCCATCTTGGATATTAACAATCAATATTTTTCCGTTTGTTGGAAAAAATGAAGGTTGGATTGTTGCTAGCACCCCGATGGTCAGGTGACTTTTTCGCTTCCAGGCCTTATCTCGTTGGCCTCGGTTCTCGTGGCTATTACGTCAAAGTGCAGATCACAAATTACGAAATCATTTTAAACTGCTAATACAAAATTAAGCCTTTTAAAAATTGCATTAAATTTAAATATTACTTTATTGTTTTGAGTTAACTTTTCTTTCTTTACTCCAAAATCTTTCTTTGTTTTTCCACAAATGATGCATTTTCTATAAACACTTTCAGCGCGATTACTTTTCCTGTTCGAGGACGTCGGAACACATCACGAAACAGGGTTGGACAGTGTTACCCTATCCACCTTACAGCCCTGATCTAGCGCCCTCAGACTTTCACTTCTTTGGGCCATTGAGAGTGCTATTTGTGGAAGACTTTTTGTAGGATGACGAAGAGGTGATTCGCACAGTGAGGACATGGCTGTGTGAACAGAACAAGGACTGGTACCGACAGGGTATACACGCCCCTGTGTATTGCTGAAGGAAGGCTATAGAACGGGACGGAGATTATGTGGAAAATTAGGAGTGTAGAATAAACATCATTCTTTCGTGTTTATAAGTTTCATAGTTTTCAATAAAATAATTGTTGAAGAAAAAAATTGTGGTGCATTACTTTCTGGGTTACCCTCGTACATACGTATCCTGCATAACTCAAAAACGATTAGCCGTAGAATGTTAAAATTTTGTATTTAGGACTGGTGTAACATCTAGTTGTGCACCTCCCTTTTTGATTGCAATCGATTGGGCCAAATATGTGTATATGTGGTGTTCACAACAGGTTTTCTTACATGTCTGTGGAGTTGTTTGCGTGGAGCAGTTTGTCACGTCAGAGTTTGTTTCTTCTAAGACGGGAAATGATGAAGATAAGAAATTGTTGCACAAAAACGACTGTCAAAATTTGCTTCAACAATTGGGAGTTTTTAGACAACAAAGACGGAAAAATGCGTCTCAAGAAAGATAATCAGAAATATTTCATAAAAACAGGAAATATTCGTAGATTTTCATTTGTAGTTCTTAGAAAATTCCCCGCTTTTAAAACGAGATTTAATCCTCGTATACAGGCAACACCTCCTAGAAAGAAAGCCAAACAACTGAAACGTCATATATTGTTACATCATATTTCGACCGTTGTTAACCGTATTTCTATCAATGTATTTCCTCCTACCAAGAAGGTCTTGTGAAGAAATAATACAGGAAAACACAAAAGAAACCAAGATTTCGTTTCGTCTATATCAGCTCTACAAGACCTCGTGTGTTTCGTCTTCTTCAGTACCGGATATTTGTATTTCTCCACATCGGGTGACTTTTTTAACTGTTTTTAATATTTATTTTATTTCTATTTTTTTGAATTAAAATGAAGTTATCATTTTTTTTAAATTAATTATACAGAATTCAACTCCTACTCTTATATAATGCTTATTTTACTTCATTATAACGAAATTCATTATAGCGAATATTTCAGTAGAACAAAAGAAAATTTCGGTCCCACGGGCAGTTTTATTAGGTTTAGAACGAATTTTTTTTGGTTGTACTTTCCTTTAGTCATCCGGGTTCTTAAGAAAGAGAGACGCGACGCCGAGAAAGAGACGCTGACGGAGAAAGGCCGAGTATAAGAGAACAGAGAACTTTTGAATTTTCAGTCGTGAATTCAGCACCGTCGTGAATTGAGCAGAGCCGTGAACTGAGCAGAGTTGTGGCCAGAGTTGTGATTGCGGTGTCTTTTTTTTTTGCGTATTCATTTGTGACTGAGTTGAACGTTTACCATCAGTGCGTACAGTCGTTGCCAGCACTCTGAAAAACATTACAGTCAAATCTGCTCTGCAATGGCAACAAAACAAAAACGCCCGCAAATTACTCTTGGTTAAAAATTGCAGATGATCGAGCAAGTAGATGGCGGGGGAAAAAAACAGAGAAGTTGCTAAAAATTTCGCCATAGGCGCCTTCAACATTAAGTACAATTTTAAAAGAACGGGACAAAATTGAGACGCTTGCCAAGAAGGAAATTGGTCCACAACGTAAAAGAATAAGATGTGCAAATTATGAAGATGTTGAAAAGCTGTTTTTCAATGGTTTCAAGAAGTAAGATCCAGAAACATTTCAGTAAGTGGTCCCCTTGTTCAAGAAAAACTTTAACCTTTGCATCTGCCCTTGGGCATGTAGATTTCAAAGCAAGTTCAGGATGGCTGTACAGATTTAATGCACGTTATGGTATTTCATCGAAAGCAATTTCTGTGTCATTGGATCAAGTGAATACATGGAGAACATGAGGCATAAAAGACTTTGATGCGTGCAACATTTTCAATGCAGACGAAACTGGCATCTTCTACCACTTGTTGTCACATCGTACGCTGGCTGTAAAAGGCTGCAAGGGAGACAAAAAATCAAAGCAAAGATTGACTGCACTGTTATGTCGTAACGCATCTGGAACTGAAAAATTGAAACCCCTAATCATCGGAAAATCAGCGAAACCTAGATGTTTCAAAAACGTGCGTTCATTGCCTTGTGAATATCGTGCGAATAAACGCGCACGGATGACTCAGAACATTTTTGCTGAATGGCTCAATAAACTTGATGCAAAAATGAAAAGTGAAAAATCGCAAAATCTTGCTGTTAGTTGACAATTGTTCTGCTCACAATGCACCACTACAATTAAGAAACGTTTGTGTTGAGTTTTTTCCACCTAATTGTACAAAAGTTTTGCAGTCACTAGATTTGGGTATCATCCGTGTTGTTAAAGTGGTGTATAGAAGTCGATTAGTACAACAATTTGTAATGAACATTCCTTTTGATGTGTCGTTTCCTTTAATTGACGTGAAGCAGGCTATTGATTTGATTGCTGCATCCTGGTACTTAGTGAAGGAAGAAAACAATATCGAAATGTTGTGCACGGCCGGCCAGCTCGCGGGAGATCAGACAGTTTTGCTTGACCTTGCAGCGATGATGACACACGCTTTGCCCAACGACTCACCGTGCTTTTGTCCACTGCCAGATCACCGTAGACATTCTGCAAGCGCCTATGAATATCTGAGATGCCCTGGTTTTCCGCCAAAAGAAACTCACTCACTGCCCGTTGTTTGGAACGCACCTCCATTGTAGACGCCACTTTAGCAGCTCACTATAGCGCTGTCACATATCGGACGTCAATGAAACTTAACGAGACGAAGCGGAAATCTTTGAAAATGTTCCACAAGAAATGTCAAGTTTTTTCAACCAAAATTGGCCGAGAAAAAAAATGTGTTGCAGTACTTATTGAACTCCACTCGTATATTTGAAAACATGCTTGCACTAGAAGAGTACTTGTTAAAAGAAAATACTAAAAATTTTGTTCAATCAAAAATTACAAACTTTTTTTTAAGTATCAGTGTGTATTTTTGTTAATTTAAATAAAGTACAGTCATGGACAAAAAAAACGCTCCCTCACTCTGTGCTACTATATTTTTAAATGAGTGTTTACTACTTTGCCATTACGTGTCTGATATCGTTTAGTTCAGTCAGAAAATTATCTAAATTTTTAACCAATACAATCATACCATCCTATTTTAAACGCTCATTTAAAAATATAGCAGCATAGAGTGAGGGAGCGTGTTTTTTTTTGTCCATGACTGTACATATTTGTGTTTTAAATTGTACTGTACAATTATTAAAAATTAAACAGGCCGATAAATTAATGTTTTCATTAAAACGAAATTTCATTATAACAAAGTAAATTAGGCACCTCCTACAATTTCGTTATAACGAGGTTCCACCTGTATTTCTAATGACCACCAATATAAGTAATAATTTGTGCAATATAAATAAGGTTCATTAAGGCATGTAATGAAGATTTCATTCCACCTCTGCGAATTATAAAAAAACACTGTAGTCAAGATATGCTAAAACCATTAAATCCACTCGATTGTTTGCATGTTCTGTCCGAACCTCATTTAGGCCTACGTAAAATGATCATTGACGCGATTTTGTTAACGCAAGATTTCTTCGTTTTAAAATCGAGACAATTGAAAAAAGCATGTTTAATTGGAGTATGTTTTCGATCACGCAGTTTCCTAATTTGTCTCTCCTGTGAGAGTGGTTGAGTTTAGGGCCAACACATTAGTGCATAGGTAGTTCGCAGAAATGGAACACGTAGCGTGTGTACTTTTTCATGCGCTTTTGTTTACTTTATGGGCGGGGTTTAACCAAACTCACTAACTGTTTACTCCTTTAAGGAATGCAATTTCGACACATTATATTAAGGAAACTTGTGTTTATGTTAAGGTGCAGAACATCGCTAGGTATCTCACGACATCCTTTTCAAAACCATCCTGTATATATACGAGGCCTGTCCGAAAAGTATCCGGATTGAGGCTACCAAAAAGAAAGTAGAACTCGCTGCACCTTTTTCCTATCCGGATCATGTGAGGACATTTCTGCCGATGACGTAATGAAATTTGCAGCTGTTAAGAGAGCCGCATGCAGTTGTTGTAACACGCTAAAGTAGAAGTTGGAGTTGTTTTTTTTCTCGTCGCGTGATGAAAATGACAGAAACATTGAGAAACGATATTGCATCATATTTTGTTTTAAAATCGGTAAAACCGCAAAGGAGTGTTATGAATTGCTAAAACAAGCATTCGGCAATGATGTTATGAGCCGCACACGGGTTTTCGAATGGTTCAAGCGCTTTAAGGAGGGTAGAGAATCGGCACAAAGTGATCAGCGGCCTGGTGGCCTTCAACGTCAAGAAAAGACACCACAATTGAACAGATTCGTCAACTCGTGCGATCAAATCGTCGTCTCATTGCCGAAGATGTTGGAATATCCAAAAGTGTCTGCCATGAACCGTATTTTTTGTAGCCTCAATTCGGATACTTTCCGGACAGGCCTCGTATTTTGCTTGAAGTGAAGCCGTAGTCGACAAAAAAGACAGGCCCCAGCACGGAAAAGTCACCTGCCCAAGATAAGTTTAGCAACAATGTAACCTTCATTACTTCCATTTTGGATTTTAACAACCAGTGGTTTTTCGTTTGTTGAAAATAATGAAGGTTAGATTGTTGCTAGACTTATTTTGATCAGGAGACTTCTAGTTGGCCTCGAAAGTGAAGTGAGGTAACAAGGCCTGGAAGCGGAAAAGTCATCTGACCATCAGGGTGCTGGCAAAAATCCAAGCTTCATTGTCTCCAACTTGGATGTTAACAATCAGTGTTTTTCCGTTTGTTGGAAACAATGAAGGTTGGATTGTTGCTACCACCCCGATAGTCAGGTGACTTTTTCGTTTTCAGGCCTTATCTCGTAGGCCTCGAAGTGAAGCGTAGCCGACGAAAAAGACAGGCCGGGGCACTAAAAAGTCAGATGACCAAAGTAAATCTAGCAACATTCCAATATTCATTGTTTCCATCTTGGATTTCAACAATCAGTGTTTTCTCATTTGTTGGAAACAATAAAGATTGGATTGTTGATGGATCTACTTTGGTCATGTGACTTTTTAGTGCCCCGGCCTGTCTTTTTAGTTGGCTTTGGAAGTGAAGCAAATGACGCAAAAAAGTAAACAAATTAACCTCTCCATTCCTGTTAACAATCAAGACAATTTTAATTGTTGGCTAATTAAAATACCCAAAAAGAACCGTATCTCGGCTGCCCGTAGCCCAATTTGAAGCAAACCTAATTCATTTTGCAAGTTAGCTCATTTCAGCGGGACTTTTTTCAACAATTTTTGCTCTATCGTGCTCCGTTTGAATACGAGAAAATACAGGGGAGAACACCGGAAGGTTTTTTCTATTTTATCATGCTATCAATAGCAAATAAGTTCTAAAAGTTACAGTCACACGAGATGTTAGTCAATATAATGTGGTCCAAAAGTTAAGATATTCATAAATTTCATGCGAGGAATGTGAAAATTGATAAATATATATATATACAGGGTGGTCCTAAGTCTATCCCCCCCTTTTATTTTTTGGACCGAAGCAGATATGTCAATTTTGATGAATCCAATGAATAGGAAGTTGTGGGTGGCCTATCCCATGGTGCACTTTTCATCATCCCAAATATGCAAATTAGGACACATTCAAAATTTATCTCAAAAACCGTAAGGGATAGAGAAAAAAAACCCAATTGCAAACTTGTTCAGCATAAAAAAACAAACAAAACAAAAAAAGTCATCCAAATCGGACCAACTAATCACCCACAATCAGAAGATCATGTTGACCATTTCCGGAACATTTTAGCTTGCCATCCTGGAATTGTTCTGTCTGTGCTGAAACATGCCTTTTATTTGCTTTTCCGCATGAAAGTGAATGCGAGTATGGTAATTTATGTTAATTTTTTGATTTGCATGCTTTACATGGCGGAAATATCAACATTCAGTTTTCCTTGTGCAGTGTGCCTGTTTGTAAGCTACAAACAGTCACCGCGTGATTGTGGGTGATTGGTTGGTCCGATTTGGATGATTTGTTTTTTGTTTGTTTTTTTATGCTGAACAAGTTTGCAATTGGTTTTTTTTCTCTATCCCTTACGGTTTTTGAGATAAATTTTGAATGTGTCCTAATTTGTATATTTGGGATGATGAAAAGTGCACCATGGGATAGGCCACCCACAACTTCCTATTCATTGGATTCATCAAAATTGACATATCTGCTTCGGTTCAAAAAATAAAAGGGGGGGGGGACAGACTTATGGACCACCCTGTATATCCTAAATGAAAGAAACAGAAAATGCAATGGCAAGGTTTAATCGCCTAAATTTTATTACAAAATATTGCAGCAAAGAATGCACACACACACACACACACACACACACACACACACACATATACATGCACACTAGGACAGGCTTTTCTGAGTTGCATAAAGTTGCGTCGCGTCTTCCTGGTTCCTCATAGTTGACTTTTTGATTCTTCGAGTTTGGTCTTGGTAGCATAATGTTTAACTTTAACATTCATTTTACAGATAAGACATGTCTCTATTACAACCTTTACATACTTTTTTTGATGCTCTATCCGAATCTGAAGCTAAAATTAAGAATTCGAAATAATTGGCAACAGAACGATCGACTTTGCGAATACAGTGACGATGCTTTTAACTAACATCGTTATAATATTGCAGTACCACACATTCTCAACTGGTTGTTTTTTGGTTTTGTGTTCTTTAATGTATGTTTTATCATTTTTCACAATATATTTTCAATTTTTTTTTATATTTCCTGATGAATCCTATTGTATCACTATATCCAGACTTAATTTGTTGTTTCGGCATTTCAAATAGAAATAAAGCTTTTTCCATGCAAGCTTGATCTAAATATCATTGCATGATATCAGCCCCAAATCTTTTTAATCCTAAATTAATGACAATGTTTTACAGGGGCATAAAGTTGGACTTAATAATAAAATTACTAGGAGATGATTACTATCATTTCTGAACTATTGATGACTTCCAATAAGCATTCTAATTAAACAAAAATTCCTTACCTGTATCGCTATCGAAAAAGATGACCATCTTTCCTCTTGGCCAAATCTCTGCGATACCGGCGAAAAAGGCAAATAGGTAGTGCACATTCATGTTCCTTGAAGGATTTTCTTTACAGCCTAAAAAAATGTTCGCTTAAGTCCATTTTCGAAAATACCATGATCTGATGCGAACATAAAATTCTTTTTAACTGCTGGGAAATGAACTTTTAAGAGGCAGGGACGTTGCTATTTATGAAGGATCTGTTTACCAACAGCAATCGAAGTTCGAACACATTTATTCTCTACAGGATAGGATGTGTCAGAGAGCTGTTATTAATTGCGATCGTTCGTCAAGATAATTATGCATTTAAACCGGATAAAACATCATAAATAAAATCCTATAAAGAGACTGTGTCATGATATCATGTCACGATATATCATACGATCTAATTTTTTTAAGTCGACGGAAATGATAGACAGTGAGAGCTTCTACCCGCAAAATAAGACTCAATGTTTCTAAATTATTTAATCGATGACATACAATTGGTATTGACCATTATTTTCATGCTTTTATTTTGTGTTTAATTCTTCATAAAACTGCCTTCTCAAAACAAATGTATTACATACATCAAAAGAATTCTCGTTATATGTAAAGACTTAGAGGGAAAAAAAAATCCATTGCATAACCACGCAAGAAAATATTTAGTGAGGTTGATATTTCATTTAATGGAATTTTCAACAAGTGTACAGAAAATAACTTATAACCATTCTTATCTGATGTATGATGACACACTATATTTAATAATGTTATTTTGATGAATGATGTATAATAAAAGTTCTAGCTTTTGTTATAATTTAAAAGTTAATGACGATCGAGCTCACAGTAAATGTAGCAAATACCTATGCATTTAATTTAACAACGAACGATTTTTATAAAACTAGCATGCAATGAAGAATTTTAATTCCATATATAAAATAACCTCCAATTATATAGTTACACTAAATGCAATGAAGGTGTTTAAAAATTCAACGACCGAAAAAATAAACGACTGATTTTGAGAAACATTATGTTGTTTTTCAATAGAATAAATTGTCAGATAGATTATAATGCAAAGACTTTACTAAATCGATTTATAAGTGGTTAGTAGAGCAAAGCGCTTCTAATTATGCATAATGAAAAACTGATAAGTCCATTAATAAATACAGGGGTTGGACAAAAATATGGAAACACTTGGTTTATATAGTGTTGGACCGCCTTTGGCGTTCAAAAACAACGCTTTGTAGGACAATCTTTGTTTTTTGATCCCAGGAATCACCCCCCCCCCCCCCTTATTGTATAAACACTCGATTTGTCGTGTGAAGAATTGTGTGTCATTTTTATTTACGTTAAAATTTCTAATTTATTTTATGACAATTTGCAAAATAAAGTGTTTTATAACACTAGCACCTCTCTTCTCTATAAAATCAATTACCTTTGCACGTGACAAATAATATAAGAGATAAAATCCGATAAGATTTAGTAATGAAAGAAAAAGTTGAAAAATTTATTTTCTTCAGATGCAAAGTGGTAAACTCTTCCTCAAATAGTTGTGAGAACTGTAAGTTATCCTTCAAATAGCATACAATAAGCATCTAAAGAATTTGGCCATATACAGGGTGATTATAATTAAAGTTACGATTTCAAAAATCGATAATTTGAAAACTACTCGTCAGAATGACCTGATATTTTAGCACAACAATCGTGAGGCAATGGAATTTTGTTTGGCGAAGGAAAAAAAATAGTTCCAAAATCTGCCGATAGATGGCGCTGGCAGGGTTCACATTGTCTGGAGATATGCAAATTACTAATACGTGACATGCGCACCGCAGACATAGCTGCAATAAAAATGCAGAGCAACAGAACTTTGCTTGAATGTTTCATCATGACTCTGACTATGAAGGATCGCGCTCTGCTCTTGTAGCTTTTTTATAAGAACGATGAGTGTGCACTAAAAGCTATTAAGAAGTTTCGGACATTAAAATCCATAAAATCGGGGCCAATAACCTGCCAGCGCCATCTATCGGCAGATTTTGGAACTATTTTTTTCCTTCGCCAAACAAAATTCCATTGCCTCACACTTGTTCTGCTAAAATATCAGGTCATTCTGACGAGTAGTTTTCAAATTATCTATTTTTGAAATCGTAACTTTAATTATAATCACCCTGTACATATGCTCAAAATATTTTGTAATAAACTTCTAGGGTACATAGGGTGAACGAAAGCAAACATTTTCTGCCAATGAACTGAGGGTCGGAAATGCTTCCTTTTTTCCCTAGGCAATGCTGAACCACTGGCAGGAACATTCCTTCATTTCCTCTCAGATAAAAAAAAACCTTTTCGTAAATTTTAATAGGCATCCGATTTCTTCAGCATATACTGGTCAGACCCGATCGTTGAGTCCACTTTTTATGGCAGGTAAATTAGGTATTTATGCGTATTCATTGCCATTTCAGACCTATGATTACAAATATCGAATATACTAGGAAACGTCTTTCAACAACTTAAATGGCTGACATGCCTTTTGACTGGAGCAGCTAATGGAAATGCCCGTCTTTACCATGAACGCTTCCCTAAATGGTAACTACCGCATCACCGCGCTTTTACACGTTTACATCTACATCTCAGACACAGCGGCTCCTTTCAAGGACCAACGTCGAAGCAGACGAACATCTGAAGCTGACGAAGACATTCTGCTGCGAATTCAAAATAACCCACCAACAAACAAATGCCCTATTCCTCCACAGTTAGAATACACCATAGCCTTGTTTGGAACAGCAGAAGACCGACAAGAGTGCCTTTACTCAAACACGCCATCGGAGGCTGCATCTCGCCTGGGCTCATATGGATGACTCGTATCATGTAGCTTGGATTGATGACTCACGATTCAAGTTCGTGCAAGTTCGATTCTGATGGCAATGGACCCAAGTTGTCAGTATTCCACTGTGCAAGCTGGTGATGGCTCCATCATTATGTGGGGCATATTTATAAGTGTCACGTGGATTTACGGAGAAGAAGAGCTCTCCGAAACCGAAAGGTGATGATGACGTGACCAGAAGACGTAGGTTTTGGATAGGGCAATGTAGATAAAAGGATGGGCAGTGACATCGGACCGGAAGTCCGCCATTTTTGATCCCACTGTGAATCAGGAAAAGTGTATAATTTATATCCATTTCGACTGTGATTACTGCAATTTGGTGCACAACAACCAGTCAAATATGTGTTTAGTTGAAAATATGAGGAAAAACAAAT
>JAHWFO010076960.1:538023-575554 GCA_023313115.1 Rhysida immarginata | reverse complement strand
CTGCTAATATCAAATACAAGCAAAACTATAATCGGAGGCACACACCGCTCAAAATGAAGATCGGAGATTTAGTGCTTGTTAAAGACCTCTCGAATTTAGTGTTGTTTTAACCTCTCGAATGAAACGTATGAGCGGGGTGATTGGGAAAAAATTATATACAAAGTTTCTGGGACCGTTTAGAATTAAAAAAATAATAAATAAAGTAACGGCGCAGTTGAATATTCCTCGCAGATGGAGATGCAGGAACAAGATTTTTCATTGTTCGTTCCTACAAAAATTTGTTCCCAGAAAAGTAAAGAAAAGAAGAGAGCCGGGGCCAATTAAAGACCCGAACTATCGGGATGTATACCGGGTGCAACGATTGATTGATGTAAAAGGAAAAAGCCCGAACCGCAAATTTTTGGTGAAGTGGGTTGGATATAAACAACCGACATGGGAACCAGAGGACCATTTACACCGGCGTCGAGGACTGATTGCTAAATTTTTCGAAGGTCAAAGAAAAGGAGTCAGCCATCATGATCAAGTCGACAGCATCCAAGACAGCTTTCGGGTGACTCAGAGGCCGGCGAGCATGTCACGTGGATTTACGGAGAAGAAGAGCTCTCCGAAACCGAAAGGTGATGATGACGTGACCAGAAGACGTAGGTTTTGGAGAGCCACTCCGAAAGCGAGAACGAGATGGGACGGAAGATGTCATGGCAGCACGAAAGAAGGTCGGAGGCAAGGCAATGCGATAGGTTTTTATCGAGAGATTCAAGCCTCGAAGGCGAGGGAAGACGACGTCGGCGGCGAGCGAGGTTTGCAAAGGAAGCCTTCGCTACACCGGGGAAAATTGACGAGAACGTCAGCAACGGAGAGGAGCGGGACTCAGCGGCAGCGACGGCCGGCAAGAAGAGGTATTTCTCAGGCGAGCCCGACAACGTTGCAGAAAAACGGAACGTTAGTCTTCCGGACCTAGACGAACCTTGGCAGTGCTTGCTGGCGCAAGCAATTCAACGCGTGCTCCTCGACAGTGAAGGAACAGCTACGGAGCCCAGCTGTGAGGAGAGGAAGAGCCCGACGGAACGAGCTCCAGTAACGGAGTTGTCAGCGGGAGAGGAGCGACAGCCACGTGGGGACGAAGGCGAGCGTACGCCCGGACTCTTACACATTCACGGTAGGACTTAAAGTTATATAAATACCGTTGCTAACGTGAGCAGTATAGCGTGGCATAGGATAACTTTACTCGACATTCGTGTTCAACAGGGGACAGAAAGACTCTTTCGCTCAGTTTTCCGGCAGGACGCTCTCGCACTTCTACAAAGTGACGACGTTGTTGGCGTCTACCCGGTATCGCTTGGCGGCTACGTACTTAGCGGCTTGGGAGGAGTATTTCCTCGCGGCGAAGTGGCTTCCCTGTTATTTTGAGTGGTCGTCGTTTCAATTGTGCCCCGAGTTTGCTGCGTATGTGTTTGCTTGTGATTAATCTTATACATCTACGCAGTTCAGAGCTCCATCCTCATTTGTGACGTATCAAAGTGCTGGTGATGTTGGTGTGTGTTAATGAGTGCGAAGTTTCTTGCGGACGCCAGTGTTTAATCTGTGCTTCTGTTCATTTTGATTACAGCGGTGCTTCAGATTTTAATTCTCCTATTTGTGTGCGTCGTGATGAATTATCTGTGCTCACACTGAATGAAGTGTGTGGGTGTGTTAAGCAGTTACCTCATCGGAGCACGTCCCCCCCCCCTCTTACCAAAGGAGGGTATATCTCAGCTTCATATAATAGTGTGATGCCAATTAAATGCCAAAGTGATTGATCGACGATGATGCAGCGACAGCGTGTGTAGCAGCTCATCTTTTTCTTTATCAACGAGCTTCGTCTCATGGAGTGCCTACGAGGGCTTCACGGCGAGACTCGTGATCGGTGAGCATCGTAGCTTCACGTCTCTTTGTGTGTCGGCATCCAGTCTTCCAGAGTTCGACCTAAAAAGGCTTCCCTGGATTTTAGCAACGAGCGACGAGCGATTTCACCACGTCGTCTGGACTTTCCAATAGTTTTTCTCCAGGAGCGCGCATCGCCACTGAGTTAACCTCGCCTCAATGCGTGCGGCTCCCCCTCATCTTTTGATTTATCAACAATCAATCGATCTTCTCCCAGCGGCGTTGGTAGCAGCTCATCTTTTCCCGAACTTTTGCCGGTTCGCAATTTTACTAAAGACAATTGATCTTCTGACAGGACCGAATCTTCCTCATCTCATTTTGGGTGCGGTCTTCATGTTCCCGATAAGACAGAGCGACGACTGACGTCTCATCTCTTACGAATCTTCCTGCCTTACAAACCATCGGAGGAAGGACTTATTTTGTTTTCATCTTCCAATGCAAATTAAGTGTTGGAGAACTTTTAAATCAAGCACTTTATCGAAGCGCCACAGCTCGGTGAATCGATACATTAAGAACTTTCTTTTTTGATTTCCATATTTTATTGAATAAAATATTTTTCTTTTCGTTCCGCATCTTTGTCTTTATCACTCTGCTAAATCCACGTGACAATTTGGCAGAGTTTGTGTCTGATCAAATTGGACCTACCATTCGCTGCGACTCGTTATGTCCAAGTAAGTAAAAGTTATAATAGGCACACATCTATCTATTCGGGGACATGACCAAATGACATTTAAACTGTTTAACTTTAATACCATTTTGGCCATGTTCCCTATTTGATAAAGAGATGTCTGCCTATTATGACTTTTACTCACTTTCTGATTATCTATCATGAATATAAAGTCAAAATCAAAACGTTTTTAGAAATATAGAAATGTGCTTACCGTATGTGATCGGTTTGTCCAGCTGTCCGTCCGTCCGTCTGTAGACAATCCCACAATTCACTGCGTTGCAATAGAAAGAGTGCATGTATTGAATTGCTGGAAGCATAGCCTACATGATAAGAGACTTATCATGTAGGCCATGCTGGAAGACACGAATTATCCTCGCATTCGGGAAAACGCGTGTTGAGAACATACATGGTTTCGGCTCTACGCGTGCCTAAACATTAATGAGATGGTGCGCGTGCAGGATGCACGTGTTTGACGATTATTGAAAGGGCAGTTCGGCCTCTAAATCAAGAGAATTTTTTTATTCCTAGGGAACTTAGTATTTATTACAATAACTTGAAAACGAATTAACTTTTTCAAAGTCTGTTTTCACCAATCCGTTAATACGTGACAGAGCACGATCAAGTACGAACGTGAGATAGCCAGAATAAATACGTACTATAATGGTACCATTATGATACCCCCTTAAAAACTTCCTATAACCAGATATGGCATGTAATATATCAAACAAATCGTCATAACATATGAACATATATATAAGAGTAACTAGTGATAGCAGGTATTGGTCTATTGGCACGTGTACGTGCAAGGATGTCTCATGAATGAATATAACGCGTAAATAATGCTGGTGTGAAATCTTTAGTAGTACGTGTTTTAATGGTACAAAATGGAACTTTCAATGCTAAGATAATGGCATGTAATATATCAAACAGCTCGTAACAACATGCCATGAGTGAATATAACGAGTAAATAATGATAATGGTTATTGGTTTAGTAGCACGTGCCCTAATGGTACCATGTGGTACCATATGGTATTAGTGGAACTTTCAATGCTAAGATATGGCATGTAATATATCAAACAACTCGTAACATGTAATGAGTGAATATAACGAGTAAATAATGATAGAGGTCTTTGTTTAGTAGCACGTGCCGTAATGGTACTATATGATGCTATATGGTACCATTGGAACTTTAAATGCTGCGGCATGTAATATATCAAACAACTCGTAACAACGTGTCATGAGTGAATATAACGAGTAAATAATGATAGTGGTCTTTGTTTAATAGCACGTGCCCTAATGGTACTATATGATGCTATATGGTACCATTGGAACTATCAATGCTAAGATATGACATGTAATATATCAAACAACTCGTAACAACGTGCCATGAGTGTATATAACGAGAAAATAATGATAGTGGGAATTGGTTTTGCTTCATGTGCCCTAATGGTACAATATAGTATTGTTAGAACTTTCAATGCTAAGATATGGCATGTAATATATCAACCAACTCCTTACGAGTTGTTAGATCTATTATTATCCATAGCTTATTTGTATCAAGAGCATAATGCTCTTAGGCTTAATGTTATCTAAAACTCACTACTGTTATATATATATTGCTAATTAATAGTAGTTAATCGCTTGCTTCAATAGTAGACGATAACGTAGAAACACTTTAGTAATTTAATATAAACAAATAATAGATGCTTACACACAACACAAATGCTTAAGCAATTGAGACCCACTTCGTTTAACATTATGCGGGAATTCTTACAAATTAAAGAACTTTTATTTTTTTAAATGTATGAGGAATAACTCCCTCTCCATTTACCTTTCAGTTCTTCAAGTTTATTCGTTTAAATTCTCTCTATACATTAGCTTACTTAAATAGTAAATTACAATTTAGTTTTCATATTTATTTATTTTCTCTTAAGTGTTTTAAAATGTTGATTAATTCAATATATCCGTAACATGAAAATATCTCCTTTTATCCGCTTTGGCGGTAAAATCATTCTTGTTAATGATTGATTTATAAATCCAGTTATGATGTGTTTAACAGCCATTAAATACAGCATTAGTTAATTGCAATTTCACGTTCTAATTTAATTGAATTTATACTTATATTACAAATATTAATAATTATTTTTAATTAAAATTAATGGTTGATTTTATTAATCAAAACCCTCGCTTGAAATTGCCCCACCCACAAGGAGTTATCCGAATGAGCCAAAAGTAAGTATACAGCAAGAGATACATCTGAACACACCTTTATTACATTATGGAGCCAAGACGTGCAATCGTTTGTACAGGGTGTCCCAACGGAAAGTGGCATCAGTAGGTTGTGGCACCAACTCTAGCGGCGATGCATTGTTCCAGCAGCAGGTGTAGGTGATCATACAGGTGGCGAATGTCATCTTGGGGTACGTCTGTCCAGGCCTGGTGAACCTGCTGTGTCAGTTCATGGAGATTGCGGGGTGATCGTAAACAACGTCCCACCATGTCCCACACCTGCTCAATTGGCGATAGGTCTGGGGACCTCGCGGGCCATGGCAGGCAGTTGACATCAAGCAGACATGCCATGCTCATGTTTACCGTGTGCGGTCTATCGTTATCCTGCTGAAAGACTGCGCCAGGTATGGTATGCAGAAAGGGCAGTAATACGGGCTGCAGAATCTGTGACGTACCATACTGCTGTCCAGGTGCCTTGGATGGTGACTAAAGGCGTTCTGGTATCGTAGCTGATGGCACCCCAGACCATGATCCCGGGTTTGGTCCACGATGGCGATACCGGATACATTGTTCATTGGCACGTTCCAATGGTCTGCACCACACCCGTCCACGTCTGTTGTCGGTGTTCAAACAAAAGCGGGATTTGTCGCTGAAGACCACCGGGCGCCATTCCATTCGCCAACCCACTCGTTCACGACACCATTGCAGTCGTATCGCGCGGTGCTCAGGTGTCAAAGGAAGACATAACAATGGACGCCTGGCAGACATTGTCGCGGCGTGTAACCGGCGTGCTATTGTCGCTATTGACACTGGACAGTACCGGGAATAGTGATGTTGTCCAAGGTAATCTAGAATAACAGGTAGGTCCAGTTTGTCAGAAGTGCTTAACGCGCATGCTTATTGTGACGTCACGGGAATACTTATGGCTTTACTTCCGGCGTGTGCGGTAACCATTATTTTGGTCACAAAAGAAAACGTTTTCACGTAAAAAAACAAAACTCTTACGTTGATTTCTGAAGAAACGTTTATTTGTAAACTTACTATTTTATAAATTAAAATTTCCTAATGCCTGCATAAATAAAGTTATTAAGGCTAAGGTCAAAAACCCTCACCGGTGAGAGAATGATGACGTAATTTCTCACTGGGCTAACCATCTTTTTCTCGGTGAGGCCGGTGAGACTAACCGGTTAGGCATAGCAGCACTAACTGGCGTTTCTGACCGCGTTAAAATGACGTCACAAATTTCTCACTGGGATTTCTGACCGACCAAGCGCTAACTCTTCTCACCGGTGAGAGTTTTTGACCTTAGCCTAAGAAATAATATCGAAATTATCATCTGTCTCTTAACTGCCAACGGTTCCGACGAATCAATTTCGAAATCTTAACGAGGAATGATAACTAGGCCTAATGATAATGAGAAATACGTTATCGTGTTCGCTTAACTATCCGCACATTGCGCGATGAGTGAACATGAGACCAAGGTAAATGATTTTACATTTTAAAGACACACACTCCTCTTCTAACGAACTGATATATAACCCTTTTTCTATTTAGTCTCAGTAAATTTCACTTACCTTGGTCGCATGATCAGTTATCGCGCGATGTGCTGATAGTTAACATCAACCCTGTATTCACATTAAAAAGATAATACGTAAGTACATTTTACAATAATTATAAATTACGTTAGTCCCTTCATATAATGGCATTATTATTTAATTAAAATATATAGTATAAAGAATGAGAATTGTGAAGGAAATGAACGAGTCGTCAAGTGTGGCTATCGCACGACTGCTTTCATTGCCGCCATGTTTTAGTTTCTGTTGAGGTTTCGATTTAGCGGGTATAGGTTTCGATGTATGCTAGTGACGTCAAAATACGCTTGCGCAGTAAGGCAATTTTTACTACTTCCGGCAAACTGACCCCCACCTTGTATTCTAGATCACCTTGGATGTTGTCGTGCAGTTGTCGCAGGGGATGGTTCTGTCAGCTAGTGCTGTTCGCAGTATCCGCCTATCGGTACGAGCTGACGTGCTTCTCCGGGCCCCAGAGCCTGGTCTTCTGGCATGTGTGCCTTCCTCTGGCCATTGCCTCCAACATCGCCCTACCGTCCGTGCGTCCCACGACACATGGACAGCAATCCGTCTGGTTGACCATCCAGCCTCGGAGAGGCCAATAATCCGACCTCGTTCAAAGTCCGTTAATTGCGTGAACGGTTGTCGTCGTCGCGGCATTGAGACCGTTGTGCGGATTACAGTACTGTACATTCACGAGGCAGTTGCTTCCTCCCTACTGAAAGCAAAATTGTTTTAAGAAAATTAAAAGATTATATAATAACAGAATATATTAAATCCAAATTGTTCAAATATTGTAAATGGCACCATAAGTTAATATTAATTCTAATTAAGTTATTTACAAAAAATTAATAAATTTTAGTTATGCATAAAAGACCATTATTTTGACATAGAATATGTTACTCGAATGCCTTTGGGTACACTATTTTTTGTCAGGCCATTAGGATCATAAAGAGATTGCCCTTGTTAATTGTCATTGCGAAAACAAATCCCAGAGGAGATTGCAAAGCCTTGTTCAGATGGTAGTGATGATCGCGATGAGAGGCGGGGCTTCGGCCGAAACTAGGCCAAAAACACGATGATAGAGGGACAACATCCAGATGTGTTGATCGCGTTTCTAAAACAGGATTTGCTCTGGTCATCCTTTTTCTTGAGCTCTGATTGGTTGTTGAAGGTCACTGCTATGGCATCCCATTCCTATTTCCATGGCAACTTTTCGCGCCAACCGTTTGAAAGAGAAAGTTCGCAATGGAATACACTTATGAGACGGCCGGCATCTTTTTCCCAATCTCAGGAAAACCAACAGATGTAAATAAAATTTAATAATCCTTTTTTTATATAAATAATATGCACTATTTTCTTATGAGTTATGGTAATTGCTATTGTTTAAATAGGGAACATAACAGTTCTACTTCGAAAAAGAAAGAAACTTGGAATGAAGTGGAGACACTGTATCTGATCGAATTGTGGGCTAATCACCTGCATGATTTGAGGAGGGCGAAACGAAATGCCACATTATATGAAAAAAAATCAATGATTTGAACTATCAATATTACAGCAGTAATAATAGTTCAAATCATTGGAAAAAATTAGAAAAGAATTACACAATTGTGGATTTAATAGATTGCTGGAAGAAGTCCAAAACAAAATAAAATACTTGAGCCAAGAATATCAGTAAACAGGCTATGGGTAAGAAGTAAATTTATTGTTCGAAAATTTGCATTAAATACATTATTCTATCAGTAAAATACAAATTCTTAATAACATGCAAAATCAATACGAAATATTACGGATATACGAGTACGGTGAAAGAAGTAAACGAAGGGTAATATCACAGATACTCTGAGAAATCTCTACAGTCTCTCGGTAATACATAATCCTGCCACTAGGCAGCAAAGGACAATCGCGTTGTTGACCTCATTCTATTGCGATGGTGTGTAAACGCATGGAAAAAATTTCATTGCCATATGCTCCAGGGCCGTAGCCAGCAATAAATAAAGGGGGGTTCTTTTTTCCCATAATCGTGGACTTTTTATATATTAACTAATCAAACTTTCATAAAAACTCTTATTTTCTTTTATTTCATTTCATAAGTGGTTAATAGTATTTTAACAATGATACTTTTTTGTGCATACATTTTTAATGATGATTTTGTTCAACTTACATAAATAATAGCCACATATATTGTACATCATATTATATTTAAGGCAAATTATCGGCCTGAATAAAAATTTTCACCTGTAATAAGGCATCTTCAACTGGCCGTCAGTATGACACATATGTGATATAATTTCTAAATTTGTAATTTCTTAGATGATTTTATTCTTTTGAATAAGGAAAAATGATAATTCACGTGACATTTAAAAGTGATGTAAATCTCATTTTTCTAAGATGGAGATTGGCAAATAAATCAACAATTTTATTCAGATCAAATTTCTTATCATAATGGATATGAATTAAAGCCAGAGCCGAGAGTCTGTCTTCACTCATAGACTTTCTCAGATAGGTGTGGAGTCGTCGTATCCACTGAATGATCTTTCACATTCACATGAAGTTGCTGGTAAAGAACAAACATATTCTAATAAAGAATGTAAATTAGGAAATAACATTTCATCACAGTTAGCTAAGGCTGATGAGCAAGAAGTTGGTAATTCTTCAATTTCTACTGTTGACCATTTTTTTCCAACGTAAAAACTCTTGGCAAACAATTTCAGGAGAATCAGTTACTAAATGACTAAAAGTTTGGGCATCCTCTAGACTGAAAGTGATGTTTTTGTCAGTATTACAAACTTGGGGGACAAGTTATAACAAAGACAATGACTGCAATGCTATAGATGAAAACTGAGTTGTTAGTTCTTGTATAATTTGATCAAGAAATGGAACCATCAAATTTTTTAAATAGTAATCTTCGGTAGAAACAGAAGGTGCATTTGACTTATAAATCTCTCTTTTAGCAATGTGTGGTGCAGTGACATCAACATCAATTTTCTCAACCACTAGTGAAGCATGGTCAAATATTTTTTTGAACTGATTCTCCACTGAACTACGCATTTCACAATAGAAATGCTTAATTCCATTAATTTCAGTATAAGCGCTTAAAATTTCGATTGTTCTACTTTGAAGCTTTTTCGTAATTCCTTGTAAATGAGATAATGTTTGGTAAATTACAAGAAAAATAATAATAAAATCAAAATTTGTAAGGCTAGACAACAAGTTAGTTACTTTTTGTTTGCTCTCTCTATCCCATTCTGATGCAAAATCATTAGAATATGTATCAGTATGTAGGCCAAAACCAATTAACTCCAGGCATTTAATGATGTATGTTAAAGACAGATAAAAGTGGCTAAGTCTGGATGACCATCTAGTCTTACAAAAATCAATAATATCATTTATTTGTCCTAAGTGTGGTACTTCTTGTTGTGTGATATTAACTAACAGTGCGAATTTATTTGGGCTAACATTTAAAAACATCAGTGCACTTTTTGCAAGGAAGTATTCAATCCCTTCTTGGCCCACTTTGTGTTTAATAATTAAATATATTTATTTTAAAAACTGTACAAACTATTATTCATTTATATAATTTACTTCTTGATAATTTACTTAATAAATTATGGACTTTTTCTTAGAATGGGGGGGTTCTTCCGAACTCCCCGAACCCCCCCTGGATACGGCCCTGTGCTCCCACATCGTGCTAGAGAATGCGATAATCATTGCCGTCTGAACAAGGCTTAAAACTTATTCATACCGTCGTAGTTTAAAATGATAATTATATAACACGAAATACTATGGTTTTGAAGGCATTTCCAAATCGAAGCGGACCGGAAGTACCGCCATTAACGATCGTAAATTTGAGCGATGTTGGCGCCATCGGATGGCAAAAACTGTCAGTGGGCAAACAAACAAACAACAAACAGAAAATATATAAGATAAGATGAATAACAATGAACGTGTTGCTATGCTTTTTCAGCGTTGTCTGATCATGCACAACATATTTCTATCTCATTTCCTTGCTGAACTATAACGTTTCAAAGCGTGTATACATCAATTTGGGACCTTCTGTATATAGAGCTTTACTTTCAGCCGCTTTTCTGCCAAGTTTCGTAATCGTAGGCGCTTTTCTTTGTGAGTTATTGATGTTTGTGTTGCAACATGCTCTTGTGCTTCTGCAAATATCCAAATTATTGCATCGTCCTCGGTGGCTCAGTGGTTGCGTAATCGCCTCTGATGCCTGAGATCACGTACTTCCTTCGGAAGGGAAGTAAAGCCGTTGGTCCTGTGTAGAATCCTTGCGAAGCAAAATTTGCGGCCCCTATAACACGGTCCTGAAATGACCATAGCAGTTGAAAAGGACTTTAATACCAAACAAACCAACCAAACCAAATTATTGGTCTTGGTCAGACAGTCAACATGCAGTTTTATTGCGGGGTTTTGAAGAGACTGAGGGAAAATTTTGAGCAAACGGCCCGAGTTGCGGAAGGACAGAGACTGGTTGGTCCACCAGTCAAAAAACCCTCACTGGTGAGAGAATGACGTTATTTCTCGCTAGCCTAACCGTCTTTTTCTCGGTGTGTACAGTTAGACTAACCGGTTAGGCATAGCAGCACTAACTGGCGTTTTTGACCGCGTTAAAATGACGTCACAGTTTTCTCACCGGGATTTCTGACCGACCAAACGCTAACTCTTCTCACTGGTAAGAGTTTTTGACTTCAGCCCATGATAATGCGCCCGCACACACCTCGCTCCTTGTGAAGGAATTCCTGGTATATAACATGGCAACAGTCCCTCATCCTCCCTACTCTCCTGACCAGTCCTGACCTACCCCCTGCAGCAACTCCCAGGTCTTGAATACCCTACAGCCTTCGGACTTCCGGGAGTTTTCAAAAAATGGAAAAAATCGCTGGGGTCGTTGCAATAAATGCAGGAGGTAACTACTTTGAAAATGACAGCGGAAAAATAGGGTGTAAGCTACGTTTTCTGATTTTTTACAAGAAAATTCTCGGAAGTTTTGAGTAGCACCTCGTATATTTCCAACAGTGTGAAAGTGATTCCTTTTTTTCAGAACTTATGAAAATTTGTATTATTGTTTTTTTTTTTCATTTCCTGGTCATAATGCCAATTTGAAAGAGTTTTTTTTCTCTTATTGCAGCTCAGTGGACAGACAACTGCAATAGGTTTGTGCTAGAAACCATCAAGGGTTTAGTGATCGTTAAAATTTAATTTTAAGTCCATGAGCTGTTACCATTTCTATTCATATTTACTCGACAAACTAAAGCTTCTTCGCTAAATCTTCTAGTAAGTATCACAACTGAATTTCTTTTGTTTTTACTGAATAATAAAGTTATTACATGGAATAAGTCAAGACTTTTATGTAGTTGTTGTTTTTGTTATTATTATATGTATTTTATTGTTACCTCAGAGACCCCCTCCTTTTTTCAAACCGAAAGCTGGCAACCTTCCCTTTGATGGGAAGCTGTGAGCACTTCTGGATTTACTAACTGTAAATAAAATATAATTAGTAATTAATGGTTTGGTATTATAAAATACACGAACAGTTTTCCCTTATAATCCCATGAAGAGTACATGAAGGAATAAACTCGGTAATAATCTCCGTTCAGCTGCGCACAATTCTTTCACTTTCCCCTAACTGAGTGACCACGTGAAGAGTAATAGCGCGTGCTCAATGCTCGGGGGGGAGGGGTGAACCAATGCCACCTAAAATACAAAGCCTGCCGACTGAAATTTCACATATTGTTACGTCATTCATAAGAAGGCCAAATTTGGGGCTTATTATTGGTAGAAATACGATTAACAATATTTCTACCAATAATAAACTCTAAATTTGGCCTTCTTACGAGGCCAACGAGAGACAGGCCAGGGCACTCAAAAGTCACATGGTCATCGGGGTCCGGCCAACAATTCATCCTTCATTGTCTCCATCTTGAATTTTAACAATAAGTATTTTTTCGTTTGTTGGAAACAATGAAGGATGGATTGTTACCCGGACCCCAACGATCATGTGATTTTTGAGTGCCCTGGCCTCGTAAGAAGGCGTAGCCCACGAGAAAGACAGGCCCCGGCGCGGAAAAGTCACCTGACCATGGTAGGCTGATCAGCAATCCAACCTTCATTGTTTTCAACAAACGAAAAAATACTGATTCTTAAAATCCAAGATGGAAACAATGAGGGTTACATTGTTATTCAGCCTAGGATGATCAGGTGACTTAGAAGTCAACACAATTTTGAATATTCACTTTTTTAAATACTTTTGTGAAATCTGTTTATGTAAGAATTCTGTTAATATCGCACGAATTATAGATATCAGTTCATCTGCCAGTTTTCAGTGATCATATTGAGAGATATATACAATTCCATCCTTTAATGGAATCTTTTTGTTGATGATTTGGGATTCTTTGATATGTGGCAAATTCTCATTTCTCTCTTAAACGCTTCCATTTCTGGAAATAATAAATTCCCAAAAGTGAGATTTTTCTTTGTATACATATCTGGGTCCTTTGGTTATTGGATGAATAAATTTCAAATTTCAAAAATTGAAAGTAAATTTTTTAATATAGTCTACAACAGTTAATTTTCTACTTTAACTTAGTATTCGTTTGTCCTCCTAATATTACAAAAAAATATTATATTTGTCCTCCTTCACCACTTTTTTATATTTTTACTCCCCCGTTCACCCATACTTGTTTTTACTTTGAAAAAAGTATTCATTTTTGCTTTAAAAAGTGCAATAAAAAGTAAAAAATATTTTATTAATTTGTATTTTGCTTTTCATTGATTATATATATTTGTAATTAATATTTTTTGTATTCTCTCATTGAGATATTTCGTTGTTTTTAAAGTGCTAATTCGTTGCGCCCGTGTACTTAGCACACCTTTGCCTCCCTTAACTACGCCCCTGATTCAGTGTTAGTGTAAACTTCCTTGTTTTCAGAGGCCATATGTTATTAAATTAATCATTTAATAAAAGTACTTTATTTTGAGATTATTGACATCCAATTTCGCTTTATGCTGTCATCAGCCCGAAACCTACATTAACAGGTATTTAGTTGTTTTGTTTTTTTGAGTTGATTGTACATTCAACAGCCTCCTGTTGGATGTATCAATAAAATCGTTAATAGTACAGACGATCTCGTTCGATAAATCGTCTAGAGCATGATACCAAATAACACATGAAGGTAGGTAATCGAACGATTACCCCTCCCTCTTCATCTGTTTTTGATGATATCGAATCGGAGTAATCGTTTTTTTCGAAATCGGTTAACCAACGTCAGGAGACGTTTTTTGAGTCTGAACGCAATAGACTCAAACCGGCCCACATATCAATTATTGTTTTTATGCAGACCATTCCACATGACGCATGGTGAAAAGTAGTTTAGCATTGTGTATGTTATGTTAAAGTGATGGATAAAACCAAGAACAGATGAAGGTACGTGTGTGAATACCCACCCCCACCCTTCATCTGTCCTTGATAAAATATTTTATTTCAATATTTTGTTTGTGAATAATTTCCGATTTTAAACCGATTTTTTACTTACATCGAATATATCGCTCATTATGATAAATGCAGATCACTTTCTATTAAGATTCGATTCAAAAGAAAAACCAACAACACAAAACAGTAATTCGTTTTCATTAAAATGTGCGAGCGTGACGTTTGAAAAATGTTAAAAATATGTTGGAATAATTTCGTTTCATTAATTTCATTCAGTGCAATGAAAACAAGACCACATAAGGATCGCGTCATTTGCTCTTGCTGAAAATTATACAATAAACCGGTGTAAAGACAAATTCGTCAATATTACATAAATGTAAATGAATAAAGGAAATTCAGTTAAGTAATGATTTTTTACTAAAGTTTTAAAGTGATAATGTTGTTTTATAACAAGGAGAACCTCACATAAGTACGGGCAGGGTTGGATGAGGGTAGGGGTTTTTTTTTCCCCACATATTTATAGAATTTTTATTCCACTGTCAGTTTGAGCATACACTATATGATCACAAATATCCGGACACATGCACATTTGCGCTCTAGCCACGATTTCATGGAAATCAATAGGGCGTTGCACATCCCTTTGCCCGAATCACAGCTTCCACCCTTCGGGGAAGACTTTCCACCAAATGTTGGTAGGTACTTTCCGGAATGTTCCTCCATTCCTCCCGAAGAGTGAGAATCAGTTCAGGTACAGAAGTTGGCTGATGTGATCTGGCCCGCAAGCGTCTTTCCAATTCATCCCACAGACTCTCTATAGGATTGAGGTCGGGACTTTGTGCCGGCCAACCCATTTCTTCGACCCCTGAGTCCGCAAACCACTGCTGTACACGCCTCGCTTTGTGGCACGGAGCATTGTCGTGTTGGTAGAGAAATGGCCCGTTTCCGAAAAATTGCCACAACGTTGGAAGTGCACAGTTGTCCAAAACATTCAGATAACGGTCGGAGTTCATGATTCCTTGCACAGGAACGAGCTGGCCCAGTCCGTACCATGAAAATGAGCCCCACACCATGACTCCTCCTCCTCCGAACTTGACTGTGGGCTCTGTGCACTCAGGTAAGAAGCGTTCTCCAGGTATGCGCCAAACCCAAACTCGTCCATCGGATGCCAGAGTGTGTAGCGAGATTCGTCTGTCCACATTACACGTTTCCATTGGTCCATTGTCCAGTTTCTGTGGGCTTTGCACCACTCCAGACGTCGCTTGGCGTTGACCCTGCTGATGTGGGGCTTGTGGGCAGCAGCACGGCCATGGAATCCCATCGTGTGCAGTTCCCGACGAATTGTCATGGTACTGGCATCATTTGCAGAGGCGTTTCGAAACTCTGTGGTAATTTTTTCCGCCGAGGACTTCCGGTTGCTGCGGGTGACACGACGAAGCACTCGACGGTCTCTGTCCGTTAGTTTCTTGGGTCTACCGGTTCGTTGTTGAACTGTTGTTGATCCCCGGTTCTTCCATTTCATAATGACATCGCCTACTGTTGACTTGGGTATCTGAAGAAGGCTGGAAATGTCATGCACGGACTTGCCGCATAGGTGACATCCAACGATGGTTCCACGTTGGAACTCACTGAGCTCTGCCGAACGACCCATTCTTGCCAATGTCCAAGCAGAGTTGTGGCTGAAGGTGTGGGAAGCTATTTAAATGATGTGCAAGTCATTATCACGTGACATTGGGCCAATCGATGATCTGTGAGGGGTGTCCGGATATTTTTGATCATATAGTGTATAATAAGAATTTCCCTATAAAATCATTTCCATGAAAGATAGTTTTCTTTATTAGACCTAATTTTGTCGTGAGAGCCAGAATTTTGCGAGATAAAGTCGGATAAATTAGCATAGCGATGAGGTAGAAAGTAGTTGTTTATCCCTGACGAGTGCCAACTAGCGGTCAAAAACTGAAACTACCTCGGCACGCAATTTCAAGCCTGATGCGGAGGCCTAATATCTCGAAGGCCACGCACTGAGTGATGTCATTAGGTAAGTTTAGTGTGCACATGTCAAACGCGTCCCTTATAGAAAGATGCTTTAAATATGTCAAGAAAAAGCACTGATTTTTGAGAGAACTCAAAAACGTTCACCGTAGTCACGGTGACTGGAAGCCTATTTTTGCAGTCTAATTCTTAAAAATGAGTTGTTGTCGATTAACCTTTATATTTTATTGTCATTTAATTATGATGTGCCACAATAAAAGGATGCTATTAACATAACATGTAAAGTGTTTAAACAAATACATTCGTATAAACTGTTTATTTTCTCAAAGAGAAATGGTTTTACAGACAGACCTTATTATTAATTTACACTTATGCCACGAGATGGCCACAGAATATCTGAACAACTTTTTGCTCGTGAAGTTACAATAACGAGGCTTTTGTTTGCTGTTCCCTATATTTCTCAGTTTCTAGTCTTGAAAATAGTTCTTAAAAATATGTTTTGAAAGAGAAATTGTTAAAGAAAAATTAAAAAAAAATAGAATTAAAAAAACAAAATAACATACGGCAAATAAGCCAACCAGTGCGATTATCTTCATTTTAAGCTTTCATAACAAAGACCCTCCGTAGTACTCCTTATCTTAGACTGGTAAGATTACATAAAGGGGTTAAGATAACGGATCAACCAAAAAAACTGGCTCTTTTTTCTACGTAAATAAAATGGCGAATTCATCAAAGAGATTGATAATCGATACGGATTGCGGTGTAGACGACGCCTTGGCCATAATTTTGGCTTTGGTGCATCCGAGTTGCAAAGTCGAGGCGATCACCTGTTGCCACGGTAATACGACCATCGATAACGTTTGGAGAAATGTCTTTCGAGTTCTCAACGTTTGTGGCCGAACGGAGGTAACTATTCAAACAGAACTCTAATAAAAATTAAATTTTCCACACAAGTCTTATTTAACATTTGAGCTTATATTTGACAGATTCCTGTCTATGTTGGCTGTGAGTGCTCCCTCCTAGGAGTGAAAACGGGTGCTGATTATCATGGAGAAGACGGATTTGGTAACATCGCCAGCACGATGCAAGTGCCATCTCATTTAAAGCCACATTCAGAACATGCAGCCATTGCCTTGGTATTAATTCATAATCTTAATAAATATTGATAACGTGCAGAATCCGGGTACTTTGCTGGTCACGTGATCGTGACGTCAACATACTCGGTGAAAACAACGCGTAGTTTTCTACATGCTAATATGCAGAAAAGTTGCGTTGTGGTATTTTGTACCAACCACAATTTAAATAATGATAAAAAAATGGTCATTCTATGAATTTCCAAGAAATAAAGAACGATGGAATTTGTGAATAGCTGCCGTAAATAGGGAAAATGTGGCGCAAAAAAAAGTCCTTCAAAGTATGCTGTTATTTGTGCAGATCACTTTTATATCGGGAATCAGACAAAATCTCGGGGTCTTATTTATAAAACAAAATCAATATACATGTATGAGGCAGGTCTACATTTTAACAATTTTATTTCATTTATAGTAAAATGGGAGCATGGATAATTTCATTCTACTTTGAAGGAATCATAGAATTTTTGGAGCGTAATTTATATCCCTAATACCACAGGACAAAATGCAACCAGACAAAATGCAACAAAGTCTCAGGATCTATTAAACATGAGATAATATTAATACAAAATTAAATAATATACAATGAATTGGTGTTATTCCTGCCATTGGATACGGATGCCATTCAGCGAAATAGGTGCCCACATTTACATTAATCATAAAAAATCATAAGCTGCGGCAGGAAATGCTTCTCCTCATCAGAAACAAGTGGCGCTCAGGCTCAAGAGAGGGTTCTGGTATTTGCCACAGATGAATACCTGGCTCATTTACTAAAGACGAATGCGGCGAATGGACTCGCAGTGTTGCAACTCTGCTCTTTCAGTGGTTGCATACAATACGAGCTGCTGTAGGAGATTAGTTGTCTGTACACTTTCATGAGTTTTCACGATATCCAAATCTCAATGCCTGTATGAGAAAATGTTTCGAGCACTCAACGCAAGAACTCGGATTTGACTTAGATCCATGTGCTGTGATCTGCCTTGATATATTCGAGCTATCAGACATTGTATCCGTATCTGATGACAGGAGCAATACCTTTTTTTCTGTATAATGTTATTGTTGATTAATTTTACCTCATGTTAAAGAAAATCATAAATGAAATAAAATTATTGTTAAAATGTAGACCTGCCTCATTCATATTTATTGATTTTGTTTTATAATACTAGATCCTGAGACTTTGTTGGTTTTCGTCTGTTGCTTTTTGTGCTGTGGCATTTTATTCGGACATCGTCCCTAACAGAGAGATCTTGTTATTCGAAAACATAGAAGTGTAATATAAATAATAATCAGACCTTGTTCCCCTTTCCTTTTTAATAATTAACTATTAGTCATGGTGTTTGTATATTTGTTTTATATACAGATATCATCATGTTTCACTTCACTATTAAAAAAAGGAAAACGTTTTGTTTTGGCTTTTTATTATTACCTCCTTGCATTGTATTTTTATTATTATTACCTTGTACTCTATTTCTCCCCACCTTTTCTCCATATTTCCCAAGCTTTCCACCTATCTTTTTTAACAAAACTTTTCACCTTAAATCCGAGCCATAGTTATAATATTTAATAAAATCCATAATAACGTTAATGTAAATTTATATAGTGAACCTAAAAGTCAATTCACCTATTTAAACATGGAAGGGCGAAATTATTTTTGAATTATTTTTGAATCACTCTGTATAATAATCTATAAAAATATAGATTGAAATTATAGCTCATTGAAGAAGCATTGCAAAAATTTAGAACATAAATGAATCTTCGTTAAAATATAGACCTGCCTCATTCATATTTATTGATTTTATTTTATAAGATCCTGAGGCTTTGTGGCTTTTCGTCCGGTTGCATTTTATCCTGCACCCTAGGAATCACATTGATGTATCTAAAACTAATTGAAACGACGTGCTTGTTTTCACCGAGTTGTAGCCCCGCATATAGCGGTGACGTAATGTATACGTAATACGCACGTTATCAATAGAGTATTATTTCTTTGACTTCTCGGTTAATTTTTACTGTCTGAGCAAAATTGCATTCTTCCCAAATTCTTTTTTTGCTAACTAAATCTTGGCTTCCTCAGCCTTTTTGTGAAACCTACCAGGTGCCCCCCCCCCCCTCCCTCCCAAATTAATAAATGAGACTGGAGCAGTTTAACAAATACCAGAAATATTTCTGAGTAATATTTTTCAAAGTAGTTACCTTCTGTGGCTACACACTTATTGCAGCATCCATGCTTTAAAGTTCTCTTTCTTAACTCTTCCAAGTTCACTTGTAACATTCTTTTTGATGCCCTCTATATTCTCAAATCTGTCCTTTCAGACTTGTTTTCACCTTTGGGAAGAGGAAAAATTCTGGTGGAGAAAAATCTAGGGTATAGGGAGTGTGATAAAGCTCCACAACTCCGTTACTGGCTAAGAACTCCTTGACAAGCATTGCTGTGTGTGGTCTGGCATTATTGTGCGGTAAGAACCAACTCCCTTTTGCATGAAATTGTGGCCATAATCAATGGATTCTCTTAATCAGATGTTGCAAAATCTCCCTGTAGCACTCCTTGTTGACTGTTTGTCCAGGCGAAACAAACTCCTTATGGATAATGCCAGTGCTGTTAAAGAAAGTGATGAGCATGACTTTTGTTCTTGACTTCTCAAACCAGAATTTCTTTTTGATGGAGCTATCGGGGACCGCCATTCCATTCTCTGTCTTTTTTTTTTTTTTCGGGATCATATTGATAGCACCAGGTTTTGTCCCCTGTCACAATTGTATCCAGGGGATACCATCTGCCACTTTGATGAATCCACTGTGTTTCCTTTACGCTCATCTGTTAAGAAATGTGGCACAAACAAAGCACACTGTTTCCTTTTGCCCAAATCTTCTTGTCAATGTTAGGTGAATTGTTTCTCGCTTAATGTTTAAGACCTCTTATTATCATTTTCAGGTTCATTTGCTGATCACTTAACAAAATTTCTCTCACCTTCTCGATCGTTTCCAGGGTTCGAAAAGTTTTCGGACATCCCGTATGTTTGTCGTCTTTCAGTGCTTCCCGGCCCTCATGAAATCTAGCAAACCATTCAAAAACATATGCACGAGGTAGTGCATTATAACCATCACCAAGTTTCCGTAGCGGTTTTTCCAAATTTAAAACGGAACTTAATATTTGCCCTTTGTTCCATGTTTAATATTGGAACGTCAACTAATGACTGTGTTCAGTTGAACCACGAGAATATATAGGCACGTGCAATTTTATTGTTGCAACTTGTACAAACAACAACAAGGATATTTATAGATCAAAAAACACGTATTGTTGTGATCGTACATACTTGAACGTGTTTAAAGTAGCTTCTGTCACATATATTAAGTAGCGGAAAAATGGAGCTACTTATTGTTTTCACAATGTTCGTCAGTCTGTCTGTCCATCCGTCTCCTTCATAATTTCCGCATTTTTTGAGGTAGAAGGTTGAAATTCAGAATGTAGCTTACTATGGGCATGTGCACCTTCGCTATTCAGTTTGGTTTTGATTGGCCCACTGGGGTCGGAGTTTTGAGGCAGAAATTAGAGAGGACCAAAAGGTCTACGTGTATTTCTGCATATAAAGGAGTGAATTTCGGTATGCAGATTCCTGTAAGATCAACATTACTATAAAGTTTGGGCCAAATTGTCCCAATGGGGTCGGAATTGTGGAGGTGGCAGTTACTAGGTCTTTAGAACTATGGCAACATATAGCATGTCATATATCCTTCAATCGGAAATGATGAGAAACGAAAGAAGATAGAGCTCTTTTACACTTTCTAAATACTACGTTCGAGAAAATCAATTTTTTGATTTGAAAAAATGGGGAGGGGGGTAAAAATTGAGATAACAGGGTGAAAATAGATGATCTCAGGGCATCTGCTCCTCTCCTATACCTTCCTCGGGAGGATTAGTTTCTTGTTAATTGTCGCACTTGTACCATAAAACTAGCTGATATACCTGGCATTGCTTGGGATGTTTGTTTGATGAAATTTTGCAATACCAGAATTTGAACACATGAAAAAACCTTAGAATTAATACAGTAAATATTCATTTTGGAAAAACAAAAAGAATTCTTTAAAATGCTTGCATTGGAATTTTGTGTCCACATTGGGTTTGCCCAGGAGAATTCGACATTGCATCCTTAACATTTTAGGCCCGCCACAAATAAAAATCAGGAGCGACCGGATCATTGGCGAAAGCTTGTTTCCCATTGTCGCTTGCAGGGGGGGGGGGGGGGTTGTCAAGGTCACACTGCTGACATCAGTTGTCACCCTTTGTCGCTTGTCGCCAGCTCGTCCCGCCGCAAATGCAGGAGCGTCACTGGCTCACCCGTCCTCTCTCAGCATATGCGCAATTATCACTTTCCTCACTTGAAATTTATATGTTTGGTCATTACAATGAAACCCAAATACTTTACCTGTGTAATTAAGGTCTGAATTTGTTACCAAATTTTCAAGGACATTGGAGCGCACATTATGCTTATAATAGCTGGGATGGCTAGTATCCCAGAGAACAATGTTTTCTGCAATTAAAACAGGTATATTATTTATATGTAAATTGAATAAATCTTTGAACTTTCATTGAGTATAATATTTTTTTTACACAATTCAAATATATTAACACATGATACACATCAAGTACCATATATCAAACAAACAACAGTGGATATCAAACAAGAATAAATAAAAAAATACAGTTACTATTTTTAGGAAACTGCATTTAGGAAGTCAAATTGGAATCAAAATTATTTTGAAATAAAGATTTAAATATGTAATAAATTGAAGCCTACCAGCATATGATTATAAAAACTTTAAATGACTAATACATGTATAGTCAAAACCATATAGTACTGACATATGGCCTTAAAGCCATTATAAACTTTCTACTATTTGCCCTCATCCATTCCTGGCAATATATTTTTAAAGAATAATAATTGGATGTTCTATGAGGATTTTTATACACGTCATACCTCAGGTGTTTAAATTATTGATGAAAAATAGAAAAGAAAATTCCACAGCCTGGGATCGAACCAGGAACCTTCTGCTCACCGTGCAGATGCACCAGCCAATTGTGCCACTGCGGACATGGAAGCATTACGCTATCTGCATTACCTTCAGAAACATGGTGAGCAGAAGGTTCCTGGTTCGATCCCAGGCTGTGGAATTTTCTTTCCTATTTTTCATCAATAATTTAAACATCTGAGGTATGGCTTGTATAAAAATCCTCATAGAACATCCAATTATTATTCTTTAACGATTATTACGCCAGTAGGAAAGATAGTCCCAGCCTGCAAACTGGGTACTGCTCCAGCCAGCCCAAAGGGCACATAGATAGCGTAATGTTTCCATGTCCGCAGTGGTGCAATTGGCTGGCGCATCTGCACGGTGAGCAGAAGGTTCCTGGTTTGATCCCAGGCTGTGGAATTTTCTTTCCTATTTTTCATCAATAATGTATTTTTTCTATAGCTCATGTATCTATGCATAATTTTTTCTCAGCACGTGCTGCTTGTAAAAAAAATATATTCAATTCTTTTTTTTATTCCTATAAAATTTTTACTAACCTCTATAAAAATCTATTATTATTATTATTATCATTAATAATGGAACAATGGAGTTTCAACATGTTTCATATCCAGTGTCTGCTTAATTATTATTAATAATATGTATCATTACTATATACAATGTATAAAAACATCAAACCCTTATTATATTATGAGGGTTGGGGCATAAGTCATGGCAACTATTTTTTTTTTTGTAGATATGTGAACGGATCAGAAACGTATATGTGTCGTGTGGAAGTTCTGCAGGCATAGTGTGTATGCAAACAACAGATGGCTCTGTGATAGCTGGTAGTAGCGCAGCGAGGGCTGTGAAATCAGTCAGTTGGTGAGTGTCGTACGAGATGGAAGTAACCCATGTTGAGCTGCGCGCTTACATCAAAATAGCCGTTCTCCGAGGGAGAAATGCGATGGAATGTCACAGTGAATTAGTGGAAGCCCTTGGGAATAATACCCTACCATACCGTACAGTAGCACGGTGGGTAGGAAAGTTTCAGCAAGGATGTGTGTCAACCAGTGATGAGCAACGTTCGGGACGACCGGTCAGTGTGTGGACCGACGTGGCACGTGCCATCATCGGGCAGCTCGTGGATGAAGGCAGACGATGGACGCTACTGGAGTTAGACAGGGCAAGTGGCATCGAGAAACGCACCCTCCACAGGATATTGCGTAATGAGCTGCACCGTGAAGGCCATAATATTGCCCTGTTTACTATCGTAATAAATTAGTGTGTTACGATATTTCAGCGCTATTCATTATCCACACATGTAGTTAACACCTTGTCCTTTCGTCTGTATATGTCACATTTTCCAACCGGACTGGTATCTTCAAGAAAAAAAATAGTTGCCATGACTTTTGCCCCAATCCTCGTACAATATCATCATCTTATATTAAACTTGTTTTATAAGCATACACTAAAAAATATTACAATATTAGGAATGAATGAAGGAAAATTGCCCTCATCCATTCCTGACAATATATTTTTTTCTATAGCACGTGTATACATGCATAATTTTTTCTCAGCACTTGCTGCGTGAAAAAAAAAAAAAATAAACAAATATGAAATTCTTTTTTTAATTTTACAAAATTTTTACTAATCTCTAAAAAAATCTATGACTGTAGACTCCATCTCTATTGTCCACTGTATGTTTTTACTGGTTGAGGGATTTGATGTTTTGTTTTGTTTTGTTTTATTGATGCTCTAGATCATATGATGTTCTATGTCACTGGCGCTGGTCGCTTCCACCGAATCAGCTCAGCAGAGGCGACGTCGCCTGAAAACCAGTTTTTCTGTCACTTGCGACCAAGGGCAAATACGAGGTCATGCTCTGGTGACAAGGAGCGACGTTGATGCATGCGCAGTGCCCAAGGAGCGACGCACGTCGCACGCGATAAGGCGTATTTGCGGCGGGCCTTAGAATATCAAAGATTTGCTATGAGTATTGAATTATTTCTGTCCGTATTAAAAATTACATCATAGATGGATGGAGAAATTTGAGGAATTCTTTGTACAGCCTCATCAACCTATAACCGTTTCGATAAAGTTGTATTCAGTCACAAAATGTGAAAGCATGTCCTGAATATGGTTGTTCATATTGACAGTATCTGATTTAGCAGCAATGATGACCTTCACACCCGGTCAGTTGTTTTTTGTTTTTTCTGTTTTTGTTTTGTTTTTTTTTCCTAAGATGTTTGGATAAACATTATTCATGTTTCTGTAATGGAAGTTAGTACATTGCAAAGGCAATATGAAAAATAAATTTTCTCCAGTTGCTGGCTCAGTACAAGGGTTGTCCAGAAAATAAAGAATTTTGTGTATCTCAACAAAAAACACAAGATGTCAAAACAAAACTTTATTTGCAACAATCCTAAACCAAATACTACTTTTCTACGTAATCACCATTGTTATTGAGGCACTTCTCATAAAGAGACACAAATTTTTCAATGATTGAAGCCATGAAGTTACTACTTCTTTTAGCACTTCATCATTTGAAAGTGTGTTCCTCTGAGAAACCCTTTCATTTTTGGTAAAAGTTGAAACTCACTAGGCATCAAGTCGGGACTACAAGGAAGATGAGATGGTCAAAACGTCCCACTTGAACATTGCATTTCTTATGTTACTGCGGCTGCATGAGGCCGAGCATTGTCATGAATCAACACAATCCCTGCAGTCAGCATTCCATGCCTCTTGTTTTGGATAGCGCTTTTTGAAGTTGCATTTCTGCTTCTTGAAGGAGAATGCGTATGATGCCACTCCACTGACTTGCACTTGGATGCAGTCATTGGCAGCTGATGTGTATAACATCAGCATTGAAAAACTTGCGTCTTGTTATGAGAAGTGCCTCAATAACAATGGACATTATGTAGAAGAGTAGTGTTAGGTTTAGTTTTTTTGCAAATAAAGTTTTGTTTTGATACCTTCACCTTTTCAGCAAAAGCTGGAGTAGCTGTATGCCCTAGAAGTTATATTCTCTTAGATCCTGTAAGGCACTAATAAAGCGATACTAGTCTGTTTTCTCTCCGGAAAATTTTATCAGGTGGGTTGAAAGACCAAATATCCAGGCAGTCTAAAATTAAAAACAAATAAAACATTATGCTGTTGTGCAAATTTTCGTGTGTTTAGCCAGGCGGTCATCAAAACCAGCTGGGTGGTGCATCCTTTCAAAAGAGCCTGGGGAGAACCCTGATAGTTCTTATTATAAATTTAAGTCGTCCATTGCTGTTGCTGAATATGCTTCCCCAAACCATTTGGCTGACTAAGATTTCAGTCATTGCTATCCACTGCTTCACACCAAATTGAAATATGTTGCTCACCTAAAGCTACTATTGATGCTTGGAAAATATTTTGTTTCTTTCAAAATAAATCGTGTAAACTAAAAAATTTCTCCATGTAAAGAGTGTTAGTAACAAAGTGGAAGTCTATGTATGCCTAAGTGGAATTTTGTTCATTTTCTTGGTTTATTTTGAAAGAAACAAAATATGACGATTTCTTATTTTGCAAGCTTCAATAGTGAGTGTGAAACATATTTCAGTGCAGGTTCGGATGGTTCCCTTGTCAGGGTGACATGCTTCACATTTTTGTCTTCTAAAATACCGAACCATGGAAGTTGAATTTTGATTCAGCTAAAAAGATTACACTATCCCACTGATCTTATGAAACATGTTTTTTTTGCCGAGCAGGTCATTTCTTATACATGTTTTGAGTCAGTAAAGACTTCTGCATAGCCTGATTGGCATACAAACGACATTCTGTAAGCCATTTTTGGACAGTTTGTGCCCTTGTATGAACTCCACAAGCATTCTCAAATTGAACTTTTAACTCTGGGGCGCTAGCGTGATGATCATGGAGAAATAATCATTTCCAAAATCGATTTTGAAAAGGTGTAGTCATTCTCTTATGGCCTGATGCAGCCTTCTTTCAACATCAGCAGTTCCATGCTTCAATTTAAGCAACCTGGAGCTATAGACTCATGGTTCGTACGCTTTTAAAAAACCTTCAAAACTGCTTGAAAAAAAAAAGTTTCATTTTCAAGTGCTTGAAAACCTTGAAAAAACTCAAAACTAAAGGTGCCAACGCACATACCCGACTTTGACGCGCACAGTTTTCATCCGACTTGAAGCGACACCAGAGTGCATGCGACTAGCAAAACACACATTTCCGACTTCCGCGCGCACGACTTTTAACCGACAAGCATTTTAACTCAAATTGTGCCCATGATAATGCTGCAGTCACACAGGAAACTGTATCTCATTTCCGCCAAAATGGATTCGATTACACGTTAAAAATACAATTTATTAAACTAATAAATTTATTTGCGCATGGAGTTTCCATGGAAGCCTCCATTTTCTTTTTTTTGCATCTAGAGCGGTCACTTCCCATGATGCTAATCGTGTATCCTCGCAACCTGATTGGTTATCATGAACGACAATCGCGTGAGGTCGGACAGAGCTGAAGTCAGAAAAACTAGTCGCACGACTCCTGCGACTGACCGTTTGGGACCGGAAGTAGTCGTTCCAGAGTCGCATGCAGCCTCACATATTCATGTGTGTCTCTTGCCTTAAGAAATAGTCCTTGAATTTTGTGATTTCTACAAACAAAATCCAGGAAATTTGAATATTTTCTATTGAAAAAAAATATCTATCATGATTGTGGTCATATAAACAGTTTCAGAATAATAAAAAATGTATTATCAGCTATGGGTTGCTTCTCCTGCCTTGGTGAGCATCTTGGAAATATTTCCTTCTTCACTCCTTTCATGTGAACAAGGAAGTTAGCAGAGGGAATAATAAGAGTGATGGAATTCTAAAGATGGATTAACTCCATTACCCATTGTTTGAATCCTGTAGAAATTTCACCTGTCTGTTAACTCTTCCACACAGAATCAGACCAGCCAACTGTAGTTATAGAAGGTGTTGGGCCAGCTCACATCTGAAATAGCTGTGAAAAATTGCCTCCAAAATGAGTTGGCCTAGATAGATTGACAGGTGATCGCAGATTTATAAACAAGTGATTATATAAATACTAAACATCAATAATTTTATAACCTCAGATTTAATGAAGAAAATAAAATTAAACATTACATTTGGTTGATTTGGTTACAAGAATTATAAACCTTAAAATGTCTATAAATTTATATTAATATGCTATTCTTTTTTTTTTTTTTAAATAAATAATATGAAAATAGAATCCTTTAAAATAATGCCAGTAAATCTATACAAAATATACTTCTAAGATCCTTAAAATGTCTCATCAAAATCACTATAATACATTTTCAAGGTGGAAAGATTGAACTATTGGAATTCTATTTTGTTTCAACACTGAAAATTATTTTCTATTGAAAGTTCTTCTAAATATGATTTGGACAAAAAAAATGTCTGTTATGTCAAGTAAAAAATGTATTATAGTGATTATTTGTTTTCATATTTCATTTAAAATTTACTCAAATTTTAAAGAAATGTTTTGGGGAGATTTATTTAAGATTTTGAAGGAATATATTTTCTTGAAGATTTATAAAAAAAAATAGCATATTTATATAAAATGTATAAAAAATTTAAAATTTATTATTCTTGTAGCCAAATCATCCAATTGTTAATGTTTTCATTATTTTTGTTAATTTTGAGGTTATAAAATTATTGATATTTAATATTTATATATTAACTAATTCCTCAGGATAAATTATATTGCAATGAAAACTAATGATTAATTGCTTATTTACAAAAATTACAAAAGAAAAATATAAAGGGCTCTAAATTATATAACATACTTTAAAGCTTAAAAAAAAAAATCAAAAAACCAAAAAAAATGACAATCTTTTAAAATAGATTTATTCCTGTACACATTTACTGTTTACATCCAAATGTTCGCATTTTCATTTTGATTTTTCTTCAACAGTCACTTTTATACACTTCATTACATTTTCGAAATTAATTTTTCAGTAAAATATTACAAAGAACGGGTATAATTAACTAAAAGATGTCGGAGTGAAATTAACAAACTGTTTTGATTTGTTTGCATTGATATTAAAATTTGAAACGATGCAAGACAATCCACAGTGGCTTGAAAACAATTTAACTGGGAAATATTTTAACCCCCTCCCTCTTGAGGATCATTGGTGTGCCAGCAGGAGTGAAGAAACTGGGTAACTAACTTAAACAGAGAACTCATTGGGAACTATGAAAATGTTGGCCAAAGAGGAACATATTTGTGAATTACCTTTTTTGGGGACTGATATGCATAAGATTAAGTTAGGGCTAACCTACTTAATCTAACATCCTAACCTAACTTACCTTATTTTGGAGGAGAGGCTGTGGGCTGGTGGCCTTTCACTGAACACACATATTCTGTGAAGTTAAGCAACATCAGTATAGCGTTGTAATTATTTATAATGTGTGTGTTTTAATAAATCCTTGATAAGTGCTTGAAAAGTTTTTCTTCTCAGTTGTACGAACCATGAGACTATGGTATCTATTTTATTGCGATAACGCACTTATAATAACCTTCCTGAGCTAGAGCAACAGCCACACTTTTTTTCTGTGGTATCAATTGAGCATACAAAATCATGTCTTCACCTCATAAAACAAAACAAAAAATATCCATGTCGCTGTTTTCATGGTCACTTTCCAACCGCAAGCAATAAATGACAGTACTTTCCAATTGCCTTCCTTTGCAGCGATTAAATTAACTTCTTGCTAATAACTTGCTAAGGCATTTTTTCTATTATTCAGTCTTACTGCCCTCTCGTGCTTATTTAATCTTTTTTTTATTAGCTTTATAATATTCACATGTTATTTTGATAAATTACATTGTCGTGTTTTACCTTTTTATTTTTTTCTATGCATTTATTGAATTCTTTGTTTCTGAATTTTTTCTTTTATTCTATTCATGTTTTCTTTAATGTGTTTTCTATGTTCAGGATGATTTGTATGTTTGTGTTATTGAATATTTGTTTCATTTTATAAAATTCTTCATTATATCCTAATGAAACTATATATTTTTTTGGTCATTAATATTCTAATTATTTTGTTTTTTATTGGTGAAACTTTCTACAAATTGTTTATTAATTAACTTTATGGGATACCGTAAAACCTTGAATAGAGGCCCGGGGGTCTATTTGTCATAATGGTCTTGACCCTACCCCGGCGATTAATCGAGACCTGGCGTTAAGGGCTATTCCCAAGAAATGGTAACAAAAAATGCCAGAATTTATATGATAAACCCGAAAAACAATCGGACCCGGCGTTTAATCTATTTTCAAAACACCACCTGGCCTTTAATCGAGACCAGCGTTTATTTGAATACCTGGCCTTTATTCAAGGTTTTACAGTACTTATTTTCTATCAATTTTTCTTTTAGAGTATGTAAATACTTTGCTATATTGCATAGTCACATAATTTTATTGCCTATGTTATTAACGTTTGTATTCAATTCTGATGGAGCTAAAAATAACAAAAATCTTCATGTACCATTCTCAAGGATGGACTCTTAAGGGCAATTGCTGAATAGATCAGAAGGTTTCGAAATGTCTAACACAATGCTTTATCAAAAGGTACTACACAAAGGATTTCATCTCACTTTTAGTTCTCAGTTGCTACTGGTTGCATTCATGAATTGGCAAGGAATAAGCACTGGTATAGCCCTTGGGTTACATTTGCAATTTGTGAAAAACAATAATGCAATTAAATATATATAATGACAGCTTTTACTGCTATTGATGGGGAGGAAACTTTAAATTTCCACTCGATAAACAATCAAAAGAGGTCTAATCTTTTTCGGAGGTAAACCAGAAAGCTAATAATTTGCTTTTTTCAACCTACCATCAAAATGAAAAGATAAAAAAGATTAGGGTAAATCCATCAAAACGTCAACTGCATTAATTTCAATAATTGCTATGAATTTAAGGAGTTAAAATAAAATTACTACAAGTTAAATATCTGATTAAAATTTACAGTTTTTTGCCTCATACATAGAATTTAATTCGTTTTAAGAAGCCATTCCATTCGACTCTGCATTGTGCGAAGTCCGAATCAATTTTTCCTGTAGTATAAAAGTGAATTAATCCATTCCCAGACTTTTCTAAACAAGACCCATTTTGATGAATGTAATATCAAATATGCATAATTTAAGTTAAATTTACAGAATTTAATGCCCTAAAAAAGGAAGTTAAAACAAGAACACAGTTAAAAATAAATCAAATAGTATATAAAAACAAAAATTGAATTTCTTTATACAGTATTAATCAGGAGTGATACTATCCCGTTTGGCTCATAGCAGTAGAAAGTAAAAGAAAAGCTACTGTTTCGAAGAGGAATCAATTTCCATAAACACGTTGCATACTTCTGGTATTCTTTCTGATTCTGCCTTATAAGCACTACTGGTTGTAACTCTCTTCTCCCTCTTTTACAGATAAGAACATGTCTTCTGTCGTCAAAAATCTTTTTGGGTTTCATGGTTAATCGTTAGGGTTAATATAGTGTATATATTGCCGGCAATGTGTTAAACCCTGGATTGTATAGAATGCCCAGGGAATTTATACATGTAGAATGACTAAAGTTTGTAGGCAAAGTATGAAATTGTTTACATTTCCAAGGCATTCTATACAATGGCAAAGGGCCAGCAGTCAGAATATAGAATACTCTTGCTACTCACCAATAATTACCAAATATTAGTGGACGATGTGAAAAAGGTGAAGACTATTACTAAGAATGAACCACGGCACTATTGGCTGCTGAAACGCTATGATGTAATGGTAGTATAGAACAAAAGTTATGATACTGTATTATCAGTTTTACCTTATATTTGGAGCATTATCTCCGGTTTCCATTTAATAATTTCTCTTGTGTGCTCATCAACTTTACTGATGGTTTGAAAAGAAGGAATTCCCAATTTGCGAGCTGGATGCCTGCCCTATCTTTGGGCCTCGATCTTGACTATTTTGTAGTCATGATGGCCCATTGGTAGAGGTAATGAGCGTATTACTCATGGTTCCTGATTCGAAAATTTTTCCTTCTATTTTTCTGATAATATCATTACCTAATTTTTGGAGCATTATCTCCAGTATCCATCTAATAATTTCTTTATAAAAAAGGCATTTGTGCTATTCATTTTTATGTCATGTATTCTCGATTATTTGACATACTTCACTCATGAGGCTAATTTGGCTGTTGGACCTGGGGAAGGCGAAAGAACATTGAAGGAACTTTCACACAAGTAAAGAATATTACTCGTCATAATATTGAATTGTACCTTTGTGAGTCAAGCCAGAAAAAAATTTAAAAAGTTTAAAAAAAGGTATTGTGGTCAAAAGTATTATAGTGCCATAATACTGCTTTTACTGATTTGGAACTGCAGAAGGAATCTTGAACCAACTGTATGTGAGATCACAATTCACTGTATGTCCCAAGACTTCAATCGAGCGATGAGAAGAAACCACAATTCCACAAAAAATCATTTTTAATGCTCAGATGTACATTTCGAAAGCTATGTTTTCTTCATCGGTGAGTCACTGATGAAGAAAGCGTAGCTTTCAAAGTGTTCATCTGAGTCATTAAAAATGTTTATTGTGGATTTGTAGTTTCCTCTCATCGCTCGATTGATCGTTGTGTCCATGGTTTCTTGGCGGATTCTACTTCTAGTCCCAAGGACTTATTGTAAGTTGAAGACATCTGTGACTACAAAATAAATTTTCGAACTGTTGCTGCCTGTCATCCACAGGACACGGTCAAGGAGGATACGTGGAGTTCATGTGCAAGACCAAGTGTCAAAACAATGAAGTGCCAAAATCTGAAATGAGATTCTACCCTTTCTTTTGCAACAAGTAGCTAAATGCCTCTTCTGCTTTCGTGTTTAACTGGTAAGAATGTCCTTTACTTAATGTGACAGTTCTTCGTTCATTGCCAATAAAGGCGTGTTTTGATACTTTGTCTATAGTGTACTTGTCATTCTGTATAATACCTAGATAATGTCTAGAATACCTAGTAAAAGTATGCAACATAATCACAAAAACCAGATATTTTATAATTTTCTCAAAAACGTCAGGTATTCTGCATATTCCCTAGGCATTCTATACAATACCTGCTTTTCACACACTGTCGGTAACATATACAGTAAAATCAGATGTAGCTTAAAAATAATTACACAGCAAGTACAAGAGCAGGTTTTTCTTTTTGTTTTGCTTTTTTTTTGTACTGTTTGAATTTGGAAGTATTGTTTGAATTCTGAATCAAATTTCTCTTGAATTTAGAGTTCGAAGTTAGAAACATTTGAAATACAAGACTCCACTGTATTTATTTTTTCATTGTTCCTATACATGTCATTTTTCTTTGGTTAATTTCTAGTATTACATGCTGGTTGAAATTTAAAGTAAAGTTTTCAGTGTGACACTGATTGTTAAAATATGTATGTAGACCTTGCACTGTTTATAATTTATAGTACTATCATTGTTTTTTTTTTCCAGGTAAATTATGTAAAACAAAATCCTGGGGAGATAATTTTGGTTGCCATTGGCCCTTTGACTAACCTTGCTGTGGCTCAACGGTTAGATCCATCATTCAGCAAGAATTTGAAGCATTTAATTATTATGGGTGGCAATGTTGAAGGTAAAATTGAAGTTTTAAAAAACATCGGTATATCTAACTAATTTTGTTTTTATAGTTATAATTGAGGTGTACATTTTTAAACTTGTAATTTAAAAAGAAAATTGTCATTAATATACATCCTCTCCATGACTTACGAATCTTCGAGTTAATGATTTTTCGGAGATACAGTACGTTGTGAGATGGTGAAAAAGAAATCTGAAAAAATAAAAATAAAACACGAGAAATTCGAATTGAGCGATATGATGAAGTTGGCATAATGGCGACCACATCACCAACTAGTTCGTGCTCTTAGCGTACATCTCGTAAAGTGCTTTGGGCATTAATACCTTTTAAATTATATTACTAAAGCTTTAAAATGCCCATCAGTGTATTCATCTAACTACACACATCTACTTGTATCATGTTTTTATATTTAATTTATATTTTCAGCTAAATGATTTTTTAAAGTTTCAATAGGGTTATCGGTACCTAACCCCATCGTAGTAGGGGAAGGCTGTATTGCAGAGGCTGCGTTCTCTTATTCGCTTGAAGCCACTCTGAGTGACCCCAGTGACTTTAACTCTCTCTCTCCTTATTCAATATATGTGTGGCTCGGAATTAGGATTCTCTAACTCCTAATTTCAGATTGGGATTCTTCATCAGACATAAACTAGTGGATGCACATTTTAGTCACTGAACATGACTACCATCACTTTTAAAATGAAAATATAAGGGAATTTGATTTTCTTTTGATGTCTTTTGTTGTAATGATTCTGAAGAAGGTGCCTCATCTAATGGAGCAGGATTTATTAATGGATGATGATGATTTTGTGTATGTGTGTGTTTATGCATTTTAAAGGGATAAAAAGTGTCTGGAGATCATTTCTTTATAAAAGAATGGAATCCCTTTTAAAGTGTTACTACAGGTGTTTATTACAATGGCTTAAACGTTTCAAAGCAATAGTTTCATCTACAGAGCCAATGAATCTGTAAATGAAGCTATTTCTTCGAAATGCTTAAGCCGTTGGTAACAAATATCTGCAAGGCTCAGACTTGTCCTGAATTTCCTGAAATTCCTGATTTTTATATTAATGTCCCGAAATGTCCTTAATTTACCTTTAGTGTCCTAAATTGTCTTGATATTTAAAAAAATTAATTATTTGTACTTTCAATTTCTTTATTTAACATTTTCACAACAATTTAACAACAACTTATAATCGAAGTATGAAAAGAATCATTCGTTAACCGATGTGGAAGCCATCTTGAAATGATTTAACACGATATCTCGTTCATGACGAGATCCTAAGTCACATTCATCACATCCAAGGAATCGTTCGCCACTAGTATCACCATTCAGTGCGCATCTCTTCTGCGCATGGCGCTAATTGCTCCCCTTCCTCCCCCTCCACCTTTATTTACTCTTTACTCCCCCCCCCCCCCCCCTTCCACCCCTGTGTTTCTAAACTTGAGATTTTGTTGAATTTCTCAAACGTTCAATTTATCATTGTGAAAAAAAAACGTTGGGTAGATATTATTTGGAACCCAACACAGAACCAATTAAAAAATAAACTAAGGTATTTATTCATGTGTCTTCACGTTGAATTTATAAAAAACAATATAATTCATCTATATGAAAAAGTACAGGCCAATTTTTTAAAAATGCATCATCTATATATATAAAACCAAAAGTCTGTATGTTTGTGTCTGTGTAGCTTCAAGCAATCCTATTGGCTAATCGAAAAGGAATTGTTTCGATTGTTACGACAGTATTATTGTTAAACTCAGGATGAGCAGAAGAATTTTAATTGTTGCAATATTTTTATTTGTATAATAAGCTTTGGATAGCAAAGAGATTTTTTCTTCTTTAAAATGTAATATCCTTTCATTGAAAAAATGGTTTTTACATTTGAAAAGTAAAATCATCTGTCTAAATATAAAATTATATGATGACTTCCCCGATTTTTGAAATGTCAATTTTCAAATTTTAAAAAAGTATTTTCATTCAGTTATTGCAACCTACCTAATTTTCTTAAACCATTACTTAGAATTTTCATTATTCAGCACAGTTTTCAACAGTGGCTTAAAGAATAAAGGCAAATACCGATTAGATAAATTAGAGATAAATACCATACTGTTTACCCCTTTTTGGATAGGTTTGCCCAATATTTTGTGAAGTGACCAAACCTAATAACTTTAATGTTACCATAATTACACTTTAGTTCTGAACTTTATCAATACATGGTACTGCCTTAACTTTAAAACCATAATATAAGAAAGAAACTGTGTTTAAAACGTGCTTTAGGTCGTGTTTGCCGAACTTCATCCTAGCGTTATTGTTTGACGCGCCGGACACTTCTGATCTAGGCCCTAAGGGGTTACCTGTCGTATAATTATTGATGTTTATCGTATGTGTTTTACGGGTTTAGATTTGTTTAATTTGCGATGCTATTGTTGTTTGGTTTCGTATTGATATTAATACGTTTTGGCTATTCTCACTTGACTTCGATTTGCTTTGCAATTCGGATTTTATTTTTGCTTTGTGAATAGTTATTGACGTTTGTTTTATTCAAATTTTGTAAGATTGGAGATAAATAGCATGAGTAGCGCCTGGGACTACTTCCTGGTTCACTTACCGTCCATGCACTGGGATGATTGTGTTGTTGTGTGCCCGATTGGCCCGTGGATCATGTTTTTGACAACTGTGTCGTGTAGTTTTTTGTCACTGATGACATCAGGAATTTCTGCAGTAATAATATCGCCAATTTGGTTGAGAGGCAATTTTTCTTTTAGCCACAGTAAAAGATGTATGTAAAAGCCACTGAGTCTCGCCAATATTTGACATTTCGTGAGCAGATCTACCAACTTCCGAACTTTATTTTCAAAAACTCGAGCATAGGATAGCAGGATAGAATGAGCATAAAATTATGATGCAATGACAAAACATTCATTTTATGCTATTGAACAAAATAAAATGAGTACAGCAGACGATAAGAATAGGGAAGTGTCTATCGAGGAGGAAAAGGAGAAACACGTGTCTCCCTTGAGCCCTCTAACAAATGTCCAGCCGACTGACAAAAGTTTGTGTATTTGCTTGTGTGTTTGGAAAGGAAAGAGAAAGAAGCAAACTCTGCAGTTAAAAGACAAATGGGCATCGGGAACATCTGAACAACAGGAGCTTCGTCTAGAGAAGGAGGGTATAAGAACTTCTACATCAGAAACAAGTGAAACTTCGAAGGAAAGATGAGATCTAAAGTGATATTTCCCGGTGGTGAAAATGGATATTTTAATCTGAGGCAGGTCAATCCAACAAGAGGATAAGTAAAGTCCCGGGCGACGCCAGGTTTTCAGCTAGTCTATATCTATAAAATCCAAATACCACTCACTCACTCACTCACTCACTCATTCATTCATTCATCACGAAATCTCCAGAACTATGAAGCCTTCAAACTTGAAATTTGACAAGTATGTTTCTCTTGGCTTCTAGGTGCTCGCTAAGAAAGGATTTTATTTATTCTTTCTTCCTTTCCATTGTAGATGTTTTTTAAAACTCAATTTACCTGGAGCTCAATGGGATTTTTGCATTCCTTAAAAAATTGTGACGTTTACTTAGAAATTGTGACGTCGTTGTTTGCTTTTGCGCTTATTCCGGAATCACGCCAGAACGGAACCCTAAGGGAAATTTTTTGTAATGTAACTTCCTTTCCATTTCGTTTTTGATCACCAAAATGTCGATGGAAAGTTTGTCTCTGGTGTTGAAGAAAAATTTCCATTCCGTTTTGCCACAGAAGGCACCATCGCCATGACGTCATCGCGTCGACTTCGCTGCTGTCGGTCTGGCGCTTCGCCGCCATTATTGTGTCTATCGAATCGAGTCTGCATTCTCTCCATCTCCCTTGGCGAACTTCGAAGAATATGGCAAAAAATAAAAAGAATATTGAAAAGAAACTGCTCTGCATTCACCTGGATGAGTTTTGAGAGGAAAAAAAACTTCATAAATACCAAAAATTTAATATTAAATTAGAGCTTATTGTTGTAGCACAGCGGTATGTTGCTGGCGTCTTATTTTGCAGGTACGGGTTCGAATCCCGCCCTCGGAAATGTTTTTTTTTTTTCCTCCTAAATTCATCTTAATATGTACGGAAGTTCAGTAATCCGTTTTGTAATCATAATCTCAATTTTCCAATTTGCTACTATTATCTATATATATAAAATCCAAACTTTTGCGATTATTCCGTGAAACAGCATCAACAGGAATATAATGGATTGCGTGAAACGGCAATCAACAGGAATTACCATTATATTTCGCGCAGGAATATAATGTATCTTATTTTCTAATAGGGCTTTTCGTGGCGACCAATCTCCGGATGATGGGGGGGGGGGGGTTAATTACAGTATTTTGGTTATAAAGGCATGTAATGAATAACGTAAAATCAATTGCAGATGAATACTTTGTCTCGATTATCTGATCTTCGTAAGTCAGGTGGAGAAGGGGGGAGGTTGAAGTAAAAATAATTTATAATGATTGACGTTTTCATAAGTAGCCATATAATCCATAAATTAAAAAAAAATTGGCCATGTGGTTGGTCTTTTATTTTCTTTTTTTTCTTTTTGACTCGCATGATTTGTTTGTTTAGGTTATAAACTGTACATACCCAAAAGGCTCCTAACAGATGGACGCACGTCTTCGAGGCGCCGGAATCAAAGTCCGCATGTTAGGTCGGATTGATCCGGTTGACCAAGTATTGAAGCATCTTGGAGGACCCGCGTGACGTCACATGGATCGTGATTGGTCGGATTTTGGCCACGTGGTTGTTGGTCATAAAATATTGATTTTGTTATTTGATTTAAAATTTATTTAAAGTATCCATGACTATTTTTCGATTTATTATGAAGTACCTGATATACTCGGCGTTGCTCGGACTCTTTGTTGATGAAATTTTGCA